>CM068369.1:164034795-164634795 GCA_034769895.1 Magicicada septendecula | reverse complement strand
CTGTTAGCACCATTTAATTTATTAACGAAGAAATAAGAAAAATAATTAAGGAATAAACTGTAATTTGAGATTATAAAACGTGTATTGTATCATACCAAAGTATCTACTTACTCGTAAGCACTAATAAATTACACCATAATGTTTCACGGGGGGTATGATGCAACAGTTCTAACAAGTGAATTGCACCATCCGTTCACCGGACTATCTGTATTCGTCAACACAATCGTTTGAAAACCTGCCTACGAAGGTCATCGTGAGACGTTGCACCGGCACACACACACACACACACACATATCGACTGCTGACGAAACACTGGGCACTGACTACACTGTGTCGCCGGTAGAAATGGTGGTAGTGATAGAAGGGGTAAAGGAACCAGGAGAGAGAAAATAACACTCATAATATTTTTTAATACATGTATTATCAAAGACACATATAAAAAAAGTGTTACAAAAATACAGACATACAATATTAACAATTTTGAAATAGTAATGTTTGCTACACGATCTTCTTGTCCTTTGTACTGTAGGTAAAGCGTGTCCGGTTGTATGCCTTGCAGTTCCTCGTCCGTAAAGAGTTTCAAGTATCTCTTCGCCAGGTAGACTTTTAGTAATCCCGTGCTGTCCTATCCCTTCGTTATAACGGTCGCCAGAGAAGGTCCGTACCTGGTTGTCTCGTTCTGCAACGAGCTAATCGGATACATCATACCCGTTTGTAAGTCGAGACATCTTACGTATTCGTATACGGTGACGCTTCCAAACTTCTGTATAAACGAATCCATAGCTTGCGTAGTAAGTCTGCTGATTGCGAAGCGTAGCTTGCGACTGTTGACACAAGACTGAACGGTATAGTTAACGAACCCCGCTTATATATGCGGACAATCCCCTGTTCTACTATTGCGTGTAACCACACAAGATCCTGTCAACATGAATTGCACCATAATGTTTAACGGTGATATGATGCAACAGTTCCAAAAATTGAATTCCCCCATACTATTTCACGGTGATATGATGCAACAGTTGTAAGAAGATTTTCCTGTAACCGGTCGAGTATTGTGAAATAAACTGACATAAATTATTGTAGTGAATTTTATAACTAGATGCATACATATCGTTGTGTCAATTACGTATAATTAAAACAATGATATGTCGTCTCGTCTTTCCCAAGTGACCCAGGAGGTGAGACGAGATACGCTTCGTTTTTTTACGTGGTTCCCCGTTTCACGATCAAATGAAACAGGCTTACTCCAGCGTTACCTAACACCTAACAAGATAAGAACTCAGAACTGTTAACGTGTACAGTGTTAGGTAAAAAATAAATCGTACTCTACACAATGTCGACTAAAGCAATTTTTTATTATAAATTTTTTGTTTAACATTTTTTTTCACTTAAACTATTAGTTCGGTATACGGTTGGAATATCGAGAATTTCGACTCCGGACAGATGAAGAAATTTTCTTCCACCATTCTTCCCACTATGACAGGCTAAGTCTGTATAGAACTGCGGTAAGTCTCGCCAATATTTTCATAGTTAAGTATTTAAAGTTTTACTAAAGAAAAACTTGTTTAATAGGCCACAATAGTGAATTTCTGATAACCTTATTACGTTACCTCATGGTTATTATGCAATGCGTAATTCAGCGTAAGTTGCATACAACTTTTACTAGGGATTATTGTAAAACTTTATTTATATCAGGAAGCTTACTGAGGCACCAATTGAGAGTCATATAGTTGCCAAATGGTATTAATTTATATAGTAAAGATGATGTAATCAGATTTAACCTATCTCGACCACGTGGCACAATATATTCAGACTATATATAAAGTTTATTAAAAGTGTAACAAGCCATAATTAGCTATCAAAATTCAATCATGGTAACCCGCATGGGTGGAGTTATTATTATAAAATTTAACTGTACTAAATATTTTCAAATAGGGCCTGTTGGCCATATAACCTTGTCAAGTATTATATTTAGATAGCCCTAAAGCTATGTTAAGATTATATATGGGTTTTGGGGGTGTGCGAACTTTCTGGGGGCATTGTTTTGTGTACTCTGGCTGATATAATGTTGTGTAATTAGGGTTCCCCGAGCAAGTCGAGGAAACAGCCCAACAACAACCTGAACATGTAACACCTAGAACGTCTCTCACTTCATCTGCCGGAGGAATTGCCATGACGAAGCACCAACACCTGTAATGTAGGCCACGGGATTGCCACTTCACCCCCATGGACAAAAATAAGGTGATCTCAACCCATTATATTCTTTACACGTAGTGATGCACTCAATAAGACCCAGTGAACCTATTCAATCAGTCAACAACATGACTTTCAAGTTTTAAATATTTTAATTGAATCCCCAATTAACGGGACAGTATAGTGCGTGAACTGGGTGGGAAACCATTTGTAAATTTTATTAATATGTTGTATAATCTGTTAGCTCAGGGGCTGACATGTATCTTTGGCAGTTCACCTTTCACACGTGCAATTCCTTCTTATTTTCAGTATAAGAGTCTCATTACTGCTATTAATTCATTAAATCAATTTGTAATTTCTCTGTTTCAAGTTAGTGTTCATTTTATATATATATTTTCTCATTTTTAAATTCAGTTTGGTTTATATAGGGATAGAAATTTCTGGGGTAGTTAAGTAGATTCACAAGTTTAATCCTGTACTGGTGCCTGTTCATACAGTGTTAAACATGTTGTTGAGACAGGTTGAATTATGCACCGACTGGCAAACGAACATGTCGGTCTCTGGGCCAAAATTACTTTTTAAAAGGGTTATAAGATTCATGACATATTTCTATTTTCACAACTTAACAATATTTCTATATATAGATATTCTATTAATTAATTATGATAACTGGGGTGTTCATTGTTTTCTAAGTTTTTATTTCTCCCAGAATAAGTGCCCAGTGTGGCCGTATTTTATAATAGTATTAGGCACTTGGTCAAATTTTTTATTTTATTATGTCCTGGGGACTACTGGAGTTGCATATGTATAACCTAATACACATGTCATGTGTTATGCAAATTAAGAATTGTAATCCTAACATGGATGTCCGTAAAATAATTAATAATGTACCTCATGGGGGTAATAAAAGGGCGTGGCAAGAGATCTCTGTATAATTGTACTCTATTGTGGAACATGTAAATGTATCGTGATTTGTGTGTGTATTTTGCGGGGTTTTATATGCATTGTACATTTGGGTGTATTTTTGGGGGAGTTAGATATAGGGTTTTTATAAAAGAAAAGATGAAACATAGGGTTACATATCCATTTAATTTTTGATGACATTAAGTTATTCTATCTCAAATAATTTTTGCTGAATATTTCTTCTAAGAAAGTAATTATTTTAATTAACTTTAATAACAAGTATGTGGATTTGTCTCTATTTAATTTTAATTAATTTTGTTTGAGAATTAGTTATTCTAATTTACATTATCAAGAAGTCTATAAAAATTATCTTCATTAAGTTTCAATTGATCATTTTAAAGAGAACATAGAAAATAAATCTTATATTTATTAATAATTTTCAGGAAACATTATCTAAAGAAAATTAAGGATTTTAATTTTTAATTCATTTTAAAGAGAAGATAGCAAATAAATTGTATATGTGTTAATAACTTTCAGGTGACATTGTTGAAAGAGTATAAATTATTTTAATTAACAATTTAAGGGGAAAATAGATTCTGACTGTTATATTTATTTATTTTGTTGTTATTATTGTTTTTCAAAAAGAGATAGAATATTAAAAGGGATTTTATTAATTGTTAATTTTATGAGTTTTCATTGCAAGTCCCGTCTCACTGGATCCAGCGCATTTTTGGCTTCTCTAGGCTTTGGTCTAGTTCTAATTAACTTGTGGCCCCTCTTTTCAAAAAAAAAAAAAAAAAAATCTTTCAAAAAAAAAGTCTTTTTTTTTAACAGTCTAAGTTAAAGAGGGGTTACAGCATTGTGTAGTGTAAAGTCATACACAAACACAAATTTAAAATATACTGTTATACATAACGTTCGTGCACAGAGTACACCGTAAAGCACGTTGTTTTCTCGCGTTTACCATCCACTCGCTGTAGCAGAACGCTCTACGCAGCGCGCACCTGGTAAACGTTCCGCTGTCGTCGTCCCGATGTTGCAAGATAGGGCACTGTAACGAGCTCGTTAACCGGTCGCTCGCCGTCGGCGCGTTCATTTCGTTGAGGTCGATAACGTTGCGGTGGGACGCTGTAGAAAGCGGCTTTCTCCGACTCTTTAGTGTAGATCGCGGTAAAATTCGAAAAGATTTGTGCGATCGTACGCGACACGTCCGTGTACGGAATGTAACCGTCGTCCCATCTCAACCGGTGATAACGCCGTTCCAACCATTCGTTGGTTCTTATCGTCTTCTCGGTGAGACGCGATAGTTCGTAAGGAGGCGCGAAAAACGCCACCGTAAAGCATCGTGTAGACAGATCTACCGCGGTGAACTCCTTGACAACTTACTCGTTCTGCACACCGCGGAACGCTTGAAACTCGACGACAGCGGTTCGAGCGTCCTTCTCCTCTTCTCCTCGTGGCGACATGACGAGAAGTGTTACTATGTTAACGCGTACGATATGATTTACGGTATATACACTCCACCATTTTTGTTTGTTTTTTCTTGAACATTCTTCATTCTTTTCAAGGTTTCGCATCACCTCGGCTATGGTATTATCCGGTATCACCGGCTCCGCTTTCTGTACATAACGAGTTCGTCGTACAAACGGTCGTATATCACGATATCGCAAAACACGTTCGGTGGGCACACGTATTGTCCTCCCGCACTCGATACTACGCGATCGATGTGTAGTTTAATATTCTCCTTTTCGTAAAACAAAAGAGCTACGTACTTTTAACTATCGGTATTAACCGAACAAAACACGACCACTCGCTTCCGTTCATTACGATCGAACTGTTTTTTTTTGTCTTTCAAATACACATCCGCGTTTCACTTAAATACTTTTAATTCTGTCGTCTTCGTCACCATTGTCCTTGTCCTGAAACAAAACTAACTTAACGTCGGAGAACGGTATCGAAGACCGTCGGTAATTCGTTCCTGTAATAAAATCAACAAGTTCCATTCGGTGAAACAGAATAGCACGCATTGCGGACGAGCACCGTTCGTAAACGAAACGCACACATCCTGTTCGCGTTCTTCGAACACACCGGCTGTTACGTATCTTCTGTGCGACAACGGGTACGTTAGACCTAAGTACACGTCGCCGTGTATCGGTTGCGATTGCTGCTGCTGCTGCTGGTCGAATTCAACGATTGCTGAAGCCATGTTGTTAGGTAATAATTATAATGCACTGTCACAACGTTCACAGTAATAACGTTCACAGACAACTGCAGTCTCCTAGCTAATGAATGATAACGTAACACTCGGTAATATGTATATAAATATCGACTTCCGTTAGTAAACCACAATTTTCTGTTCGTGGGGGGAGGTGGCAACTACCCCTGTGGTAGTGGGGGGAAATGAAGTGCGTCTGTGTATAGTGTTGGACAGCGGAGTGTATACGTTGAGCGAATCGTGAAGTATCATGCAGAAGGCCGTGGTTTCTGCAGGGAAATTAACGCCTGTAACCGTAGTCGCGCTCGTCACCATAGCGTTTAAATCGGTGGACGTGCGTAACAGTATCAGTTCTTGTTTCATGTTTAAAATGATCCTCGTAAAGTCTTCGGCGAATTCCATCAGCATCCTCAGCGGTACGCAAAAGTTGAATTCACCGTTGCTCCCCTTCGTTATTATCTCGTTAGTCGTCGGTGCCACCCATCCGGCGTTTTTCATCGCATCATCAACGTCCGGTTTGCCGATAGACAGCATGGTTTTAAGCGTGGACTTGATGCTGACTTTCTTGGTCCGATCGACTTCCACGCCGGCCAATTCGTAACGGATTTCTTCGAAGAAAAACGCGATTGCGTTGTTCACCAGTTTCACGTTCACTTCGTCAGTATCACTCACTCCGGTCTTTTTGCTCAACTTGCCTTCGACGTACAGGAAGCTTTCCATCGGGAGAGTGAAGACATCCTGCTGCAGCATGGGTATACGTATTTCATCGTTGTTACCGTATCGCGACGACGCGTACGGCATGTGACTGTGATACTCGTAATTCGTGATATTGTCGTCGAAGAGCGGACCTCGATCGACCGCTAAGATACCGCTTACCGCCATGTTACTTGTTTTTCTTGACTTTGAAGCCCAGTGAAATCAGATAGCGTCGGTTCGCCGGTGTTAACCGCTTCGACGTCGAACGTCTACTGACGGGTTTTCCGAACGTACGTTCTTCTTTTTTTCCGCAGGTCTTGCGTGCGATGATGACGACGACGACGGTGCTGAAGAAACAGTATCCTCGAAGTAAAAACCCATCGTTACATCCGTTTTAGGTGAATTCGAGCGGTGATGACTTCCTCTCTAAAATTCACGATACCACCGTCTTGATCGTGTACGGATACGGTGATGATACGTAAACTTTATACGTTCACCGGAAGGTATACGTTATGAATATGACGTTGCTTGGCGTTTCGACTACCTTGAATCCCGGTTCGACCGTCGGGTAGAACGAATGCAGAATTTGCTCGTTTCGTCCGTCCTTGTACGAACCTTGCACAACGTTACACCTTATCTCCAAAACGTTCACTTTGTTAATGTTTACGGGCGCATCCGACGTGTGTAATTTATACGCTCTCAACTTGGTTTTCTTGGTAAAACCCAGCATAGCACCAATCACGTGTTGTGTACTACCGAAATCTATCTCGTAAGAACAATAAAGTTTACATTACAACGTGTTATTATTAGGACGGTGAACGAATCTTCTGTCGTCTATCGCTTTACTCAAGTACGTTCCGATATCGCTGATTTTGTACGCGCCGGTCGGTAATTCGATGCGTTCTAATGTTTTACGCGCATCCTTCAGTACGGGAAAGACGTTGTTTCTGCCGCTTTCCACGTTCGGTATAGAGTTGTACTTGGTGAAATCCAACAGTCCCGTGTACCAGTTGCCCTCCGTCAGTTCGAGAGGCGGAAAGAAATCACAAACGAGAGCGCTCGGATCCGTAACTTCACGGTGGCTGTAAGCGAAGACATCTCGTCGTATACTGATCGTTCGACGACAAAAACTCTAAACATAAATGTCCGCACACAACAGTGTCCGGCGGTTGTTTACGCGCGTAATTGTAACGCACGTGGGTCACGCTCGATCCTAAATACCGTATCAGCTCGAGCGGCGGATGTAAATTCCTGATCCCGTCGAAGTACAGGACTCTATCGCCTTGCTTCTTGTAGCATACCCAGTGCGTGCCCGGTCCGGCGGTATCGTCGAGATTCACAACGGCGCTCTTGTTCTCCCAAGGCGGCGAGCTCGGTAAAGCGTCGCGCATTTACACGCCTTTGAAATAAGGTATGTTCAATTTTTTCGCGTACGCGTACAGATCACGGTCGGACAACGCGCGCACAGGCATTTCTACTAGTTTTTTCGGTACGGTCACATGTACAGTCGGGAAGCCGTTTTGCGGTTACCTCCTCCTCCGTTCTGTCGCCGTCGACGTCGAATTCCCTATCCTGTCGTCGTCGTCGTCGTTCTCCTCCTCCTCCTTCTGTTCGTACGTGCTGCCTTTTCCCGCTTGACAAACGCTCCGCTGCGACGACGACGTTTACGACTGCAGCACAGTCCGACGCCAGACGCCGATTTCGCTTTCATCGCTGCAGCTACCGCGGCCGCATAAGCTCTTTCGCTGATACCCGAGTTCAAAGCCTTCACTCGTTCCTACGCCTTGCCGGCTAGCACGCGATCCGCTACGCGTCTGTGCTCGTTGTCTTTGTATTTGGCGTATACGATGTCGTGTTAACGACAGGCTTTGTCCAACTCGTTGATTCCGCGTTCGCCGCGTGCCAATCTCTCCTCCAGTTTAGTTTCTGGTCCACAGAACGTGTACCCGGGCAGATGCAGTTCCACCAGTAACACGTCCACCGCTCGATTGATCAGAGTAGGTACGGACTGTATGACGAAAGGTATCGCGCTTTTAACCACTTTTCCTATAAGGCCACGCCCCTTTTTCATTTTTAACTCTATGACTACGTAATTCATATATGACTACTATTAATGGGATTCATAAATGGATCTCGAATCTTTTTTCTCCTTTACAGTCGTATCCAAGTCTTGTATTAATTCCCTTGTCTCCGCCTGGTTAGCGAGTAGCAACTCTGCCTCTTCGGCGCCGAGTGAACTACGCACTGTTTGCGTCTGCAATTTATAGATGTACGATAACACTTTCTCCCATCGTATTTTAAACATTTTTGCGAGTGTGTACATTTGGCTCTTCGCGTACTGCTTCACGTCCTCCAATTGACGCGCGTTCACGGCGTCCATGACCCGAGCGCCATCGGCGACGTTTAAAATATTATTTCTTTGCGGATTAAAAAAGTTTCCGTTTAACAAAGCAATCGTGTGCTTGTTCAAAAATTCTCAGTTCACGGCGTCCCTGTTGTTCACGCGTGGCGCTAACTGCGTTGTCCGAACGTTCCGCAGGTAGACAGGTTAGATTGTGCGTCCCGCGGTATAACCTTCACGTCTACATATCACCCACCGTCTCTCGCACGAATCGGTCGTTGAGGGACTGTATGCGATTTTCCCGCGGGTCGACGACGGCCCCGTACTTCTTCTTATTCGGTGCCAGCGTTGTGAAACGCAAGCACGTGTAGTCTACGTACTGCTTGTTGACGGTGTTCTTGAGATCGGCGGGAGCTCCGACGTTGAGGAGCTTACGATCTATGACGTCTATTCTTGCGATGACGCCGCCGCCGCCGTCGCTGGAATCTTGCGTCGGATCGTCGACTAACAGACAGTGGTCTTGCACGAACTGCAGTGGAACGGCATCGTTACCGTCGAGCGGCTTGCCCAAGTTGGGTACGTGGAAGTGTTCGTCCTCCGGCAAACCGATACCGATATCCTCCCGGCGACTACGTCGCGTCTCCCTTCGCACTTTGACAGTGCTCTGGTGCTGCCGAATTTGTCAACTCTCATCGCCCCGAGATGCGACTGAAATGTGTCAACTCTGTACACGTGTTTATATACATACATTTCCATTATACGTACTTGTATTTCGGACTTATTTATACAACGATGTCGGCTTCACGGAGTTCTTCCAAAATTGAGACGATTTCATTAGAGTGACCGCTGTGTCGGCGCGTTCGGATTCAATCAACAATCGCAGTCTGTCCACCAGTTCGTTCGGGTCGTCCCAGTGCACGTAATCGATTTTGTCATTTCTTACCCTTACTTACATGTATATATCGTTTCCGTTTTTGTTGTTGTTCACGTGTCCGCGTCACGTACGTTTCGTTCGAAACAACGGACCTATTATCTTCGTATACTTTGGTCTTCTGTTCGTGTTTCTTTGCGTTGTCGGTAAATAATGTTGTTTGTGAGCGTTAGCCACTTCCAGTATACTCTTGTAAGTCGCAAGATCGTCCTTGTTGTAAACACTCTTATCCGGACGTTTCATGAACACCAGTTTCAAAAGTCCCGGCGTGCCTTGGTATTGTACACTATTGATAACAAAATTATCGTTACCATCGATTTCCACCAGTGAATCGCTTATAATTCATTTACCGCCTTCGTGTCTTACACCGTACGTATAATCCATCTTTTGATCACGATCAGCCGATATGATCATACTCATGTATTTGTACGTTAGAGAATTAGGTTCGTATTGACTCTGAAAATATTTACGTACTTCACATCTTCCTTCGGGTGTGTTCAGCAGTCTTTCGAAGGTTAAACTAGGGTCGTCGTCATCGTCATCAACATCCGTCGCTCGGCAACTACGGATGCGTCTAGGAAACGCGGTGATCCGTCATGATTAAAGTTTACTAGCTGTTTATCCATCTCTTCCCCTTCCTCCTCCTCTTGTTTCTTCTTCTTCTTACTATCCGTTAACATCGCCATCGGCTTTTCAGTCGTTTTACGTTTTTCAACCAACGTTTGCGAAATGGATTTCAGTGGTTCTAAATACACGGTTTATAACTTATCGTTAGCTTTTTTTCCTGTATTTTATTTTTGTATTTTATTATGGATCCTGTATTTTAACGCACGGTATATCTTTCTTATGTTATTGCTGATCGTTTTGATATCGCGAATGACTGGTTTCTCCTTTTCGTCCATCTTTACGTACGGAAATAGGTCAACTGACGAATTGACTTCGGAACACGTGTATTTACGTACAATCTAAGTTGTATATATAAAACCGTTTACGGAAACGGTCAACACCCGTTTACACAAACAGACTACATGCGTTTGTTTATTCATTCGGTACTGCTACTATGAAACGATCGAAACCGATTCTGTACCGACCGTTATTGATGGGCAAGTCATTTTGTTCACGACAAGAAAACCGTGGAGGTCTTTCCACGCTTCAGCGCACAAGTTCATAAAAATTTCGTATTTGACTGTACGTCTGGCACAAGTAGAACGTGTCTACATCGCTGTGTCGTCCCATAGCGAAGTACTTGCGTATGTTGTGTTGTTGTTCGCAAGACACGTCGTCGAACACCATAACGGAAGCGGTGTCGATCTCGTCGGGAGGAGGTACCTCTTCGTTTTCACTGTACGCGTGATAACCCAATTCGTCGTCGTCGTCGGAAAGCTGCGTCATCAGAGTTTCCAACATCCGGTATTTGGGTTGTAATAGTGATTTTGAAAACACGTACATATTTGCGAAACGTAACCCGTTCACGTCGAACAACATGTTGAACATCACGTTCGTCTTGTTGCACGCGGACAGTCGGCAGATCATAAATCTTATGGAATCGGGCAGAAGAGGTCCATGCCTACTTTTCGCTCCTCCGCCCCACCACCATTCGTGTAACCTTCCATATTTTTTATTTTCCATTTTCGGGCTTGTTATATTATCTTCATTTTCTTCTTATTCTTCCTCTTTTTCTTCTTCTTCCAACCACAGTCTATTGAGCAGTTGTATTATGTCGTAACACTCACCGGACACGGCACTGGACACGCAAGTGTCCGGTCCCACCTGACAATCGGTATCCGACCAAGCGCACTCTTTGTAGTGATCTAACCCGCAGTTCGTGTACTCGGTACTCTTACACTGAGTTCGGAACTTGTCACACGCTTCGTAACCCTTCATCAATGTTCGTGTAGAGAGACGATTTTACGCATGAGTTCGACGTCTTGGTTCGTCGTATTCAAGATGTACTTCTTGTACGTCGGATGTGAGACGACGTCTTTCACAGTGTACGCCGGCATGACGATGTTGTCATCGTAACGTACTGTCGTGTTATAGAGCCACGCTACGCGTTGATTCCGTGTTTATATCAGATCATTCTAGTGTATATACGAATCGTGTTTACCGTCAAATCCGAGCCAACGCACGCGTACCCTGTCGCCTTTGCGCTGCAACACTTCCTCCACCAAGTAAACGTCGCCGACGCTCGACTTGCTGATTTCGTGCTCGTAAAAGCCGCCTCGCACCACTTCGCCAGCGTGATCCTTGAGATGGTAAGTGACGGGAACGGTGGGATTCACCGTGTGCACGGTGAAAATTTAGTTGGTCTAGTTGGCCGTGTACCCTTTTGCAAACGTTATTTTGTGTTTACTCACACGAACACGGTCGCCCACTTTGAATTTCGGTTTCTTTTCGCGCGTAACGCGTGACCGTGTGTACTTCTTCTTTATACGTTCCAACACTACCCGCTCGCTGCTTTCGTTCACCCGGTTGGGTTTCATACCGATCGTTCTGTGCACGCTGTCGTTGTACGCTTTCACCAGTCCGGGCAACATGCCCAACCAACGGTAATGTCCTTGTTCGCTGAAAGAGCGATACATCCGCATCTTCAACGTTCTGTTGAAACGTTCTACTATCGACGCTTTTTCTCACTGTACGTTGAGTAATGCTTTACCTTGTACTTTTCCATAAAAGACTGTACAGCGCTGTTGTAGTATTCTTTGCCGTTGTCCGTTTGCAGATATTTCTTTCTGTTTGCTTTGAGTATCGGTTCGAGTGCGCGCACCACTTCCGCTCCCGTCTTAGTTTTCAACGGAACGGCGTACGTAAATTTGCTGAACTTTTTATAAAAGTCATAAGATATTTGTAGCCTTTGTTTAGCTTAGCGTGCGGTATCATCTCTACCAAATCGGCTTGGTAGAGGTCGTACAGTCCCTTCAGCTCCACCGCAAGTCTCGCAAAATTCCTTCTCACCGGTCTGTGCAGCTCCGTCGTAATCGTCTTGCGAACCGTATCCACATTTTTGTTGTTGTTGTTGTTGTTGTTGTTCTTATTCTTCTTCTTCATCGTTCTTTGCATACTTGTGTCTTCTTACGAATTCGCCGAAACGTGATTACAGAAGTACGGTACAGGATAGAACATCAGGTTATCGCTAAACTTTACTCTCGTCTTGCGTCGAGGTGTGTTACTTTCGCCATCCCTCGTGTCACTGTATTGAATCTTCCCGTGTCTCGGACAGTTATATCATCTCGACAGAACGAATATGAGTAACACGTTTTTCTTGCGCTACACCTAATCCGATGTAGCGTGTGTTATGCTTTGTCCAATGTCGCTACGCTCTCGATCGAGTTCTTCTTGTCTTTGAAGATAGGGCTACGTATAACTCCGTCACGGTACTTTTGCGTTTCCGCAGCGACCACGTTATCATTTTCGGGTAATTCATGGTTCGGATGCTGTAATTTGAGTTTCATTAGAGGACGCCGGTCGCGAGATTCAGAGTGTGAGTATAACAAGTACGAGTTTAATAGCCGATCGCATCCGAACACGTTTGAATACTGAATCGTCCGCGCGCGTTAATCTCTTCCTATCTATTTATATCCTCTTCATCCTCCTCCTCCTCTTTCTTCTCCTCCTCCTCCTCCTCCTCTATCGCTCTACAGGCGTAACGAATCACGCTTTCACGGTTTGCGGTCCGTATCACGCTAGCCCGTTTGAACCGCACGATCCTCTTGCATTTCGCAAATTCTTTAATGACCGTAGGCTTGCGTCCTCTGCTTGTCGTCCAAGATGTATCTCTTGTCGTAGTACGGCGACAAAGACAGTTTCACTATCTGGCGCGTGTAGAGTCGATGGTCTTCGCTACGTATGATCTGCGCATGTTTTGTATAGCCACCCACGGCACCCCTTTTGCTACGCGCTTCTCCTTTTTATCGCCGTCATCCTGCAACACCAGCAGCGAATATGTTTTCGCGCGCAACACGACGAATTCGATTATGTGTTCGCGTGCGTCTCGTCCTTAAACGTTACCAAGCGTTTTTTATTTACCGTACTATATATGCGTCGCGGGATATTCCGACGTATCGAAAAGATGAAGGTTTTTTTATGTCGTTGTACACGTTGTCTGTCTGTATATCGTACAACAAAGAGTCTGTATCCGTCATACACCATCGAACACGCGATCCGTACTTAGCGACTTTGAAATCGTAGTGGAAGCTGTACATCACGAATTTGCTAATGTCCAACACGGTGAATCCCACGTACAGCGGACGGTTGAGGTACACGGTCCTCTTTTTCATCACGCCTACCAAGTCTTCGTTATACACGTTTGCGTGCACTAATCTCGGGCTCGCACTCAGGATTTCATTTCGCGTTCGTTGGATACTAAACGAAATCTATACGTTTCCTAACGTTTTCTAACGATTTGCCGTAAACCGCGTTGATCACTAGTTTGAAGAAGTCTTTTTCAAAATCGTTCGCCGCGGCTTTCCTTTTCTCCGTTTTGAAGTCTATGAACGGTTTCATCCACGCGCTCTGACGAAACGCTAACACGCGATTGGCGGCTTCCAAATCCGTGCCGAGTTTGAGGTACAGCTGCAGCATTCTGTAGTGTACGATGTCATTTTTCTTGTCCTCAAGGCTGGTGATCAGTTTTTCAACACCGCCGCTGGGGGGCAAATGGAAGTTCTTCAAATAATTGAATCATTTGCTGTACGACGACAACTCGTGCTCGCCGACTTTTCTGTGTTCCGGCGCCAGCGGGTAGTCTGAATGTAAGTCGTGTAAACGAGGGAGATAACCTAGATCGACGTCGAGAATGTATCCGATTTCGTCTTCCACGCCTACCGTACTCAAATCTAAAGCGTCGATTTCTTCACGTACCAACCAACGGAATCCGGAGTGAGGCAACGGCTGTCTCATCGCGGTGCCGTACAGGTTGGTACAATCCAGGTAGAGGAGGTAATTGTTTTCCCGTTCGCAATCGTAGTCCGGTATGTAAGGGTTGTTGGCCTTGGCGTATCTGGTGGGTACTATCGCTGTACCCCCTCTTACCACACTATCTGCGAACAGGTACATGTCTATAACCTGAAGGAGTTCGAGTCGAATTCCCGTCATCATCATCATCATCGCGTTCCAAGCGAGTCCCGGCGCGGAATAAACGTTGCAGGGATCTATCCCGTAATATTGCTGAATCGTCTCGCGAAAGTTTTCGAACACGTCGGCCAACAGCAACACGTCGGTTTTCAAATAGAGGTCGTGATAGTCGCCCAACGTTTGCATCCCTAAAGCGGTCCAAACGTTTTGCGCGTGCGCGTAATATTCGTCCGACACGGGCGTCTCGGCTAAGCGGTTGTAAAAGTGTTCCGGCGCGGGCAGAGAAGCGTCCTCGAACTTACTTTCGTCCGTGACGTACTCGTATGGGTAGACCCCTTTCCTGACCAGCATTTCAATACGTTGTTTTCTTTTCTTCTTTGTTCCAGTCTTGTTCGAATGCATTGCCGTAATATTTTAAAATTTTATTTCCGCACGTTTTTCACCAGCTTCTCTAAAGACGTGTTCATAAACTGCGCGGAATCGAGAAACCGGAGGGGACCGAGGGACAACGGACACATTCCGCTCGCTGGTCGTGGCTATACACTTGATTTCTTTGCGTTTGAATTTCCCAAAAGCCTGGATCAGATGGTGGCAATCGTAACCGCGCAGGTTGTGAAAGAACACGGGAACGTGCTGCGGCACGTTATAGTTCAAATTACACGCGTTGTGCGCGGCTCCCAGGTACTCGCCCGTCACGTGATCGTGGTTTTGCACATTGTCCCTGTCGCGCTCGATACTCTTCTTGCACAGATGACACACGGTAGCGTTCTGAAACTTGCTTCCGCTGTCTTCTGTCATGCGAAGGGGTCTGTTGAAGTCGCGTTCGAGTCGACTCACGTCTTCACGAAGAGTTCAGAGAAACGTCTCCACTACGTCTTTACCGCGGTACAAGACGGTTCTTTCACGGCTTTACCGGTCCAATCGACGATCACGTAACAGAAACTGCACGGTACGTGATGCGCGATGTCCTGCGAGTGCGATCTATCCTCTTCGCGTGTACAACCGGACACGGGGAGGAGAAAAGATTCAGTCCGCGTACACCGTGTACGGTACTCTGTGACATTTCGTGTAACCTTTAAAATACATATGACTGTATTTTCCTGTCGGTAGTTCGACATTTTGCGCTCCGTGCGTTGTACAGGTATCTCGTGCTCTTTCAACCGTTTCCGCGCTTCCTCCGAATCCGTTTTATCGCGAAATCGTTGCAAAGAGTAATTACAGAAGAAAACCGGATTGTTAGCACTCGATGTGGTGTACAGCACTAGACGTGACATATTTCTTATAGAACAATAACGTTTGACCCCTTAGTCGTTGACTAGTAATAACATATTCACATGCGTCCTACCTTTGTGCTCGATTATCTGCATAGGGTACACTTCGTCTTTTCTGTATCCGGACTCGTTAATTTCACTTTCGTAACCGAACACGTTCACCGAAATATTTACGTTTTGTTTTTCAAATTTTTTAATTTGATTCACCGGCACCGGATAGTTGATCCCCTCCGTATTCAACTCGTTTTCGTACTGTCTGTAGTGAAACACGCGGTACGGGTGAGAAGCGAAGGTAACCTGGCTAGAACGAACCAGAGGAAGCATTTATCGTCGTATAGATTCTGCAAGTTTACTTAAGCTTTCTTACTTGATAATTTTGTCGGAGTGGGGATGTAGCTGGATTCGGCCAGAGGACGATATTTTATCAAATTTACTTCAACGGCCACGATCCCTTTCTCGACGCATCCGCTACCTTCGCGAGTAAACTTCGATACAGATTCCAACACTTTTCAACGCACCCCCTGTACTTTCCGTTCACGTCTTCCGCGTCCGCCGCGGGTAAAACGTGCTGCGTACGCAAACGAAACACTCCCGTCTGCTCCAGTTCGTGATCGGTTACTAATTTTTTGAACAAGGCGCGTACGGCCAAGTACCACTTGTTACTTTCTCCCATATCGCGTGATTCCGCGCGAACGTCTTCCGGAATAACGTCCGCCATACTCTCCAACAACACGGATACCGTGTCCAATCCGTATATATTTACATTTCACAACATTAGCATAAGGTGATTCACCACATGTACAAACATTACAACGTTGGTTGTGTGTTTATGAATGTGTCTTGTAAAACTTGACATTCATTATATTTATATTGTCTTTACACAACCGTTAAGTGCAGCGGAACGATTCATTATTATATAAACATTTTCTAACACATACGAATTATATATTCTATACACATGCGCGCTTGGCGGAGAGTCGATTGCATCGTAGAGTGCGCGCGTGCGTGCAGTGGGGTGTCGCGATGTAATCTCCATAATTCATGCGCGCTCAGCGGGTGTCGCTTGCATCATACTGGTTTACAGAGTTAGGTTATTCCTTGTTCCCACGTTGTGATAGCCATTTGCTTCTCGGACCTCAACAAGTGTCTGAAGGTTTGAAATGATTGTGGTATGGTAGTGATAAAACTGAGGTTATACAGCACAGCCCTGTCTGCTTTCAGAACGTTTGATTTCTTCAGAGAGTACGAACGTGCTTGCAGTGTGTATTTTTTTATATTGTGGTTTTTATTACATTTTATTACACAATGCTTTACATTATTACTTCACTTATTAGCGCGTGTGTCGGTACCCTACATTCTCGGCTTCTTGGCTTTCAATTATTGTTTTTCTTCTTATCACTTCTACGGGCGACTCAGGAACAACAGCCGGATTCGGACTCGCTGTTGTTACTTTTATTTTATTTGAGACAATTTTATTTCTTTTTTACAAATGATTTAAAGTAAGACAGACAATTTTATATTTATTTTGTATATATGATTTAAAGTAAGAAACAAATTAAAGAATATGTTTATTGTGCAACCGCATACACTCAACGCAACGAGCATAAATTTTTATACCCGTGCGGCCAATTAGTTTGTTTAGAATGCGTTCAAGACTTGTAAGGTGCCCTTTTTGTAGACGTAGAATTAAAAATTCCTTTAACTGTTTCCATAGACATACACAATTTAAGTTGTTTCACTTCTAAACATGTGTGCGTGCGCGCGCGCGCGCGTGTGATCATTTCGCCTGTAGAAATCGACTAAATCACGTCGCGTGTACCTTCGAAGAGTTTTTTTTTGTGGTTTCTTCTTACTACATTCTTTGCTAGGAAAATGTTTATTCAAATCAATTTTACTTAAATAATTATGTACTATTAATATTTGTACATTTTGTAGTATGTTATATATAGTAGTAGTATGTATGTAGTAATAATAAATATACTGGATTTAGGCTAATAATAATAACAATTGTTTCATGATTGGTATCGTATAAAAAGTCAACATATATATTTCAATAATAGTATCCTATTACTTAAAAATAATAAATATGCTGAATTTATACAAATAATAATAACATTTGTTTCATGATTGGTATTGTATATATTTAAATTTGTATGTTTTAAAAGAATACAAAAAAACCTTTTACTTTTATATTAATTGAAAATAATAAATATAAGTTACTGGATTTAGACAAATAATAATGACAGTTGTTTAATGACTGGTATTTTATATATTTAGAATTGTATGTTTTAAAAAAGCTGAAACTAAAATAACTTACACAACAGTTAACATTCTCCGCATGAGCCCGAGCTCAGCACCGACCGACCACCAGCATACACATACACACCAACAGACCCCCCCCCCCAGCACAATACGGAGAGAATCCTGAAACACGAAGACACGTCTCGATCAACTGACCAGATCTACGACCTCACGATCAGCTCCTCATGACGTCACATACATGTGACGTCACAAACAGCTGGTCATGACGTCACCACTTTCGGTCCGCTAATCGTGACGTCACTTCCTGGCTCAGGATTCTCTCCTACACACTACTAAGTAAGTTAGACTACCAGTTGCAATGTCATTTAGATTCAAAATAATTTCAATTACCATCAGAAATCAGATAATTCAAATCTAAACAAAATAAGCATGATTAAACGTGAGTATTAAATAAAAATCTTTGATGTAATTCGTTCTTATTCTTAGCAAAGAATTACTTGAGAATCACTGCTTTATAAGTTATGTTAACTCTTCTTTTTATCCCTGGCTTACTACATTATGTTTACTTTAGTTTCAGTTTTACAAGTTATTTTTTAGTCCCGTGTAAATTTTGTGTTTACTTCTTTATTCCATTTGATTCAACAAATATTTCAATATCCCTTTTAGTTTTATAATTAGACGTTTTATTTTGTTTTATAATACACGCCTACGCTTAGAGAATGCCCAAACATTTACGTATATTTTCATACATTGCAGACTTTTTTGTTGTCTTTATGTCCCATGTTGGGTTAGATTTTAAACATATATGTTTGGTTTTGTTTCATATCATTTGATTTTGAACAACGTTTTGATAAAACCTTATTATTACTGTTTTTACTGATAATTTACTTTATACATTTTTGTGGGAGCTTTCAAGCACGTATTGCTTTCTAATTTTATAGTTATGCCTTTTTGTTTACATTAACGTTTTTTCAAAGTAAAATTAGAGAAGCAGATATAGTGACATCATTGTTACGGTTTCTTTGACGTATAATCGGCACTAGCAAACAGTCCAAGTGGAATAGTGCGATTATACAAAAAAGTGCAGATGCTATTTAAACTGACGCTGTCACACACTTAACGTCCTTAAAATATCCAAGTAGCTTCAACAGCGTTCATACAGTTTAGTCACTTATGCGGTCTGCTGCTTACACAATTCAAGGTGCAGTTGAATTGCATTAATGCGCTGATAAAAATTACTCAAACTACTCACTTACTGGAGGATCATTTAATCCCTTACTTTGTGATTCATGTGCATTATTCATTATAACAAACCCAGCTGCTTCTTACCTCTGTGCTCGATTTTCTTATGCCTTTTGGTTAAACGTACAAGCACCATCGCTCCACCAGAAGTTTACCTTAAGTAACATATGTGCATACTGATATTAAATGGGTAATCTTCTACCGTTTTCCTTAACGTGTAAAGTACTAATTCAGGAAAGCATTATAGGTACGTACAGCATTCCATTACGTAGGATTATACATATATTCTATACGAATTAAATGCCACACTCAAACTAATATTCAGTGTCTGGTGTAGTATCGATGTGCCTCCTAAATTACTAAATTTGTACATAACGTTATACGTTCTTCACCATATTTATTCATCAATAAAACTCTTTTTAATTTTTTGAACAGTTTTTGTAATTTCAGTATTTTTATAGATTGTTGTCAGGCCGCTAATTGCTTCGTGGTGGGACGAATTGTGTCTCCCCCATTATCAAACAGTTAGAACTGGACGAGACCTTTCATTATCTCCACCATTATAAAAGCGACAGTTGAGGAATAATGGCCTCGCCCAGTAAGAAACACTAGCAACAATGTACGAAAGTGTTGGAAGTAATTTTAATGCTACTTACTAGACTTTTGTAATGTTTCTATTGTTACATAAGATCCGTTTGTGAATGGCACCAATGTTGAAAAATAAGTGTATGTAATACTTAGTAATTTAATAATTCGTAAATGCATTTATGTTGTCTGTAACGTGCTACAGAAACATTTTTAAACACATACAGACGCACAAAAAACGCCACTCCACCCCACGTACGCAAACATTCGATCCTATCGCAGGTTTACTTACTCTTAAACTTGTTTATTACAGAATGAGGTATATTTTTACATCAAGCATTAAAGTAATGAATAAGAAACGTAAATTCAATTATCCTTATCATACAGAAGCCTTATTTCAGTAAATTTTACTAATATGTTGACTTTGTTTGGAAATGATAAAATTAGAGTACGCTTTTAAAACATCAATAGTAGCTTAGGAGAAATATAAAATTCTTACAGATAATTTTATACTCTGTTATGTCATGTGAAACATTTATTTGTAAAAGCGCGGGTGCGCCTGTGATTTACATTTTATTTAATAACTTCGTTGAAAATTGACATTTCGTTCCGAAACTTGCACAGGGCATTCTCATAGTTATAAGCTACATTTTTCATATACTCTATTCTTAAAAACTATAATTTTTATGTTTTTTTCAATGAAATCAGTTCGTTATTTACTAGAAAGTAATAATATTCGTAGATTAAATCTAGACAGGCCTTTGCAAAATCTGACAGAGTTTTAAATTGAGTTTGGCCTATCAGTACGAATATCTATGACGCTAGATTTTCCACCAATCAGAAGGTCTGAAAATTATTTGAGAAGGTGCTTTGCAGCAGACGGATCAGTCAGTCGGTTCCGAAGTCTTGCCATTGAAAAGCGTACTCGCTGTCACGAGATTTTCGTGACATGACAAATCGATTTCCATAAGTATTAGTAGTTGGTACGGTACACGTTCTTCGTTACCATTACAATTGCAGAACTCAAATATTTAAATAGATAAATTTCTTGTGCTTTGTCGCGAAGAGTGGAAGATTTCCAAGAAGCCGGAATTGTGTAAGCCTAATACACGATCTATTTATACCCAGTTTTGATCCCTGAGATTAAGATTATTTAAGTTATAAACAATAACAGTTTCATATCGGAGTGCGTGTGTGAACCGAGACGTAGATATTCAACGGGGTGATCTTCGGTCGGCCGTCGTGCAGCGGAGCAGCGAGGGGAGCCCCTGGTGTCTACGCAAACAGTTGGAATTCTTCGCATAAGTAACTTATATGTAAAACAAGCCAATAGATTAATTTATTGAAAGACAATTCTTTAATAAACAATTTTATTTTATAAAGCCATAAGACAATAGTAAATTTTAATGTGTTAATGAATAAAATTTTTCTACCTCCAGATATAGACTCTGTTGTAGTAATTTCAAAATAACCTATCTATGCAGTCATAATTTGTATCGTTGCATAGATAGTATTTGGCGCCGTCAACGTGGTTGGCTCGAGTTAAATAGTTAGTACGATTTAAGTTAAGAATTTTAATTATTGTGTATAGACTAAATTGTATTTGAATTGAATGTTATATATTTAAATATTGTGTAGCAGGGAGTGTATATAAACTTTTGCATATTCTCTGTGAAACAAATTATTTTGAACGATATTAATTTAGTTTTGAGTAATATTTGGAGGTCTGAAGTATATATTTGTGTTAGTTGTAAATAGGTTAAGTTAAGTTTGTGGACATTTGATTTGAGATAACTGACGAACACTGATCACAACAAACAAGTATACAGTTACATTTTAATAATTTGAAGTAACAATAGTTGAACCGTACCCGTTTAAATCAAGACGATAAACTTTGTTTTGGTGATTCGTAAACTGTAAACAATGGAGACCCAGACTCAATCAGCTGATATGCAAGCGACACTGGCCGCTATTCTAGCTAATATGAAAACAATACGCTATGAAAATAAATCTGCTAAAGAGGACGCGATTAAACAAAATATAGCGTTACATGATGAACAAAAATCTTTACCTCGGTCCACGATCAAAGCAAGCAAAACAAAACATTAGAAGCGACGGAAAAGAAGATCTCCGATAAAGTAAAATCAATACGCGCTAATGTTGAGCTTGCGTTAGACGTTAACAGTTCACGTATAAGCGAATGTGAAGCCAGGGTTGGTTCGACCGAGGAACGAGTTCAAGGGCAGGCAACCACCATCAGTGAATTTGTCTCCGAACAGAAACATCGGTTCGAAGAACTGAGGCAACAGATCAATAGGTTACAACGTACCTCTATGTCAGCTAGCCAAATGGCATACGTCTATAAAACCATTGATGAACCTAACAACCAAAATTCTTTGGCTACGAGAGCGACAATCCCGTACAGTTCCTGCGCTCGTGCGAACGAAATATGGAAGCAGTTAACGACAGTTTAAGCGAGGTGGACAAAATTAATTGCGTTGTGCGGCAGCTTAAAGGTACGGCGGCAGAATGGTTTGTAAAATAATACAATTTACAAACTTTTGATGTAGTCTACATGTTAAGAAAATATAAACACAGGTAGAAGGAAATGGTTCTAATATAACATTCTCTTTACAGCACAATTCTACTTAAAAAATCTTTCAATCACTTCTGGTTTCAATAAAATTTGATTGTGAAGTAATTGCCTATCAAATAAATCAATCAACCTTTTTTCAAGAATTATTGTTTGTAGTTACATTGTGATAGAAAGCAATGCTGAGGCTTGAACAATTCGATTTATTATTGTTTAGTATTGAAATACTTCAGAAAATTTTGGATAATATGGATACACCTTTTTACTGTTTTTAACGGCGTATTCAAATTTTAAAAATTAAAACTAAGCTTCCTAGGAAAATCAAATAATTTTTTGACTGTTGTAATGTAAATTATTTTTAAAGATATCTGAGGGAAATTCGTTTTACACTTCCTACACTGTCCGGTCATGACAGTGTAAAATATAGTAGCGCACAATTAATTCACGCATGGGACCTTTGAAGAGCGGATGCTCAGCGTGAATTAATAAACGCCATTAAAAGCAGAAAAATCGTGTATGTTGGTTACGTTTTGATGGAAGGAGAACTATTGTGTCCTATTATTAATCCTGAAAGGAAGAATCGACGGCCGTCTTGGTAGTGGAAGAAAACAGCTCTTCTGTCATGGACCAGCATCCAAAAAGGCGAGGAACTTTTTCGATTGGCAGAAGATAGAGAAGCTATGGCAGGAATGATTGCCAACGTTCGGTAGACTGCGTACGGCACTTAAAGGAGATTTTACATTATGTAAACAAACTGACTACTTTATATGAACAATCTAATATTAAAAAAGTGTCATTCTATACTAGCGTTTTAAATAAAATGAAAGTGTCAAAGTGTTTTTAAAGCACGATGAGCAGTTCTTAAGAAAGTATTTAAACCTCGTGAAATTAAGTCGTCTAACTGAGCATTGTGTTCCAGAAAAATCAACTATAATAGAGACAACGACAAACCATAGAAACAAGGAGTGATTAGTAAGCAATTTGTAAAACACAAAGGTTTTAATGTAACTAATTTAAGTAATGCCATTTAAATTTTTAATATTAATGATTAATATTATTTTTTTTTATTTATATGCATTTTACATATAACTATAGCAAGTAATATTAAGCATGGTAAATAAACGATACAATAGCATTTTGGTTTTTATTTTGAGGCGACGCTTGACCTTCTGCGAATAGTTTTTGTCTTAAATAATTAACTGCAAGATCTACAGTGGAATCCTGGGCACTGTTGAGACTTCCTTCATCAGTGCCATAACTATATTTTGCGGAAAACTCTTTTGATATTGGAGGGTCAACGGATTCTCTGTCTCGGCGGCCAAAGTCTACGCGAACAGCTGTGCGCGACAAAAGTGTAGACATATAATTTCTATAATAATTCCAACTGCGCCATTGACAAGTCCCTTACCAACATGTTTGTGTCACCGCAACATTATTTTAGCCGCTACAAGTAGGCCTATCATCTCTCCTTAGGCAGATCTCCTGTATTATTAACATAAGTTGGCATGAGATCTTCTAAATTTATATTACCTATTTTACGTGTTCATCTACCAAATAAACCTGAACTTTTATTTTAATCATCGTTATTCCGTTGCTTATAAAGTGACCTTTTGTGTTTAAGTACTTGATCGTTTGTGACATTCTTAGAGGCTTTTCCATTAAAAACTCACCAGTAGCTTCTTTGCTGACTTCGTGCTTTAGTGTGGAGATTGTTCGGTTTTAAGTTCACCTCTTTGAAAAGCATTGAGAATTAAATGAATCCTGTACTTCCTTATAATCTCATACTCTTTGTTAGTTCCACTATATTCAGGAACCTACATGCGAGCCGCATCATGCCAGCCGCATCATGCGAGCCACCTAGTGTATTAATTCTCTACAAGTGCCGTAGAAATAAAAATGATAGTTTTCAATTGCAAATATGTAAAAAGAGGTCATTTGCAATTTAACATATCTTGCTATATATCGTTAACGGTACAATTTTTATTGCGGCAGTACAATGATGGAGGTTTAAGAAAGATATTCAACCTTGTGTATTCACATAAAATCTTCAATGTAAGAACTGAGGTCGGTCTCTGAAACCACAAAACGATCTGAGTTGTTGCTAATCTCAATAGCTGCAGCGGAGAACCTGTGGTATTTGCCGATAGTTTGTAAAATAATTTAATTAATTATTATAAGAAAATGTGGAAATTTTGAAAGTAATTATTTTAAAGCAAATAACGTTAAGAAATGTTTAAGAAGTAAATGGAGTAATTATTAAATTTAAAGTAAGTTGGTGGTAAGGTCGCAGACGTATAAAGATGTAGGCCTAAAGCGAGCCGCCAGTTGGAAATTACTGAACTGACTAAACAGTCTGTATAAACGTGTTGCCGTTACTAAGTGATAAGGCTGATTGGATATCCTGGTCACATGATATTTGTTACATATCATAACGGACAAATATCATTACGTCGATAAAAACAATAAATTAATTTTTCTTAAAAACTATAGCAACACCAGTTAGTACACATTGTAGAGGAATGCTCTGCTTTTCGAGCCTTAATACAGAGATGTGGGGTCAGATGTGATATAAAAACACACCTTGCTGATGAGACGACATTGATTGAGAGAACTCTGAAGTTCTTAAAGGCAGCTGGCTTGATCAACCAGTTATAAAGCACTTGTTCTGGTTACAATTCCTTTTTTCTGAGTACTGATTGCAGACTGAAAAATAAGGGCTTAAGACCCTAATTGTCGAGCCCAACACTTGCAAAAGAAATTACCAATTAATAATTCTAAATCTATTTACTAAGATAAAAATGGAAAATGTTTCATTTAAATTCCAAAATATGTGCTCTAGGAATTTTCTATGTGATGAAAATTGCGTTTTCTTAGGAAAAAAATAATAATTTGTACATTTTCGTTTTGTGAGTTTATTGGGTGTTTAAATAAAAAGGTGTTTCAAATAAAACTATTAGTTGATTCATTATAGATTATTTTAATTTTGTACATTATGGGGTGCCTGGTGCACTACATCTTGAATATAAAAATGAAATGGCGAGGAAAAAATATAATGGATGTAACTGAATAAAGCGTACGTAACTACAAGTAATGAATTTTGTAACAAATTTTACAAATTCAAACTTTTACTTCTTAGTTACACATAACATGGAGCACTACTTATCCTGGAACGTAAATAGAATGTCTACATGTTTACTTTTGGCAACTAAAGTGGCCTGAGTTTTTGTAAAATATGTTGATGTTGTTACGACGATCGCGCGGATCGCCGTGTTATGTAGCGCAAACTGAATAACTGACATCAGATGGAATCGCTAGTTTCAACTCTAATTACAGTTAGAAATAAACGAAGACATTTGAATACAATTCTTTAAGCTAAAGAATATAGAACACACAGTGGTGTATCAAACAATAAGGCTCCTCATTAACAGTATCGCACTAAGCAATTCACAACAGTCAGTAGATCGCAATCACAATATTAATCATTACGAAGGCACTTCATTATTGCATGTCCCAAACTAAACTGTCTGCCTAGGAAGCGGTGCTTTTATGCTTGGCCTGTGTGGTCATTTGTAGACTGCTTTTAATGACCTGGATGACGGTAGAACAATCGAAAGATGTCTGGAATGTGTGTCTCCAAAAATTGAGAACTTTACGTAACCACGACGCGTGTGAAGTGGCCACGTGACGTCCGCTATGTATTACCTCAACGTAAAAATAGTAAAAAATTATTATTTTTGTTGATTTACTTTTTATAAGAATATGCCTAATTTTACCATTTTTGTTGAATCAATGCCTGTATCTATCCCGTAAGACCTACGTTGAATATCTATTTTATTTGGAAGGAAATTACATGTGGTAGACGAGAATGACACTCAGAGGTAATGAGATTAATTCACAGCTATTGATATCGTTACATATGTTATAATTATATGCTTCTTTTAATACGCCTATGTTCCAACAGTTTATCTGTTAATCAGAATTATTTTGTTTATGTTTAAAACGTCGACAATTATCAAAATTCCTTTTGGTCTGAATGAGTACATATCAATAATCTTTATAAATGTGATAAGATTTTCAAGCGGCGTCAATATTCATGCGGCTATGAATGTAGGTGTCCGTTTGAAATGCTCAGTGTTATACGTAAAGGACACAAATATATTTCGGACTGTATGAGAACCGAGGTTTACGTTTTGTTACATAAGGTTATTGGTTTAACACAGCTTGTATCCAAAAAGCTTTACTGACCTACGTGTACGTTTAACCCTTGTCTCTTTATTCATTTCTATCTCCGCGGGTCCCTCTTCCCTCCCTCTTTTCCTGTAACGTGTAAAAATATCTATGATATTGAGCGAGTGATTATTTTTTGACGTAGAATACGTCTTACCTTTCAGGCCAGCAATAGGCACCCCCAACCAGAAAATCGAGCTTTACGTTTTCAAGTCACGTTTGAAATTGAATTATTATCTGAACGACAAAAGAGTCACGCTTATATAAGGTACCATTCGACAGATAAAGGAACAAAGATAATAAATAGCACAATATAAGTGGGCTATTGCATCATCCAGCGCGGGGTGAGAGGGGAGAAATAGAAATGTTTTGCGCCGCTCGGCGCGCACTAAAATTAGTATTTCTCCGGTTTCCGATGCGATACAACGTTGAGTGAGGTGTCGTTAAAATTGCCTCATCGAGTACTATCTACATAGTGTACCGTAATAGTGGTGATATTATTAAAGGGGTTCGGTAGGCCCTATATTACCCATGTTAAATTTGCCACACTGATGACCCGTTTTTTCGAAAACTACTGAAGATATCCAGTTTAAATTTTTCATGGCTTTTCTATGACTATTTATTAGAACATTAACACAGGAATTTTTTTTTTCTACGCTCTGCTACGGTTTTATGATTTTTATAATAAATTATTGTATGAATAAAAACGTGAAAAAATTTTATGTGTTTGGCGGTAAAAACAAAACTAAGACATACAACTCAAAACGCTTATGTTAATGTTTGTAGATGTACTACAAGAGTATGTGGTAAAAGTTGTATGGCTGTATCTTTTGTAGTTTCTGAGAAAACGGGTCATTTATACAAAAAAACACAGTTTTCGGGAAAACGCAAATAAAGATTTATTATGCTATTCCTTACATGATAAAATGAGTTTAGTACATTCCAGCACCATAGGATGGGTTGTCTGGGTCCTCATCTTCAAGAAAAGCTTCTTCTAACTTCCTTTTAGCACTTTCACAGCGTTGTCTTGCTTTTTCAGGAGCCTGGAAAGCATTCGCTCGCCCCTCTGCACACGTATTTTGTCCAGTTGACTCATAACTGAGACTGTGTTTTTGCTGACAGACATCCCAAGTTCCTTTAACACTAGACACCTTGTTGCATTTCCTTTACTAAAACGTAAAATGGCATCATAAACCCCAAACTCCATGGTTTGCAGTCCTACGAATACAGTTTTTGGTAATCGCGACCAAATTACCGCGTTTATCGATTAGTTTGGATTTTGGGATTTTCCATGTAGGCATTTTTTCAACAAATTTGGGTCTGCCAAATCCTGGAAAATAGGCTTAATTTTACTCATAATCACTTCCGGTATGTGCATGTGCTCAAGGTGATCGTATTGCTCCTTTTTAGCAATGGCTCGCTGGTATTTGCACCAACTCTCTTCGCCTTTTTCACAAAGTCCATGTTGCGGGTTTTCGTTGGTGGATAATAAATGAAAATATTCACCCCAAACTGCTCGCTTCATATTATCCAACTGTCCAGAGTTTCTCCTGATCGCCAAGCCATAATATTTCTGGACAGCCAAGATGCGTTCGTCGGTTAGTCGATTTCTTCCACCAATAGTTTTTCCATCGGAAAGAACTGTTTTTCCTAATTTTAGTTTTAGTTTTCTAAGGCGAGTACCCATGCGCTTTTGCACATGCCCACAGCACTCCATTTTTTCAATAGTATATTGGTCTCCATATGGCCGACTCTTTACAACAGAACTAAATGCGCTTGAATCACCGTCTCCTAAATAGTATTTGTACCTAATGCCAAAACCAGGCTCAGATCTCCTAAAAATTTCTAGTGCACCATGCGCTTCCATTGCACCACTAGGTCCTATGAAATTTGTTTTACATTTTTGTTCATGTACACCCTCTAGCTTGTCTTTACAAGTACAGAACTTACTAATAATAGCCACATCTAGAACACAGCCGGTATCGACGCTTTTTACTGTCACGACTCCATTATTCGAAGTGTGACCCCTTTTTTGCCAGGTGCCATCCACTGCTACACTCAATTCTCTACTTCCATCATTTTCCTGGACAGCCTTCTCTATAGCTTCCTTCATTGCATTAGTGCAAACCGTCTTAGTTGCTTTACCTAGAACTTCATTATAACGTGTGAATTTTGTTGGAGGTTTTGGAAGATTGAGAACAGCACACATTATTGTACCTGATGTTTGTCCTTTCCCAATAGTTCGTAAAGAATATACTAACCTACTGTTTATTTCATACAAATTAGTTCCTTTTATTTGTTCAGAATTAGTATAACTAACTTCTAAGTCACATTGTGTGCAGTGCAATTTGCAGCTCGTTGCTAACCCGCATAACCTATTTGTGCTGTAGGGTAGTTCCTCACCACATGACTTACAGGCACAAATTGTCAATAATATATTCAAGAATGACTCTATGTCTACTAAATCATACACATTCTTTGTATCGAACTCACTATAACTTTCCCTATCTCCAATCTTGCTTTGTGATGGACTTACATTTGGCATGCCATCCACATTTAGGTCTACAATTGCAGCAGTTGTTTGGTCATTCCCAGTAGCGGTAGGACTATATTTTGGTATTCCAACATTTCTCCTTTTCTTAAAAACACTTTTATACCTAGTCATTTCTGTAGAATATAAATTACAACTGTAGAAAACAACCACTATTCACGATAATACTCACAACACAAATCTTAGCTGATAGACAACATAAACTAAAAGCAGAACTAACACTACAGCTGTTTTAAAACATCAGGTTAGCCAACTGAACAAAGACTACAACAATAAAACTTACTATTACATACTATACACATACAGTATACTTGAGTAAAAATACGAATGCTAGAGAGATAATGTGTTCGCTATGGAGTGAAAATGATCTTGTACTCGCGCTGTGCACTGAAATCTCAATGAAAATCCTTGACACTCCTCTACATAAAGTGACATAACATTTGTTGTACTTGTCAGACATTTATGAGGGAGGTCTTAAATTAATCCTAAAAAGTGGTAGAATACGAAAATATAATAAAAAACGAATTTTTTAAGAAAATCACCTACCGAACCATCTTAAGAGGTTTGAATAATCGTAATTCAAGTTGCAAAAATCGTGTGTTTGGACAAAATGTCGCGGTATATGGATGCTAAACATGCTCAAAAGTATCGTAAACGCATACAGGAGAGTAGAGAAAATCATGGGGAATTAAAAAAACCTAAAATGACCAATGCCGAACGTCAGAGGATTTACTGACAACGCTTAAAAGACAAGGAAATAAATACTGAAGTCGAGTCAACACCATGGAGACCAGAATTAATTACCATAGTAACAATTAAATAAACAAATGATATTTAGCGGCATCGGAACTATACCTTTATCCGTTCCTGCAGTTTTTAATGTTTTTACTATGCGATTGTATTGATATATTTTATAGTTTTTTATACAGATACGTCTATATATTTTGTAATTTTCTTAAGCGATTATAAAATGTATGTTTATACGTATTTCTGATTATGCCACCGACTACGCTGGGTAACACCACCATCGATTTGACTTTCACCAGAAACATCAGCGTTGATATCTTACGTTATATCAGCTACTTCTCCTATCATAGGCCCATAATAAATAAAGTCTTGCTTGAACCAACTAATTAACTTGTGTGATGATTTTGCAAATACAATTTTGTACTTTGTAAAACTAAATATGTGTTTGTTCATTCTATTCATAACACATTAGCAACCCTAAAGCACACAGATGTATTCTACGCTCTGAAGATTTGCGGCAGTGGCTCCGACACAGCCCACGCCGATTTTTGTTTCTTCCGAACAACACGCCACGTTTGTCAAACTGCTTATTTCTTTTCTTAATTTTATTTTCTCTAAACAGCACGTGAGCTGACTTTCAACAGCAGTTAAAGTATACAAATAAATTTTGCTATCAATATAAAACTATAGGCTATGTTGTCACGGCAGAAAACTAGATACGACAATTTCATAGAGAGAAACAATTTCTAACTACATCTTTCATGTTTTCTGGCGCTTTCTGGAAAATAACTGGCTAAATTGTTTGAAAAGAAATTTTGCGTTAAACATTACAAATTATGGAGGATCGTGTTTGTAAGGCTGTGGGATACACTATAAAATATAGGCGGTAAAGTACAAAGGTAATTGATAGAAATAAACAATCAGAAGCTCTTGTTTTAATAATTGTGCAGTTGTATTGACAGCTGTTAGGTAATTTTATGTAATATTGAGTGGTTATAGCATGTCTTTATAATGATAAACCGTCAATAGTAAAAGATTTTCATTACTGAATATCGCTTATTTAGTATTAGGAAGAAAATTGTGACGGAGGAGAATTTTGTGAATGAGAGTTGTTGACTTAAATATAAGTTCAAAAAGAAATTAAGAAACTTCTGATTAATCTATATTTAATAATCTATATATTATATTTAATAATCTATAACTTCTAATAATCTATATAATCTATGATTTGAAATCCACTCTAAGTTCTACGTATTCTAATATCGGCAGTGTAACAGTTGAGTTGGAAGTGGGATCTTTAGTAACAGAAGAAAGAGAACACATGTAAAATAATTAATTTGCTTAATATTATGTAAACCAATAAAACTGTGAAATTACTTTCGGTATAATGCAACACCATATAGTACAGCAAGTGGCACTGAAGCAGCGAAGCAAAGAAAGTCCAGACAGAAAACGTAAGGCTGAAAGAGAAAACACATGAAAGCGCTGTCCCAAGAGGAGAAACAGAACGTAAATATTTAATTGCAAAAGTATTTCCCATAGCGTGTGACATTTAGCACATAAGGAAATGAGCAACAGTTGTTGCTACAAGTGTGTAGTGTTTCTACTTACTGTTTCTTGTCGGTGATAGGCTCGCGCGTCTGTATAGTGTACAATGATTTTCTGTTTTCGATTCAAACATGCAGTATCCACCAAACAAATAAAAAGAAGTAGCGGTCTCTATAAATTTAGTGTGTGTAGTGTGTTACTCAAAAACTCTTCTTAGCAACCGTGAAATAACATAATAACATAATTCTTATGTTATACAATAATGAAATGCTGTCAAAGAGGCATAAATTATAAATCAGCTGTGAGTATTTAACGGAAGACATGTTTATTAGATTGCAGAATTACGTCTACGATTTATGTTACCAAATGTAATAAACAATTATACATATGTTCCAAAATATACAATATATTCGGCTTATAATATTTTATATTGTATTGAGTATTTATTTATACTATATTATATTAAAAAACATGAGTAATTTTCCTGTGTCTAGTGAAATAAAGTTACTAAATAGACTGTAAATTATATGTTTGTAAGTGATTTGACAAACGCAAATCTTGACATAATTAACAATTTACAACATTATCAAATTTACAATTCAATAGAAGTCCTTTAATGAATTTAAACAGTTTCGTTAATTCAAATTATTAAAATGTGATACTTTGCTGATATGATGAAATGTAAGTGAGCTTAGTGCTGCATAACGCATTAATGTCATAAATAGCAATATTATTGGCGTCCGGCGACTATGGAATACAAAACACCTTTTGTGAGAAACCATCGACTTCATTCGTATGAAATCGTTAGACGACGGGATTGCCATTTTAACAGGCTAAAACTTGTCCAGGAAACATTCTCCGCTCAATAAACAGAATAGATGAATGAGAAGAGCAAGTTCCTCTTAAAGTTAACGATATGCTTTAAATTAGCATAATGCCCTTTAGTTACATGTGCAATCTACACACACACACATATATACATATATATATATATTGTAAGGGTACATATCTTCAACATATATTTATTTATAAAGTAACATGATCAGAATAAAATACTAAATGATTAACACTATGAATAAAAAGGGATGAATCAGAGATAAAGGAATGGGTAATTAACATAATTATGCGATCAAACAGATAAAAGTAACCTCTGATAAAAGAAGTGTAGCAAGCAACAAAACAAAACTTGAAAAAACGATAGTACAATGCGATTTAACCATAATAACCCAATAGATATGGTAAGTGAATAGGTAGAACAAGCACCAACACCAGTGAAAGGATATATAAAACAAATAAAATAAGTGAGTAGGTAGAACAAGCACCAACACCAGTGAAAGGATATATAAAACAAATAAAATAAGTGAGTAGGTAGAACAAGCACCAACACCAGTGAAAGGACATATAAAACAAATAAAATAAGTCAGTAGGCGGAACAAGCCCCAACCTCAGTGATAGGACATATAAATGAAATAAATGTAAATGATAATTATTAGTGTCAACTAATTAATCATAAGTACCAGTAATGTAAGGTAGTGTACTTTATTGTAATCATAATTGATCCTTTTTCGTAAACCAAAAGAATCCAGATTTATTGAACGAAAATTGTAAAAAATTAAACATTGTATAGACGCCATGTCTGACTAACTAACATCGTTCAAAATCGATTTCGCCAAGCCTTGAGAATAATTGTCTCACTGTCGGAGCAAATTTGTTTAATAACAAAATATAATTTTTGTATAATACTAAATAATTATTAATCACAATTTAATAAACTAGTGCAGAGTCGTAACCACTGTTCTTTATTCCATAGGAAATTGTGTTATATGATTTGTGTACACTAGGGACGAGCGACAGTGGCAGTAAACGCTAGACATCGGAAGCTCTGCGAACTACATAACCAATTCGCACGCGGTGGGAATAATTGAATTCACCATACCGTCATAGCCACAAACGCTCAATCGTCCTATTTTCCATTTTAATTGTTTTCAGTTAAAACAATTTGGCGCCACCCGGGAAATACAAACACTTATAGAAGAACAGGTAAGGATTCCACTCGCGTGTACTGGCCATTCGAAAGATCGCTGCGGACATCGTCACAGTGAACATAAAGTAACGACCACACGTGTGAGGCGAACACACAAAACGACATACACATTATAAACAAGGCGGACGTCACACATCGTATAGTTAGTTACAATATATATATATATATATATATATATATATATATATATATTGTAACGTCTCTCGTGTGCTAATAATTCTCTCAGAGCCTAAATAGTACTTTACTTAATGGAAACTTTGTTTTATTTGCCCCACGTTGTTAGCGTCATTTTGTAACGTCTCGCGTGTTTCCCAGTCTCGGATTCTTAATATATAGACGTTTCCTTCAAAAGCCTCTTTTAGTCTATTTAATCTCCTCGAAAAGCTCGCTTTAATGAGAGTCACTGTTAATCCTTTATTGATTGTATTTGCAAATGTTCTGTGTCGGTTATAATTTATGTTTACCGAAATAAAAAACTGAAATCGAGTGTGTGTGATTTGGGAGAATTCAATGAAGTTGTTTGACCGTAGTTAGGAGAGAGAGGACCAAGGGTATTATCCCCGGAGTATACAATTACTTAATTTAAATTTTCGCCGCTCATGAGACCAGCTGATTTTGACGTCTGCATCCCAATTTGAGGTTAAATAAACACCAATTGTAGGTAATACTTTTCCGGCTGTTCGTCCTCTTCTTTGTTTCCTGAAACTCTGTAACAACTACCCTCTACAAGAAATAATACACATTTTGTTATTTATAACAAAGTATTCAGGGTATTTATTTATTAAATACACTAATTTTTATCTTCTCCCAATACAAAAAGTTATAATCGATTCTCCCTGTCAACACCACATTGGTTCGATCTTATTTGGTAAACATAGAAATTATAACAAAAATATGTTTTATCCTTGATAAAATATTAAAACAAAAAAGAATTAATTTATTAATTTCCCAGGGTTAAGGGTAAGTTCTTTGTGTTATGAGACGGTCAGAAATGAATAATAAAATACTAAGCTTTACAAAGAAAAATAGATTATATTTGTTTTTTCTTTAGTATGTAGTTCCGGGTTTATCCGCTAGAGTACAGGTTATGTTCTTTACTACAAACACGAAATCATTTAATGAATGTTGAAAATGCACAAAGATCCGTTATGAAGGTTTTTTGGTTAACAAAAATTAATAAAGTTTGTTTCACCTCTTTTCTTGAAGTGTTTACTTGTATGGTGCTGTTTCTAGTGTTGAAGTTATAGTTGATTTGTAATTTAGTTAATTTTTTCTAAGTTACGGTCTCACCAAAAATCTCGAAGTGCAGTCAAACTAGGCCTGAACTGGTAGTTGGATTATTTCAAATTTTTAATCGAATAAAGGACGTGAATCTTCATACTTGAAGGAGTTCTAACATAAGGTGGACACCACTCGTTAAATTTTATTAAATTTCGCACTATTTCCAAAAGTATTCATTAGGTTTTTTCAAATTTAAATAGGCATTACACTTTTCTCAAACGTTCTTTTTCCCAATCGTTTTAACAATTAAATTATATCTTGTTAGTTGGTTACTGTTAGTAACCAAGAATTTGTTATGATTTTTTATTGGTGAATCTATATACTTTTGAGTATATAGGCTGTTTTCAATTATTATAAATTTATTTCTTATTTATATAAAAATAATCCTTTTTAACTTTTGTTTATAATCCAATTTAATTTATATAGGGGTTTTCCTTCTATTTCCTCTTAAATTTATACATAGGCCTTTAATATTTTTATTTCCTTCAATTGTATTTATTTATTATTTATTATTTGCTTATAGTATCCTTACATTAAACTATTTTCCTCTGCCATTTTACTCATACAGTATTATTTTATTTTATTATTATTTTATACCGAACCCTGGGTTATCTTATATTTAAACACAATTATTATATTAAACATAAAATTATACCTAGGTACAAAATCTTTGTGGCCTACCCAATACAAATTATACAAAATACAAACAAAATACAGAATTTGTCAGTAGCAATATAATCTACTGCTACAGTTAATTGTTTCTCCATCTACAGTATAAGTCTGTGAGATGCTCCTTTTAAACCACTTACTTTCTCACTTTGTACACTATATGTCACTTAGTTATAGTTTATAGTGTTCTGTAATACAAAGTAATCTATAGCTAGGTATATTATACCCATTTCTGACCTTTATAGTGGGGTGATTACGTTATCATTTTTGGGCCTGGGTTATGTAACGTTACAATATAAATATATATATATATATATATTGCAACGAATCACAGGATCATGATATGCGGGGCAAGCTCATATATTACACAGACTATGGACATTCATGTTATATTGGTAGATGGTTAAGTTTGGTTATGTTATCAGTTGTATTTAGTAAGGATAAAGGTTTAGTTTAGTAAAACTGTGCATTATTTATTTATTGTTATTCATGTACTGTGTTTGTGGTAATGTGCGCGCGTGCGCGAGTGGTAAACGTTTCCCGGGCTGTGCGTGAATTGATTATCATTGTGTTTGACATTGAACTGAACTTAGACATATGTATTGCTACAATCCCTATATATTTCTGACTATTGTTTATGTTCATATATGATATTAGTAAAGTATGCAGTTATGCATGAGATAAGGGTATTCTGATTACCGCTATGCATGCTGTTACAAAGTAAATGCACTCTACTGCATGAAAAGTGCATGTCACGGTGTACTAACCATGTGACTTCCGTCCACCAATAGAATGCTGAGTGGTGGTTGGAAATTTTCTTAAGCCTGTCGTTACACAGGCAGTTCTTCTACGCCATCTACCGCGAACGGGACGTGCACTCCTTGTACAAGATTCTACCGCTTGCAAGGTGTTGTAAAAACTATTCGTCGTTAGTGAAACGGGAAGACTCAGAACTGTGTGTGTAGTACATCGGCACACAGTATTGTTTTAACGCATTGCGCGTATAATTACGGGCAGTTCTTCACTGCTGCTACCGCGAACGGTACATACAATTCTTGTTCAAGATTCTGTCGCTTGCAGGAATTTGTAAAGACTATTCGGGGATAGTAACGCGTGTGACGCAGAACGGTTGAATATTAACTCTTTACACACGATATTAGTATTGTAGTATTACGTGTGTAATAAGTGAGTGTAACTGTATCACTGTGTGAGATTTTCCGCAGTGTCAGTAAAATTAATAGTTACGCAATAGTAAGTTGTTCCATCAAGACGTTTCCGTGTTAGTGCAAGATTTCCTCATAGGGTGGTCTGCTGATCGCGGTAGACCTTGGTATTCGCGTGAACACTTGAAGAAGCCGGAGTGGTATAAGTTCAATATACCGTTATTTGATTAAACTCACTGTCACCTGAGATATTACTTGGTCATAAACTCTATATTAATTTTACAAGTAATAAGATCCGTAGTACCGTTGTGTGTGCGAAGCGTCACATTCATCGTGGGAATTACAGGACACCAGCCCAGCTGTCAGGACACCAGCCCAGCTGTTACAGGACACCCGCCCAGCTGTCAGGACACCAGCCCAGCTGTTATAGGACACCAGCCCAGCTGTTATAGGACATCAGCCCAGCTGTTACAAGACACCAGCCCAGCTGTTATAGGACACCAGCCCAGCTGTTACAGGACGCCAGCCCAGCTGTAAACGTTTCTGGGGAAACGTCTGTCATTTATAAGCCGCACCTGACGAACCAACTACGCCGCAAAGACCTGCCCTTCTTTTCAGCAACATCATCGTGGGAATATTCTTTATGTAACGTATCACGTCTTGCGTATGAACAGTATTTAACATTTTGAAAGAAAGACTCTATATCAAACATTACATTCTGTACATATCAAATATACCATATAAACAATTACTTGTGTTTTGTGCAATAAATACGGTAATCTTAAACCCTCCAATATAGACTTTTAATTTGAGATACACATACTATCATATCCTATGCGCCAATAGTTTAATAATTTGTGTTGTCGCAATATATATATATATATATATATATATATGTGGATTTATGGGTACTGATTACAAATCCACACCGTTACACCGATTGTCATCAAATTTTGCACAGGTAACCTTTGACACAAGGCGAAAAATACTGTCTAACTTGGAATTTGATATTTTGCCCCTTTCGCATGATTTAGGCCCTTTTAATTATGCCTTTTCGTTGACGCGTATAAAGATGTCAATAACACCATGAAAACCCGAATTAATTACTATAGTAAAAAGATCGATATTGTGTGTGCGGGGTGTGACATGTTCGAATAATGCGTGTGATTTGAATTGTGTCTGTTCGTTTAGGATGTCGATTTTATGTGGTTTCCTGTGTTTGTGTATTTCCAATTGTTCTGGAGTGTCTAGTTTTCGGCCTTTTGTGTGTACGAGTAGATTGTCCATGCTATTGTCGATGTTTTTGTATGTGACGTGGATTATTCTTTTAGATGTGCATTTTAGTTTTTAACAGTGTTTTGTAAAATAAGTCTAAAGTAGTTTGTTAAAAAAAGCACGTTCTGACTATGAAGTGACAAACGTTTCACGACATTAACTGTAAAAACGTGCTAGTAAGGGTGAGTCAGGGGGGATAAGCAAGATTTATACGCCAAGTTTATATTTTCTGTCTTACAAATGCCTCACCGTTGTAATGTATTGGGGTCACAAGTTATCCGGCACTTATTTATGTAAACGTTTGTTCTTTAAACTTTCTTGCAACCATTTTAGTCAATTTGCTTTATATTTACATTGACCCCATTAAATTACAGAACAACTTGTGATCAACTTTCCGAATAAACGAATTAGTAGTAAATTTAACAACTAACAGTCTAAGAGTAATTTAATCGTACGCCATATAACGGCACACTGTGGTAAAAGTATTAGATAAACTAACTTCATTCTTCTCTTTTCTTATTTTCAAAAATATTCAAAATAAACATTATCCTTTGTCCTTTAGTAATGTGGTTGGCGTAAAATAGTGTCATCACAATAACGCCTCGAGACTATGTAATGACTACAATTAATAAACGTATGTAAAATAAAGCCATGCACTTTAAAGTTAATAAAAAAAGAGATCATATAATTGCAAAGGTAGAAAAAGATTAAAAAGGCAAGAGAAATAACAGACAACTGATCGTGTTTTGTGGTGTACAGAGAATTCTAAATGTGAACGTAAACACAAAATAAAAAAAATACATTATGCACTGAATTTATAAATTGAAAATGATAATTTAGTAATTATGAAATGTTAGCATTCGTATTTAGAAAATTAAAATAAGATGCTCGTCTTACGGTAAAGCTATGGAACAGGAGACCAGATTGGTTAGGTAGACCTGGGCGCTGGACTGTAGCAAACGTAAAATATACAAAGAATTCTTTTGAATTTTATCGCATAAAACTATAATATGTGTAAGGTATGAGTGATACATGAGAGGCGCAGTAGTTGCAGTGGACGGCTGCCTTATGATTTCCTCATACACTTTATAACCTACTATAAAATTTTGTTAAACAATTCCTGTCACTTATTAGTAAACAAATATAATATTTGTACGGTTCTGCGATTTACAAATATTATAATTCGAATTGATATTCATTCGATGAACTCTGGAAAATCCGGTTGCATATTTTTTTGTTTGGAAAACACGATTCTACTGAAACAGATTATAAGTACACAATAAGTTCAACATAGGTCTATTTTAATTTAGTGGACACATTGAAATATTATAAAACTTTTTCGAATACCTTCTTCAACATTCTTAACACTCATTATACTCCTATATTAAACAGTTTAGTCTAGCCAGAAGATGGTCAAAGTATAGGGCTATGTTCAACTTGATATCCAAATGTCCATTGCAGTATATTATCTTTGTTTCAAATATACTCTAATAAAGCCATTGTCAGATGTTTCTTAAGCTCTAATGTTTCTCTACATCCGATAAAACTGTGAAATGCTTTGAACATTAAAAACGTAAACAATTACTTCAATTACCATTCCAGTAAATCCCATTTGTAGAGATTATCAACTTATCAGACGTATATGTAAACTCAACGATTGAATCGATACGGTTAATGCAAAATTAGCAAGCGTAGTCAAATGACTATGCTTTTGTTATATGGCATAAAGCCAGAGCTTTATGATAAAAATTAAAGTGCTTTTTGATGACAGGCACAGACTCCAGGAAAACTGCCAAACTAACCCTGTATTATGGGCTTCTAATCTAACTTTATAAAACATCGGAAATAGGACATAAGTTCCGATCCAAAAGTGCCAAGACAAAAGTTCCAAAAAGTTCAAGTTCCAATTTCAAATAATTGTTTTTCATTACTATTTTGTTTCCGAGCCACGAACTGTAATGTCCGATTTCGAATTGGGCATCATTAATGCGGCTCAAACTCACACTGGAAATGTTCGCGCATGTTTATTTCATCTATGCCGAATGTTTGGAAGTGACATATGTACGTGGTAGACCAGCCAGAGGTGGAAGAAGAGCGACTCCTGTACGTTATGCCCCAGAACAGTGGAATCAATGTGATGCGGTTCTTCAAAGAATGGCACGAACCAATAATTCATCTGAAGGGTGGCATAATCGCTTCCAGGTAGTGGTGGGACGGTGCCATCCAAGCTTATATAATTTTCTAAACAAGCTACAACATGAACAAGGTGACACAGAAAGCATGATACGACAACTCAATCTAGAACAAAAATTAAAAAATCCAACGTCAGCTCGTCGACGAAATTTTGAAGAAAGAATTTTCAACATTGTTCAGCGACATCAAGAATACGTTGGAAATGATACAGTCACAGATTACAGTCATAGCTACAGGCTATTATTTAGATTTTTAAATTTATTTGGAAATTTTGTACTTTTGAAACTTTATACTAACGGAACTTTGTGCAATTGAAAAAATAAAAATTGGAACTTTCGAATTGGAACTTTTGTCTTAGGACTTTTGGATTGGAACTTTTGTCACCCAATCAGAATAGGTTGACAAAACATCCTTCACTTTAACTAGAATATTATTAGACATTGAACTTTGAACCCAAAGAAGCTAATTGATTTCGTATCCATCGATAATTTACTTGATGCACACGATACAAAATAAATGTAGCTATATTTGTTTTATGTGTTATTCAAGTGTGAATAAATCTCTGTCATAGAAATCACGGGTCGCAGCAGCAGAAGTAATTCTCAGGTAATATAAACATATCATGTAAAAATACTATAATGAAGATAATGAAGATATCTGGTATGTAATGATATTAAATAAAGAATACACTCTACACTGTCTCGCTGACATGGTTTACACTGCTATAATGTAGCACACAGACAAATATATTTTTATCATACCGTGACAGGAGTAAATTGTTAAAAAGGAAAGTACTCTACAGGCGTTGGCCGTATCGGTAATAGTTTGTATCAATAAATTAGTCTACTTGTGCACGATTGTTTTCACAACATAAATAAATCCGATTTACGCGAAAACGTACCCAGAGACAGGGAGAGGGTCACACACGCTTGGACCCGCACGCGCAGAAACGTACAACACACACACACACACACACACACACACACACACACACACACACACACACACACACACACACACACACACACACACACACACACACACACACACACACACACACACACACACACAGAGAAAGCTAACATAATTTATTGTCATAATTTTGACTCATTTACGTATACTTGGTATAGTAAATACTTTGTTGTCTCTTGATATTCCTGAAGTGCGTATGTAAAATACATAATACAATTTTCTAAAGTAAAGCGGTTATTTATCATGTGAACCCACGACTTCCAACGTCGTTTTCATGCATGTGAACCTACGATTTTCAACGTCCCTCAATTAAAAAAGAATGTTGTCATTTTTTAAGTTATAAATGTGATTAATCATCATAATGTTTAGCACATTAACAGAGCTTTCATTTAATATTACTTTGGTTACGATTGAGCCATTTTGTGCCGAGTTATATTAGTATTAATCACGTGATTTGATCAAAAAACGGTTAATCGCCATATTGTTTTGGCTGTATCTCAAGACCTATTTAACATAACAAAACCAAACAAAGTAAAAAATGTTTGTCTGTTAATAAGCTTTAATTTTGGTTTATACAAATGTTTTCCAAAGTGGCTACGTTTTTTAGTTATTTGGAGATTAATGATAAAAAACCCGTTTTTTTGGCAAAACTTTGAACCCTTGTAACTCGCAAACAACGCATTTATTCGAAAACGTGTATACTGTCTTTTTTGCTTAGAATGTAATTCTCTATCAGTTACTGTGGTTAATTAAATTTAAGAGCGGTCCAAAAAATGTCCTTAACTTTCTTCTATAACCTTTTATAAAGAAAGACATTGCAAAAAAAAATAAGAAGGATGCATGGACACTGACTCAAAATTGTCAGAAAATTCCTCACGTAATAGACTATTTAATGTACGGGAAATATGTATTACTAATAGTTTCTGAAGTAACCTCTTATTATTCAAAACAGTTGATGATCGGCATGTTAAACAATTAAAGAAAGCACAGGCCTATTAAATGTACGCAGGATCTTGGGTATTTGGCTTAGAACAGTGGTTCTGAGAGTGGGACAAAGTCTCAGGGGGTTCGCGTACACTTTTAAGAATAAATAGAATATACCGTAATTTTCTTAGATTTTTTATGCTCTAAAATCTAAATGTTAGAATCTTTAAACAATTAGTAGAAGATTCCAGTACTTTGTTTTTGTTCAAACTAATTGTAACTGTAAAAGTAATTTCAAACTAATGGCTTTAATAATGTCTATAAATTATGTTGTGTAGCAGATCTGTTTGTCAGCCGACCTGACTAGAGCACCGCATCAACGCGAACTGACTGATCGCGCTGTTTTAGTCGTATAAGCACTGCATCTTGCTTATAAGGACTATATCTCGCGTATAAGCATTGTGTCTATGCAAAACGTTTTTCCGTGTAGCTGGTTTACTCCTAAGTAACTGGATTTCGACACGTGTGGCTGGAAAGATAGAGCCGAGGTCGGCAATGTTAAGAAATAAACTTGATGTCGAGAGTGATTTAACATTGAAATTATTAGACATTAAACCTAATAATGCAGAGATAATTTTTCACAAGCAGCTTCATTGTTCACATTCAAATACGTTTGATATAATTAATATTATAATTTTGCAAGTTAAGATAATTTTGATTTTAATACATTTAAATTAAAATATAAGAGCGTATCATATTTACCGTTTGTTTTATTTTATAACTCAGACGGGCTCCGTGAAATTTTTAATTTTTTGGTGGGTCCGCGGACTAAAAGGTTTGGGAACCACTGGCTTAGAATATCATAATTTATACTGGTTTCTATAATAGCTATAAATGTTGGGCAATCGTCTGAACAGATGTTTTTTGTGGTCTGATTGCATCCCCTAAGCCGTGCCTTGGCAATTTCGAGTAGCGCGTGGTGATAATGGGGCGCTTCCCTTGACCAATGGTCAAGGTCTATGTAGTATTTGTGACCAAGCCCCTCAGTCACAAAGTTGTGGTTGTGATGAAGAGATTTGTATTTGTCGGAAACAATCCAAAAGCATTGATTGAAATAGTCTTCATAATCGATGATTATTACATTATGATTTGTTCGTGTGGGGTAGATAGTCTCCCGGGTGGCGGATAGAGTAAAGCGTCCCAGATAGGGCGGTACCACAGAAATGAAATAATCGAAGCGGTCCAAAACTAGTACAGTATGTGTTTGATCCAGTAAGGGCAGCTGTAGCAGCCTATCTAACCAGCGTGACGAGTAATGTTCAAATTACTTCTTTACTAATGATTTACCTTATTGAAACCGTCCAGTGACTTCAAGTTGTATATTTATGACGCGTTTCGAGTCATGTGACCCTTCATCAGATAGTTATCACTCACAAGGAGATCATCAAATATTAAAATTTACAAAAACACAAAAAACACACATATGTACAATTGTAAAACCTATACAAGCGTCCGACACAGTGCACTGCGTGTGGCCCACTGGACTCTGAGCAAACGCGTGTCACGCCGTGTGTTATCTCATAATCGATTGTAGCGCGCTGTCATACAGCGGGTTTGATTTGAAATTTAATTTATCGTTAAGTATGCCATCATGAGTAACTGGGTTATTATGTCCTTAAATTAATGTTAAAAATACTTCTTTACTTTTAATTGTTTCCTTATATGATGATATGAGTTGAAACCCAGTAAATACAATAGTACCAAATTTTGTGTGAATGTATTGGAGTATAAATAAAACACATGTTTACAACTATACCAAAGTTATTAGAACGAAGTAAAATTTACTGAGAATTACATGGAAATTTGTCTGTCACATTTCATGACACATTATCTCTAAGAACCAAAGATTTAAATGAATTCTTTGTAAAGAATTTACAATTTTGGAAAGGATCATTTGACAACCAGGTTAAAAGTAAAATGTTTTAACCAAGGAGCTTGAAGAAACTAATAAACTGATTTCATGTAGCGTCGCTTTTATTCGTCTTTAAAAACTGTTAATTAAGTTGTGGTGAATGTATAATGCAATGAAAAAAACATTGTATATCGTATAAAATGTTAGTGATGCAAAACTATGCTTTTAAAGGAACTTGAAATTTTCCAATTAAAACTTACATTGTTTTTTTAATCGCACAGACTTCTTGATAATTGCACGAGATTCTTTTCTAAGAAACAATGATGAGGGGGACGGAGACACTGGCTGAGTGAAACATATTTGGAATTCTTTATACGACCTCTCTGTCGTTCAGTTCTTTGTCTAGGCGAGTACTTTGTTATTTTATAATTGATTAATTCTGACTCTTCATTGATAAAAGTTTATGTAGTCCTTAGTCAGAGCTAGATTCTTCTAAAGGCTATATGGTCGGATAAGGAAAATTCTTGTAAACAGGAAGTGCATTAAGTAATTTATTTATTCAGTCAAAACACCGAGTAAAGCAATATGCATAGCTAAGTAAGATTCCAATAGCAAGACAAAACTGTTTAATATGTAAATTTTTAAGTCGATTTTGAAAAAAATGATTGAACTATGAATATCGTAAACCGAGTTAAAAACGCTGCAGGCGCAGTAAACTTTGATAGCTATCTGATAGGTGTTCGAATCCTAAAAGACTTCTTGATAATCGACTGTAACGGCCACAGTCGACAGACTGAAAATTTTTATTAAATATAATTGCCTGAATATAATTTATTAAAAGTAATAGATAAGTCTCTAATAAGCTGAGAAATCCATTTTTCAGTTTATTAATTAAAAACGAAAATTTGTAGTGTAATGTAAACATATATATCTAAACCTAAACGGAGTTGCTAATTTAGAAATATGAATAAACGAAGCAACATCACACAGTATTGTTTATGTGATTAGAAACTCTCTAGTAATCATGCACATCGTGGCATTTGACAGAGTTTTGTATTCCAATTACATTAATGTTTTACACAACTTAGTTTATAAATATTAGCAATAAAATTAAAAAAAATTGTGATTAGGTTTGTCAAGCTTTGAGAAGGTATTGACAATAAAATGTCTTCTGAATACATTGAAATTTAAAAATCTCTCAAAGTTTTGAAAAATATTTTTTTAAATATTAAAATCATACAGAATGGGAGAGAATATTTTATTACTGGGTTTTAAATATAACGTTTCTACTCATTCCGAAATATGTAATGTTTCTACATCCTAAACACTTGACTGTTGAAAGTTTGTTTAAATTGGTACGTCAATTTGTTTGTTTCAGTGGAAAATGTCAGAGGGTGTGGTAATGAGTTAGTTTGACATTTAAATGAATTCTAGCCTCCTCTGTGACACCCAGCTTTCCCTCTCCCACACATTAGTCTGTTATTGGAAATACAGAACAGGTGTTTGAGTGAACTCTCATAAAGGTACAGCAATTTTTAATTTGGTTTTTTGTGATTAATTGACAATCTCAAGGATTTGAAATAATACTATTAAATTTATAAATAAATAATCAACATATTATTAGCAAAAATTTCTAATTACGTCGGTAATTCTACACAAATCTTTTGAGGAAACGATTACGTTAAGGGGGTAAAATTGTTAAGTGAAAGGAGTGTTTCTATTTAATGTAATTGCTACTCTATGTTTTCTGTTATGTAACATTGTTTTACTATTTAAAAAGAATATTCCTAAAGTACTTTATAAACAGGACCATTATTATGTAAAGTGCAATTACGTTTATAAAATAGTAGAAAAGTGGAACAGACAAATTAAAGGTTTGCAAACTGTAAAAGAGTTATTAGCTTTTTTGATGACAATATTACAAAATGATATAATTCTAGTTTACATTTCCCATAATATTAAGGACATTTAAATTTCTTTTACATTATTTCCCAAATGTATACAGTGATGCATTATTAAGCTGTATTGAAAATTAAAATGTATCTTAAATCAAAGTTTTGCTTACAGCAAAGTTAACACATGTGTGTTTTAACGTCACAGAACGTTCCATAAAGGAAATTATTTGCATAGTAAATTATCATAAGAGGAAAGTGAGGTGAACAGTATCGAACCCAAGTAATCCAAAAAAATTTTGTAATATTGTCTGCTAATTAATATCATTAACATGAAAAAACGACAAGACTATGACTAAGACTCAAACCCCATATATATTATTTAAGTGAAGAACAGTGTAAAACTAATAATATACTATAAGAGAGACAGATAATCTCAGAAATAACCAAAATGAGGTCATTACTTAGTAAGAAATGTAACTCTGAATAGGGTATAAAAAATTATTTATTGTGAATTAATGGACAAGATCCATTATTATACTTTGTAATATAAATAAAATAAATGTATTAAATGATTTGAATGCATTATTAAAAAGGATGTAAGTTAAAATAAAAAATATATATAAATGTTATGACAAAAAATCTATGTTTAGGAGCTGAGTCCAATCACTCAGAATTATGTGCAAATTAATTATTATAGAATTAATATGAAAACTATATGGAAATGTCAACTAGACAAAGACGAACAAATTATATTAAATAGAGAAAGCTGTAAATTGATTAGAAATCAATTAAAATAGCCAAAAACACTATTAACTGAAAATATGTGATGGACCTATGATATTGTAATATTTTTGAATTTAATGTTGACAAAATGCAACCAAATTGTATTATAAAGTTGAAATACAATATAATGTGACTATACTTATATATTTGACCAACTAAAACACTTTAACAGTCGAGTTAGGAAACTATTTACCTATACCATACCAGGCTGAGGCCAAAAACAATCACAAAAATAGTCATATTTGACAGAATAATTGCAGAATATTAGCAAAAATAAAGGAAAAAGGTACAATCCTATAGTGTACTATAGAAACAATCTTACTCAGTTGAAAACAAGCTTAATTCTTAAAGAATTTGAAATATGAGAGTGAAATTTGTCACACCAAGAAAACAACTCATTTATGTAAACCAATATGATGCTAAGTAATCTTACAGTAAAAAAATATGTATCAGGATAAACCAGGTATTACCAAGGATAAACAATATAATAAACTCTCAGTGAATACCCAAAAAAGTCCCATATATGATACCGAAAAAGACAAATTATTGTAAAGAACCAGTGACAAAAAACCTAGGCCATATGTAATGCCTATACAAAACTGAACTTATTTATATGTTATATGTGTTAATATTTGTTTATTTTGTTACAAAAAGATAATTATGTTATGCATTAATGTTGTAGCAAGAACCAAGCAGCTTCACAACATTTTTATAAGTAGAAAATTGGAATTTTGTGAAAACATTCCAAGGTAAGAGTTGTATTTTATGTTATTTTATTAGAGTTAATTTGTTCAAAACCAATCGTAATTAGTATAATTATATTCAGTTGAAAGCAGAGAATCCAAAAATAGTAATGGCATGCAGATTGTAAGTAGTTATGTAAAATTGTTTGACAAATACCAGAATAATTTCAGTAATATCCTTTAGTGTGAAGAATAAGAAGTTTTTGTTCTAAAGCTTCTACGGAAGTCAAATTTGTCCTATGATGTTCCATTTGCATATTCTTGAACGTTCCAGAAGAAAATTTTACTCAAAAATACCGGAAGTTCATGTCAAAAAATTAAAACAATGCCCCTTACAGTGTATAAAAGGAAGACGAAATTTGACCAAAAAACACTTTATGCTTTGAATCCAGAAGAGACACATCACCCACGAAACTGATCATCACATCCGAGGCGAAATCGAAGAACGAGAAGTCGACACGAGAACACGGAAAGGCTTTTCCCGTACATGACAAAATACTGACTTAACCTCTACAAGGAGTATACGCCAACGTGTTGTTGAATAGAGCAGCGACACGCCATATTTAATAGAACGCACGCAGCCAGAATATCAGCGGCCCTGAAAAGGACCGAATTTTAATAGAGAGGATCAATTCTGCTGGTATTTGCTAAGACAAACTGACTTTGACAAAAATCCCAAACAATTTACTGACACAAGCCTTTCAACGTTGAATCTGGAACTAGCGCTGTGACGGCCGAGTCGAGAAACCACGCAGACAGCTGATCGCCGCCGCCGGAATTCAAAGCATAGATTCAGTGCGAAACTTATTTCAATCGTGCGGAGTTTTAAAAACCGTATTTTGACTTATAAATAATTACCAGTGCACGAGGAACGTTAAAACGAAGAGGCAAGATTGAAAACGTCCCCAAGAGAAGTGTCCAGTGCAGGAAATAATTACCCACCGGAACGTGAGTTGTTCAAAAGTTAATGTCATTTTTACCTGGTATCATTTGTCACACACCTTCAAATCACACAATTTTTGTAAGGCATCCTATTGATTTGTCTTGGTAGTTCAAAAAAGGCACGTCCTGAGTATAAAGATTTTCATACACTAAACTCATGCTATTCAACTGAGTAAATAAATATATTAGCCGATACTTAATTAAAAAACTTGTCAATAAGAAAAATATTTTTTGTAACTCTGCAATTTTGTTAATTCGAGTGTTAGTCCTTCAGACGATTTTTAAAGTTCATTAAACATACGTTATTTTCAATTCAAACTGTCTTGTCCACATTTTTTTAATATAATTAATTTAAGAAATCAAAATTTAATTTCAATAATAATAATAATAATTTCTTGGAACAAAATATCCAAGTGGCGCCCACATACATATAGTAGATTAAGTTGTGCTTGCAGGACAACATCGTCGCAGAGGAACCAGCCATCAGTAAGTATATAAAAGTGCGCGGAGTGTGACACCCGACATAACAACACTTAACAACACGAACATAACACGTACACAAAGTCTGTCTTTTATAAATTGACGACTCCAACGTGAGGCTTTAAAGAAAAGGTACAATTTCTGTCTTTTATAAATTGGCGCCCAACGTGGGGCAACGAGGGAAAGAATAGACGAAAACATACATTAAAGTCTGTCTTTTATAAATTGGCAGCCCAACTAGTGAGGCTTGAAAGGAAAGGAACAAGCCCGGCAACTATCAACAAATCAAGATGCCGCAACCAAAAGGAAAGAAGGTGAAGAAAAATGTAGAACCCGAATTAAGTGTGGAAGACGGAGAGGCAGTCCAAGTCGAGGAAATAGAAATAGTACCGCCCACACTAGAAATTGAAAGACCAATACAAAGGGGAGATGAACTAGAGGAACAAGCGGGAGAAGGACACATACAAATGGGAGACCAAACAGAGAAACCCGAACCAGAAATAATAACAGGGAGCATCGACATGAATGTAATAATGATGATGTTCCAAAGAATGGAAGAAACAATGAACAAAAATACTAATAAAAGTGTTGAGAAAACGGAGACGTTAGTAGAATCCTTGAAGGAGGATAATAATAAAAATAGACAGGAAGATAGGGCGGAAATAAATAAAAGTATAGAATCCCTGAAAGAGGAAAATAACAAAAATATAGAATCTTCAAGACGATATATTATTGATAAAACCGATGATAACGGAAAAAAGCTGGAGCTATTTCAGGAGGAAAATAAAAAATGTATAGAGTCCCTGAAAAAGGAAATTAGCGCAAATTACGAAACAGTAAACAAAAAGATCGATGATGGTAAAATCGACAGTGACAGGAAGGTCGAGACAATGGAGAAACAGATAGAAAGGTTGCAGGAAGGCAATAATACCCGTTTTGAAACAATAGAGGAAAGAACCGTAGAGACAAAACAAGACGTTCGAACTCTTGATAACAAAGTAAGACAAAACCAAGACGAAATCATGCAGGAGGTAGGAGAAGTCCGAAAAGACGTTAGCGAGAGAATACAAAGAACGTATGACATAGCTAACAGGTTGGACGAGCAAATAAAAACCAATAGGAACAATATACAGGAAATAGATCAGAGGGAGAAAAACCTGCAGGAGAGATTAGAAGCGCTGAGGGACACACCGATATTGAATACCCATACGTGTCATAGCGAGAACAGGGAGGTAATTAACTTCCAAAATTATCGCCGGAACCCTACGGAATTCTTAGAGAGGATGGAAGAGTTCATTGAAAGGAATAGGGAAACAAGATGGGATAGAATAAGGGAGATGTTAGACGAAACGTTTCGAAATACGAGGGATAATTGGTGGATAGCGGTACGACCTGAAATAACAAACTTAGTCGAATTCAAACGCCAATTCAAAGAAAAATATTGGTCAGAAACAGCGCAAAACAAAGTAAGAATGGACATATTCTACGGGAAATACGACGCGTCCAAGGGACAATCCCCAACATCTTATTTCCTGGGAAAGATATGTTTGGCACGAAAGTTGATACCGCCAATCCCGGAAGAATGTTTGGTGAGACAGTTAGCTGGACATTATAGCTACGGTATTAAGGATGCCCAATTGTACCAGCAACTTAGTAAAATTACTGACCTAGCTAAGCTATTAGAAAACTGTGAGTCTGCGGGAAAATTTCAAGACTACCAACCCCCCCCAATCGTAAGGTAGACTATTATAATAGTAACAACGGACCAAACCGGAATGGAAGTGGAAATGGTAATAATAATTTTAACCCGAATAACCAGAACAATAGCACCCCACTAAATAGCCGAAATAATAATAATCAAGGTCCAAATAACCGTAACCATCCGGGACCAAACCGAAATAATTACCCCGAAAATAATTACAATAGGAATTATAATCAAGGAAATAGTTATCGCGGCAATAATTATAGAGGGAATAATTATAGTCAGGGAAATAATTATCGGAATGGAGGTAATCAAGGAGGAGGTGATAGGAGGAATCAGGAGTATAGACCCCAGGTAAACTATAAAATGACCAATAATCAACGACCAAACCAACCCAATTTACCGACTACCCACAGCAGACGCAAGGTAACCAGAGTAATACAACGAATAGCCGACCTATTAGTGGTAACCCCGAGGTTAGACAGGAACCACAAACAAGTCAGCAACCCAATGTTCCGGGAGACCGGGCAAATGAGACAGGTGCTCATTTAAACTAGACACGGCAGTGAAAAAGGAAGACAGCCCTTCACTGGTCCAATATTATGGGGTAACTGATCACAAAAATAGACAGGACAAAGACAGGACAATGACATTGAGAACAAATAATTATCTCAGAGATATTAGGGAGGAATTGTTAGAGGAGGGGGGGTAATATAGTTGAAAATCATAATAAAGGGAATAATGGTATAGTACAAATCAAGGCAGATATCAGTGGTATAGATGCAACATTACTCATTGATACAGGATCAAACGTATCGTTGATAGACAGTATGGAGTTAGAGAGAATTAAACAGAACAGTAATTTACCCATACCCACTCTGCCTGTAAATAACAATATACTAGTCGGAGCGACGGGAAGACAGAATAAATCTATAAAGAAACAGGTGTCATTAGAGATGACCAGTAATGGTGTAACGTTACCAATAGGACTATTAGTAGCGAATAATTTACCCATGAATATCCTAATAGGCTGTGATATACTGAGGCCATATAAAGCGATAATAAATTTAGATAGTAAGGCTGGTCACCGTAATGTAATTACAGAGCTTTTTTTAATTCGCCGTAGATGTCCTGGCTGTCAGGTGGCACTTTCAGTATTAGCTCTGCGGCAGGTCATTTTAACGCAAGAATGAGTGAAAGGCCTTTTTCTTCTTCTGTTCAGTTATTTAAGCGAGCGGCAGCTTCAAATTGGCGACGATAAGTTGCCCAATGAGTGCTTCTATTTAATGATGCGGCCTTTGCGAAAACTGGATGTACTTCAGTTAATAGCGTTCTTTGATTTCTCTGATATTTTGAATCATCTAAACTTGACATACTTGTTTTCATAGTTGACACAGATTTCTACACAGATTTCTACACAGATCTTCGTCTGATTGACGACTAAATTCTCCTTTTTGTCGTCTCTCTGGTGTTTCATTTTCACGCTTACGTTTTTCTTTTAATCGTTCTTCCATTAGTGCTTTCTGTCGTTCCTCTGCCGCTTCTCGCCGGCGTCTTTCCTCTGCTTCTTCTGCCTCTTGCCGTCGGCGTTCCTCGACCTTCAGTGGCATTGCTTTGAATTATTCTATCATCTGACTGGTATCCACTTAATTTTATCAACTACCACTAACACCACTCTTCTACGAAGTGTCCTCTGTTTCCACTATTAACCGTTCTATCCCAGTTCTGAAACCACTGTTACGACGGTCTACTTGATCGTCGTATGGTACAGTGGAAAACAAAATACAATACACCAATTAAGTCACTAGTCACCAGCTTTAATTATCACAGTTAAACAGTTCATAATTAACTCGTACTGTTGAGCCGCTCATCACCAATGACGTCACAACAAAATTTTCAGCTTTCCAAAATTTAACACATTTTTCAAGTTTGACATCCTAAAAAAAATTTAAAAAATCTACAACTTACCTTGATGACCGGCTCACTTGTTCACTTGAACTAGGAGGGGCCTCCTAGTGGAAGAATAGCCACATGGTGGGTAACCATTAGGTAATAGGACGAATGAGGTGACCTCAATTTTAAAATTCTGAAAATAACAAATTTATTGATTCTATCATATTTTGTTTTTCTTACAATGAGATTTCATAGAATCCAGACTGTGAAGGTATTCTATTAGAAATATATAAATATGTAAAATATTTAAACTATATTACCTGGTATTCAAAATTTAATATTTAAAAAGTATTCCCTTAGAAATATATAAAATCGGTAAAATATCTAAAATATATTACATTGTTTTTCTTACAATGATTCATAGTATCCAGGCTGAAAGTATTCTATTAGAATTATATAAAATATGTAAAATATTTAAAATCTATTACATGGTATATAAAATCACCATTGACATGCAACAAGCCTCGACAGTACCTTTTAACCTTCACCAAATAGAATTTCCTTATTTTGAAATAATTATATTAACATTAATAAGTACACAGAGTAAATCCAGAGGTTCTCGAAATATAACATTTAATAACAATAAGTCTTTTTTTTTCTTTCTTTTCAGTCCCCCCTCTGGTTATACTATAAACACTTGCAATAATATAAACAATTTTATAAACCATTTAACAAGCAATTCTATCCTACAACAATTATTACAGCCACAACAATTTAAACAATTATATTACATAACAACATGCGCCCTCTGTAATCTAAATCAAAAGCTAGAAAGGAGAATCATATAATTAGGAATTTATAATGTAAACATAAGATAGGTGATTATATACTCTGTGTGGAATTCACAAGTGCGTGTGTGCTCACTTTTCCTTAAACTTGTATAAACTTGTGTAGCACCATGGCTTACTGGTTTCAGAGTGCACCATTATTAAAAAAACTATCAAATAATCAGGTATATATCTCTCAAAAGGTAAAAATGTTTTGTGCATAAAATTATGAGCATATACATACACAAAAGAATTTTCACAGTGACTGTACATTGATAGAGAATTAAAATAAATATGAGTATATACATCTACAAAAGAATTTTAACAGTGACTGTACGTTGATAGACAATTAAAGTAACTATGAGCATATACATATACAAAAGAATTTTAACAGTGACTGTACATTGATAGAGAATCAAAATAAATATCAGTATATACATCTACAAAAGAATTTTAACAGTGACTGTACGTTGATAGACAATTAAAATAACTATGAGCATATACATATACAAAAGAATTTTAACAGTGACTGTACATTGATAGAGAATCACAATAAAATAAAAAAAATCCCAAAGTGGAAATTTCATCTTGTACAAAAGTTCAGTCATTTTTATTAACAGGCGGAATACTTCTGAATTACAGTTCTAGTACAGGGCAATGTATTTTTACAATTGTCGGTGATTTGCAACTCTTTTCATAATCAGATTTACACGTTCCAATAAAAGGCAGACACAATATAAGTTCAACACAGATTATAGGAAAAAAAATGTATACTGGACATTACATGCTTTCACAATTCAAACACAAGACATTTATATGAACAACAGTTCTGAATGAATCATACAGAGAGAGATTAAGGAACTCGGCTGAATTTTGCTTCACTAGGCCCCATGATCACACCGGTCAATTCCTAACTCATTTTCTTAAGTTTTTTATTTTATTTTATTTGTTTTGTTTTGTTTTTTTTTGTAGGTAAAAAAAAAGGTTTTGCACATAAGATACACTGTCACCGCAAACAGCAAGAGAAGCTGTCCACCATTTGAAAGAAATATCAGAAGCTAGTCAAGTTCAGCAGACTTTTCTTTTTAAAAAAAAACTTGCGTTCAAGAATTTGCAATGACTGCAGAAACCTGCATATTAGATTCCAGGTATACAGTGAAGTTAAAAAAAAACATCCAGAATTAAGCAACTGTTGTTCCTTTTTTTGTTTGTTTGTTAAGAACTAGCCAGGCCCCACTTGACCGTAAACTCAAGCAGTGCGAAAACGCATCCCAGGCAAAATTTAATAATTTTCACTTTGCATACCTGTTCAATTGTGCAATAGCACGTGCTGTCCGAGTTCCTTACTACTTACACACAACATCTTGATCTCTTCACACGGTCACAGTTCCCAGGCCGAGAAACCCCTCGGCGCACCTTTTATTTAGCCTTCCATGATCTATTTAAAACACACCGGCATTAAAAAAAATGAAACAAAACTTTTCAGACCTGTCAGACGGCTCGTGGCGTGAAAAGCCGACCTCGACAAAACAGCTGGCATGCCTCCACACAGCTGATCAAGAAACTAACCCGAGGCTACCGCAGGCTCACTCTACTCAACGACAAACCCCGCTCCAAGCAGCGGGACCGAAAAGTCAAGTTGTCCGAAGTCTCAGACAGATAGCGTGAGGGTCCAATATCGCAGCGAGAGCAACCAACAAATTCCTAAGTCACCGTAACGCCTCATAGATGGCGAGAGTGTCCACGATCCAATTAAAGCATTTATGCCGAAATTCAATTATAACAATTTCGTAAGTCGCCGTAACCACTCATAGGTGGCGGGAGTGTCCACGATAGCGTGAACTACGCAGACGAATGAAACTATTGCCCAGTTTCGATATAACAAACCTTCGGATGTCGCCGTAACGACTAGTTACGGCACACCCTCACAACAAAAGGAGTCCAACGGGTTGGACGACACTGGGACTGCCACCACTGGAGGAAAAGCGGGGACTAACTAAAACCAATAAAAAGATAAAATCCGGCGAAAGTTGAAAACGAAAGGACACCAGAAGGAAGGACAAGGTGTGTGTGGGTGTGTAGCTGGGTGTGTGTAAGTGTAGAAGATACGGGGAGTGTGAGTGATCGCGACCTAAAGCAATATAAAGAAAAAAGGAAAGGAGAGGAGCTAAGAAAATACCAATAAAACTTTAAAACCCCCAATTAACCCCACCTAAAACAATAAAACACTAAAAAGTAAAACCTTAAAACACAATCCCTCCAGCGAAGCCCCCCGAAAACCAAACCCGAGGACCCTAACTAATCCTAACTGGGGTAAACCATACCAATTCAACTCTCAAGGAAGCTCCATCTGCGCACACGCCTTCAATTGTGACACATGGGCCACCCTCACCTTCATCCCATCCTCCAGACCCACCAGGCTGGCAGTAACAGGCGAGACAAACTCAGAAATCCGGAAGGGTCCCAACCATCTATAGCAAAGCTTGGCGGCGCGACCCTCCACCTTAGAGGTGAGCGGGTGGCTCCTGCAATAGACTAACTGGCCCACCTTAAAAGGATTGGGGACCCTCCCAGCGTTATAGCGACGCCGCACGCGCTCGTGCGATCGGAGCAGGGCTCTCCTCATTTCTTTCCACCTGTGAGCGACCCCCTCGTTCGGCGAATCCGGGAGAAGATCCTCCAGTCTCCATAAATTACCAAGGGGATGAGCGGGGGAGAAACCAAACATGACCTCAAAAGGCACGGCACGATGGCTTTCATGAAGGGAAGAATTGAAAGCCATCTGTAACCACTGGAGATTCTGGTCCCACGTTTTCTGCTGTTCCGCGTGGTAGGCGATAAGAGCGGATCTCAGGTTGCGATTGAATCGCTCAGCGTGGGAAGGTTGCGGGTGGTAAGGGGAAGTGGTTACATGCCGAATGCCGTGCCTGAAACACATGTTCCGAAACTGCCTCGAGATGAATTGGGGGCCATTGTCTGAGACAATGATGGAGGGAAGCCCGAAATGCTGAAAGATACTGGTCTGAAGGGCTATGATGGTATTGGCAGTACTAGCCTGACGCAAGGGAAGTAGCCAGACATACTTGGAGAAGGCGTCCACACAAACAAGGAGGAACGAATTCCCGGCCTTGCTACGCGGGAAAGGACCCACGTAGTAGATGAAAACCTTCTGCATCGGTCTGCCAGCCACCTCAGAAGACAGCAACCCCAACTTAGTGTTCTGAGCGGGCTTGCTCAGACTACACAGATGACAACACTTCACCCGGGTGGCGATGTTCCGGTCCATGCCTTTCCAGATGAAGTTCTTTCTGATCGCGGCGATGGTCTTTGAAACACCCAAATGGCCTCCAACCGGGGAATTATGATAATATTGGAAGACCATGGGTACCAGCTTGCTCGGCAGCACTATCTTAGGGACCCGTCCTCTACGTTCATTGCAGCAGAGGACGCCTTTGGACAGATGATATGGAGCCTTCATGTCGCCTGATTTAATTTTATCGATAATGGGACCCAACACCTCATCATCAAGCTGATGAGGGATAACCTCAGTGAAGGCGAGGGGAAACTCCAGGAGTAAGGCGCAGGGTTCATTCATTGGCTCCTCACTGGGTAGATGATACATACGGGACAGAGCGTCGGCAACATTTTGGGTCCCCCGTATATGCTGTGCCCGAAACTTAAAAGAAGAAATTTTGACCACCCAGCGGCCAAGTTTACCCAGTTGATGGGGGTGCGCCAGAAGCCACGAGAGATCCTGATTGTCGGTCTCTAATAGGAACTCAGCATGTTCCAAATACCTCCTAAACTTGTCCAGGGCGAAGACCACCGCCAAACACTCTAACTCGTACACCGAGGATTTCTTTTCAGGGTTGGTGAGGGTCCTAGATACAAATGCGACTGGCTGCCGAGCACCATCCACCTCCTGAGAGAGCACGGCCCCGATCGCCACAGAGCTGGCGTCAGATTGCACAACAAAGGGCTTCGTGAAATCGGGCATCCGAAGCACGGGCGGCGACAGAATGGACTCCTTCAGGGCCTCAAAGGCACGCTGCTGCTCGTTGCCCCACACAAATTTGGCCCCTTTCTTCCTTAAGGATGCCTCATAGATGGCGAGAGTGTCCACGATCCAATTAAAGCATTTATGCCGAAATTCAATTATAACAATTTCGTAAGTCGCCGTAACCACTCATAGGTGGCGGGAGTGTCCACGATAGCGTGAACTACACAGACGAATGAAACTATTGCCCAGTTTCGATATAACAAACCTTCGGATGTCGCCGTAACGACTAGTTACGGCACACTGTACCTTTAGTTAGATTTGCCCACACGCAATAACAATGTCTATTAATAGAGTTTCACACAATTATAAAACAAGTAACACAATAATTCTTCACTTGAACAAACACTCAATCCGCACTAGCGAAAATTGCTCACGTAACTGAACTGACAACCCGGCTGCTATGGCTTTATATACGCCGCGCTGAGGCCAGTACAGCTTTCCCTCCTTACTGCACGGCCGGCGGCTTAATCCGTATCTCAAGTGTTCCTGGAACTCACTAGAACCACCTACGTGAATGACGCAACAGCTGCCACACTGGACGGGGGAGTGGAGAATGTTTTGGGTTGTTCGGTGGGCTTCTCGTAACAATATTAATAATAAAATAACAATACACAAAAATTAATCAGAATATTGCTCAATAGTTCTGCAATTGTTCTATTACAAACTACTATTTATTTTACCTATAAAAATTTGAAGAGGTGAAACTCGCCTAGAAAGTTTAGTTGTTGGGGACTTTAAAGTTCTGAAAAATCTGCCAGTAAAAGAGTAAGTGTACTAGAAAACAGTTGGTTGGAGGACGTTGAAGTAATTATTAGCTAAAATATTAGCAACCCAAACCAATCGCATATATTTTTCAGTCTTTCAGTCACATCTTGTTTCAGAAACATTACTTCGCGGTGGAAGGACTACATAACCCAACACCCTTATTCATCTCATCTTTCATATACTCCAGTGGGCGTGAGTGACCATTAGCCGTAGCCGGCGTCATAAAGTAACATAAAGATTTTTAAAACTCTCATACTCCTTATATAGGGATTCAGATGAAATCAAATCTATTTAGAAAAATCATAGTCTTAAAAAAAAAATAATAATAATTTTTTCTTAAACTCTTATATGTTCTACAGATCCTATTATTAAGTGCGTTGAAAACAACTTGAACGTAATATTGATGTTTAAAAACAATACTCTCGTTTACACATGTGGATGCAAAATCAGATCAATCGTTTTGTGACTACATTGTGATGTAAATTAGTTGTAGAATAAAATGAAAAACAACTTAAAATTCACAAACCGTATAAATGTGCTTTACATGCTTTAGCGATTCAGGATTGCTATTACGCTATTGACTTAAAGGAGAACATACATTTTATAAAATTGTAAAGAAACTTGGAGCGAGACTCCTCCCGCTGGCGTGTGTGTGTGTGTGTGTGTGATAAAACAGATATGCACAGACAGTTAAAGAGACTACAGCGTCGCCTGTAAAAAGAAGGGCTAACAAGAGAGAAACAAGCGAGCGAAGCGCTGTGGAAGCTTTGATGAGCAAGCAGGGGTATCGACTTAATAAACCGTATTCAGCACCTCACAATTTAATTTATTCCATGCTTTAACCTCGAAATGTTAAAGGTCAACGTATATTTCCACTTTATTTTATGACAATTATGTTTGCGTATAGTACTGAACAGAGTTATTTTTGGTTCCTTTATTTCAGATAGGATGTGATCTTTATAATGTATACGGAAATCATAAAAGTAATATTAATACTCTGAAATCCCGTTGATATTTAGCATGGGACATCATGTTTATTGTAAAAGAGACTTATAATAAAGTAAAATTTTTGATCACTTTTATGTAACGTATTATTTAATCACTTTTCGTTTGCAACAATAATTAAGTAGTTACTACAGTTAAATAGTCACGTCACACACACACGCGCGTGCGCGCAAATCGTGAGTCGTTGTCAATACACATACAAATAATCGTTGTCGGTATACAAAAAAGTGAACTTTATTGAACTGGATCTCAATATTTCAGACGTTGATGGAATGTTATGGTGAACAATACCATCTTTATCTGAACTAACTCTGCTTATCCAAACTGGATTTTCTCCTTCAACCATAGCGACATTTCTTCAGGTTTTGTATTTTACAGTGCACAACTTACCTTACGTAGCAGTTAACGTAGTTACATCACAAACGTCAGGAAAAGACCTACGAATTGGTTCAAGAACGCTGTTGCTGTTCCTTTCCGTTACGTTAATTACCTTATATTAATTTTTGCGCCGTCTTTATTGTATGTTCATCACGAGTAAGTAAATACAATTCAGTAAACCCATGTGACTACCAGTGAGTGTACCATGGTATTTGCGCTCAACGTTAAAGACCATTTTGTATATCGTTGACAACCACGTTTTTCTGAAATTAGAAACACAAAACGTAGGTCTCTCGCCCATTCCAACTTTCGTGGTGAAGATGGGACTCATGGAAGAAGATTAGAAGTTTAAAGCGCTGTATAATCGTTTAATGAAAGTTTGTACCTAATATACCTTGAACGTGTATAATTCCAATCAATATATGATATCCATTACCATTAGTGTTTATTAGGTCAGACGGTTCTACGACGTGTAATAAATACGAATTACGTAACTACAATGCTATATAAACGTATAGTATTTATTCTAATATAGGAATGGAATGTTTTCAACGATTGTTTTCAGTACGTTGGGATTATAAAAGAAAACTTTTCTTAGATATTTAATTATTACCTTTTAACATCGTCTAAAAAGTGATGTTGAAAATATGATCTTAACTCGTACATTATATGTCTTTTGGACAATATACTTCGGGAAAGCTTATGAACACGAAACTGTCACCTCCTACCCTTCAAAAAATATTATTCCGTCTGTAATTATTGATATTACTGTCAATATTAGCAGCAGCAGCAGCAGCAGCAGCAGCAGCAGGAGCAGCAGCAGCAGCAGCAGCAGCAGCAGCAGCAGCAGCAGCAGCAGTAGTAGTAGTAGTAGTAGTAGTAGTAGTAGTAGTATTAGCAGCAGCAGCAGCTGTAGTAGTAGTAGTAGTAGTAGTAGTAGTAGTAGTAGTAGTAGTAGTAGTAGTAGTAGTAGTAGTAGTAATAGTAGTAGTTTTTTTAATGACGAGGGGAAAGCATTTAGGCACGAAGTGTGGGACTCCCATATCACTTGGACTACCCTCTAAAAACCCTCCTACGGTGATTGAACACTAGCCTGGGACCGTTTATCACAATACGTCAGACTAGGCCACTTTCCTGCGGACAATGGGTTTATATTTTCAAAGTTGAAACAATGATTTTAGGGAAAATAAAGGGGAGAGTTAATATAAGAATTGTAAATGTAAAAATTAAGAATATATAAAGATAACAACTAAATGATGTCCAAAAGACTAGTTCAATATGTAAGGTAAATATAAAATTATATGATAAAACTATTAGTCAACAATAATGTTGAGATAATCACAAAAAAGAAACAGCTAACTATAAATAATAAAAACTAGCACTAACACATGTGTGGAATTCAGTACAATATGTAAAAACAAAATATAAAGCCAAACCATTGTTAGGAATCCAGGTAAGGAAACATAACCTAAACTAACCAGCAAGTTTCAATTAGAATTGCCAAAAACAATAACAGGAATGTTCTTAAACTAGAGTGTATTATAATATAAGCAAACTAGAGACTATAAGGAGCATTCCATTAACAAAAATAAATATATATAGAAGGACTTGTAAACATTAGAAGTGTAAAATAACATGCTCAGATGTATAGCATAGTGTTAGCACATTGAACAATATAAATAACACATAAAATGATAATAAAAGAAAAGGGACTAATGTCACCATGATAATTGAGATGTAATACCACTAATGTAAGGCAACTCAATAATTATTGCCATGAATTTCATACTGATGATGTAAATTAAATATAACTTATATGTGAAACTAGATGCATGAAGTATTAGGGATTTACCAACAAATGTAAAATTGCCGAGCAGAACAAAACACTGCCAAACCTTATCATTATTATAATAAACATTATTCAAACTATATGTAATCAAAAGATGAAGATGTAACATAGAATAAGAACGAAAAAATGTAACACTCAATGATACTGAAAGATAGGCTGAGGGAAAGTGTAAATACATTAAAATAACAGAATACTAACTAATACTGAGATAATCAGAAGTTGTGATGATTAGTTCAGAATAGTTAGCTCACAGCAAAAATGGTTTAGAAACCAATACTAACATAAAGTGAATAAAAACAAGTAGCAATGTCACAGACCAGGTGTCTACCCAAAAGAAATAGAATAATTATGAATAATAATTAGTTAATTATATAAAATACAACTGTGCAATAGTTATAAGATGTCACAGGGAACAATTGTGAACAATAAGAATGTATTAGATGTAAGAAATATTATTATAAGGAAAGGATAAAGACATTGTAAAAAATATTGTGGTAGGCCTACCATAGACGATTTTTAACAAATTACCACCTTGAAACTTAATGAGAAGGGGTAATAATTAATAAGGAAGTAGTAATTATAAAAGTTTATTAAAATTGAATAAAATAAATAAAATAAAATGGAAAATAATATAGGTAAATAGATAGTAAAAAATAGTAATCATTTTATTTTGTTAATCATTATCAAATTCATATGGTGCGGGTAACCGAAATACTCGTATTAAAACGACAGAAGCAATGGGAGTAACGAAAAGTTGATTAGAGTACTTATAAGTGAACAATTTGAATTATAAGGAATTAATGATTTACGATTCCGTGGGCGTCCATAAGTGAACCAAATTTTTATAATCTTAAACCCAGCGGGATGACGCCAAGAACGCGTCTATTTTGCCGAACAATACCGAAAAACACGGAAATTGAAAAAACTGACCAATCAAGGGTCATTATTGAGCATTAGGAAACACATTTTGACACAGGTGAGTAAACAGTTCATCTCGAGACAACGACGAGGCAGCTACGCAGGTCGCCGCAAACAATAATGCAGAATTGATAGCCGACAGCTGATCAAAATCGTCTTAACCTAGAATAGGGAAGTTGAGGTTAGGTCGAATGTAAACAAGAGTGAAAGTATTTTTATTTCAGTGTCCTAATCCGGAGTACGTGCGCATAGGCAGTGAAATAATTAATAATTATTAAATATTAATTAATTAAATTAAACAATTTAATAGTGATAATACCAGAAACGACATCGAACGCAAGTATAAGTGACAATTACTAAATACTCAGAATAGTAGTAATAAAATTGTTCAATGACGATGTTAACGAAACTTATTAACTATATTTTGTCAATTTAAATCCAACAAGGTTTGGAACAGTATTTAAATTAAAAATTCAAATAATTATTATTGAAGGAATTAAGAAACAAAGACAAATGACTTTACGTATTGAATGGATTAAAATGATTTATTTAATTATAATAGTTATAAAAGAAGAGATATTATCATATGGACAATTAGCATGCTTTAAGTGTAACGAGAGCTATTAAGCGAATTAAAAGAAATGAAAAACAAGTGAATTAATTTTAACCAAACCTTATTTTCATAATTAACTTGATGAACATACCGAGATAGCATGTATCAACTAATTCATGATAAACTTTAAAAACTGTGATTGATCATATACTAATTATTATGTATTGTGTTTAACTTTAAGATTGTTCCAAAATATTTAATAATGTTTAACCCTATTAGCGAGGAATATCCAATTACCTGCATTTTTTGTGTTATCCAATGATAAAGCAGATAATGAATTCTTTCACTAAAATGAATCCCTAACCGTATTGTACGGATATTTTAACGTTGTTAAAGAAGTATTAATAATTTAAAATCGATTGATTACTGTTCCGATGAAAATGGCTTTAACTTCAAAGGTCGACAAAAGTCACATGTTTACTTTTTATGTTATTCATTAAGAAATTTTAATAATATTACCACTCTCCTACTACTAAATAATGATAGTAGTGCATTGCTTTATGTTTTTCGTATCTTGCAGTCTCAAAGAACCTACTTTATTTATTAAATAATTTAACCAAATTCTTAGCGTCCAAGGTGGCGAACAATTTGAGTCAGAATTGTAACAGAATTGTAACCCTGAGATATTATAATTTTAAAGAGTCTACGAGTAAACTTGAACCAAAAGAATGATAAATAATATTACTGTAATTTAACAATATTTCAAAAATAGTTTCGGAGAATAAACATAATTTTTACCCCATCCAAGAGTTTTGACAAATTATTTCGTTAGACTAAGACGTTACAGCTTAGGTGGACAGCATCAACGGTTGGCCGCATTGGTGGCGGTAACAAGTGGGTTTAAATTAACTTTGGTTTTAAACATTTTGACCACCAATGCAAATCAGCTTTACTATTAGAACACCACTACACGTAAGTACCTGTATAACCGATCACTTCTAATTTCAGTGAGGAGTCACATAAATAGTTTCGTCTTATCAACGAGAGAACGTCGAGAATCAACTACGAACTCATTGAAACCGAACATAAAATAAACTAATTATTTTATTTAAACAAATACTTAACCAATGATCACAAGCTTCAAGATTTTAAAAATAATTTAAAATATTTAAAAACAATTAATAATAATAAAAGTTTAAACAGAGGCATACTCGTTTTATTAAAGATTGACGCAACCAACGTGTGGCGCGTAACCCATCTTAAACGGGTACGAATTTGTTTTATTACAATACTAATCAGTATTACAATACATTAAAATCGGTAACATTTATTTAAAAATTGTAATGATTAAAATTCTTGGTATATAACAAAACTTTACGTATTCAGTATAATAGAGATTGAAATGATATGCAGAATGTCAAACAGAAATCTGTACAAAAATGGAGAACAAGCGACTTGCTCTCATATAACTGATATGTAGTCTCCCGACATAGGTGCGCCGGATGAATGTCCTTGCAGAACCGGGCTGGAGTTATCATCCGAACACAAACGTGTGGTGTGTTCAGGATAGTAGAGTATACGATAATAATAATAAAGCGTTGGTAACAAAACAAACGTTTGAATTTTTTGGCTTTTTGGCCAGCTTCAAAACCTCGTTGCTTCAATGTGCGTTGCAGGAATATAGAAAATTCCCTTAGGGTGAATAAATCGCGGTACCGAACAGCACCCGCGAAGTGTTTATTATAAGAAATTAAATAAACAATGAGCGTTCAATTATCTCCTGGTAAGCACATTTCAGCTACAGTCTCTATTTTACTCACAAAGGTTATACTGAAACTGAAATCAATCAAGAAAATTGTACAGACACTGCTGAGAAGTATGCAATTAGAGAATGGGCGACACGGTTGATAAAGAAAAGAATACATTTTGTACTTTCCTCTGCCATTTATTAAATGTTGTCTAGATTTTACTTATTAGTCTATTATTTTGTTAAAAATTGTTTTGTCGTTTAACAATTTTTGTGATAACACTATAAAATTACATATTATTTGATCTAACTCATACAGTCTACGATATCGACTAGCTAATTTATATAATTATCACTTCGAATCTACACGTCTATAGTTTGAATCAATGTTACCTTTTCCCCGCACATAACCTATAACATAAGTATAAAGATTTCAAACGATTTACACTACTTCCGTCTAAAATACGATGACAATATACATAGTATCCTATTTATACGGTTAAACAGAAATAGGGAAGTGTCATTCTTTACTCATTGTTAGCACACATTACCTAGCAGCCGTTTTTATTCTATACGATAATCACAGTTAGTATTTTACGGTATTTGTGCTTCAAAAAGGTATCCCTGGTTTTGTTTCTGTTTGAGGCATTAGAAAGTGTTGTATTGTCATGGTAGACCAACTAACATTTCTTTAATTGGTCTAACGTTTTTCATTCATAAGTGTGTTACTGGGTTTTTCCAAAGTCAGATTCAAATATTAATTTCTACTCAGTATCGTTCAATCCGATTATTTTTAAATCTCCATCAGTAGCAAACTTAAGCACACAACGCCGTGTGGGATATTCTGTTATTCCAGTTACAAATGTTGCTGTGAGCGGTTGTACCTTTGGTTAAGCTGTTAAGCTTTCTTTTGATCATCGTGCCTTTTGATCTCTATTAATTTTGAAAGTCTAACCTGTCGTTAGGACTCAATTTACTTATACTTCTCAACCTGTTTCCTTTAAGGATCTTGTTTTTTTGGCTGGCTAGTTTTCCCCGTCAGTGGTAGAAGTACTGTTTTTTCTAAATCAAACCTTCCTTTGCATTACTCAGTACTTTTATAGCCTTCAGATTATTGGTTTTATATCTTAATTTTAAACTATTTAAGTTTCATTTCTGTAGGCTTTGTACATATTCCCTCATTGTGTTACATTATCATTTACGTAGATAATAATTGACGAAACATGTGGTTGAAAATCAGAGTACGTATTGGCGCTGGAAACCTGCTTCAAATTGAGTCACTGGACGTATAGACATCCGTCGTTCTCGTTCATGTCCTTTGAGTGCCGTGGTCAGGGTAAAGATACCTTCGCAGGCTAGTGCCATCTTTTTCAGTTGGCTGAACTGAAGTGACTCTTCAGGTACACCAGCTGGCTGGTTTTTGCAGTCGTGTAGCTGGATACGCAGCGCCTTCTTTATTTCGCCGTTGCGCGCTCGGTTCGAGTTTGCCCTGGTATGGTAGTTGGCTGTAGTCTATGCTTGTATATGCAGCCTGTCGAACATCTGCTTCCACTTGTGGCCCCTGTGAGCGACTTCCCGTTGTCGGTTAGCAGAGTGTCTGGATATCCTCATGAGGGAATACCTCCCTAATCAAGACAGCGGGTAATAGAGTCGGCGCTTCCCTTCGCTTCCACCCGTCTTGACATTTTGTCCGTGACCACGACGATATATTGGATGCCTGCTCGCGTGAGCAGATAGGGCCCATGACGTTGAGAGAGACTGTGCTTCAAGACCTGCTAGGTCGGTGAGGGCGCTGTTGGCCCGGTTCATGATTTGGGCCGCGCCTGTGGAGATCGCCTAGTAGGCATCTTTGGACGTACTTGCGGACATCAACCGTTTGACCAGTCCAGATGAAGTTATTGCCAATAACCCGAAACGTCTCTTCCGTTCCCGAGTGACTGGCTTCAGGGTCGTCGTGGAAGTGTCGGATGACCTCCAAACGGACGTGCGGCAGTACGTACAACTCTGGTTCCAGGCGGCAACTGTCTTTCCAGATCAGGCCGTTGTTCACGCGGTATTCTTCTGCAGCGGCCGCCACCGAGTCCTTTCTCCAAGCTTGGTACTTTTCTTCGTTTTCTTGCGATTCCTGCACTATCTGATGGATACCGACAGCCGTAATCTCTTAAAATCATGGGGTAGCTGCCGCGACACTGCGAAGTTGCTTCTCTTCTGGCTTCTCTTCTGTGGTCCTTCTTGAACATCGGTGGTGTTCTCAACCTTTGGTTCCCTGGATAAGAAGTCCAACAACTCGCATTTCCTGTCCGCGCAGTGTAGCACGATAAACGCAAAATCAACAGGGCCCAGCGAGCGTACTTCGTCTTCTGCCCTGTCGTCTGCTTCAACCTTGTCGGTGCGGAGTGTGAAGTGGCTTTCCTCCTAATACGGCCGGTGTTTTGAGTTTTGATTATTACTGTGAAACCCTTTGAGATCATACATTTTTACGGTATTACTTCAATATCTGCAAAAAATTACCAAGAATGCACCGACTGAAAGAGTCCACGTTATGCGACGTGTCAGTAAAGCCATTATGGACTATATTTAGATCACAAGGTATTGTCTTAAGTGAGTAACGAAGTCATTTACTGTAGAACGGTGATAAGGAGTAGGTTTTTATTGCCAGCCTAAATTATTTGAGTCTATATTTGAGTCTAAAGAAGCACCACATATCATCATCATCTTCATCAGCGTTTCAAAAACATTTCTCCTTTAGAAGAGTAAAACCCTGTCATTGACGTTGAGACTTTAAAGATTAGGATGAAAATAAATTAATATTTTGATTTATTTACAGTATTCATATTTTATAGAGTAGTTATAAAAATTAAAAAATGTTAACATTTATACTATAGGTATGTGTTTTGCGAAAGACCTTAAATGATAAAATAAATAATTACCTTATTTTATCCACTAAGTGATCTTCTTTTTCTTTTTAATTACTACATGTTTCAGGGCTTATATCCCCATCTTCAGGTAAAAGCAAATCTACCCTATTATTAGGGTTTCGTTAAAAATTCACAACGACACAAACACATAACACACTTAAATAAATTAACATTGAACATTAAATCTGTATCGGAACACGCTACAAACGAACCAGTGCACTGGCCGAAGTCCGACTTTCAACTGATCCGTACACGCTATTCACGGTTTGTTTTCATAGCTGTGTCATATAGTTTATTTGATTTGAATGATAACTGTTCATTAAGTACCTGATTTTTATTTCTTCTTAAGGCCTTGTATATTTCAAATTCCTCTAAAGCATCCAGTAGTTGACCCTTTTTACCTATATGTAAAGGTTCCAAATTCTCTTTAAATCCAGTGTATGTATGATTTTCGTTTATTAGATGTTGTGCGTAATGCGATACATTATTATTGGGGAACTTCTTAGGTAAATGTTCTTTAAATCTCTCGGAAAATTTTCTCCCCGTCTGGCCTATATAGATTTTATCGCATTCATTACACCGGATTCTATAAACGCCAGAACAATCCTCTAGTAACGCTTTGGTATTAGGCTTAAGTATATTTGTTAATTTGTTCGTGGTCCTGAATGAGACAATAATCCCTAGCTTTTTTAATTCATTATGTAGTGTATTAGGTAGTATGTTTGTATATCTAGCAGAAACATATTGGGTTTTATCTTTAACTTTGTCCAATCGTTTAAATTTATTAGCGTGTTTATATATTATTTTATCAATGATTTTACTATTGTAACCATTCACTATCGCTATATGTTTTATTATATTAATTTCATCGTTATAGTCTTCTATGTCCATCGGTATATTTGTCAATCTATGTGCCAGTGTGTTAAAAGTTGCCATTTTATGTGTATAAGGATGATTGGAACTAGCATGTATGGCTATATCAGTTGTTGTTGGCTTTCTATATATTTTAAAGCTAAGGAGGTTATTACGTTTATATGTGGTTACGTCCAGGAAATTCAACATATTGTTATGTTCTACTTCCATAGTGAATTTAATATTACTGTTTATGCCGTTCAAAAAAGTAAGCAATCCGTCTATCTGTCTAAGAGTACCACCAAAAATTAAAAATGTGTCGTCCACGTACCGTGTGTATGAGATGATTTTATTGTATAACTTGTTTTGGTCAGATAGTATATACTTGTTCTCATAATGATTCATGTAAATCTCCGCTAAAATTCCACTCACCGGTGAACCCATGGCCAGCCCATTTTCCTGGATAAAAAACTTATTGTCGTGTGTAAAGTAATTCTGTTGCACAACAATTTTCAATAAAAATATAAGTTCATCAATTTGTATCTGTTTTAAGACATTTGTCTTGATTAAAAGTCTCTCGAGAATATTTATCGTCTCTAGCACGGGTATGTTCGTATACAAATTCACTATGTCCATAGACATCAGTTTATGGTTAGGCAGTACTTTAATGTTTTTGACTTTGTTTACAAATCCTATTGTATTTTTTACGCTATGTATGTTGTCCATTACTAAGCTGTTTTTGATGATTATTTGTAGCTTTTTGGCTACATTATAGCTTGGGGCAGTTGTATGATTTATTAAAGGACGTATTGGTATATTAGGTTTGTGTAACTTTGGTAGTCCTCTGAAAGTAGGCGCTTTCGGATTTATATTTTTGATACGTCGTCTAGTTTGAGCATCGAATAAATTAACACATTTATTCCCCGCTGAGTTTATGGCTTTTGTATATTTAATGGTGGGGTCATTATTTAGGGTCTTAATATTATTTTCATTTATAAAATCATAGCATTTTTGTGTGTATTCAGTTTTATTGATGATAACTACTGTACTACCTTTAAATGATAAGTTTGTTTATGGGATTCGGTAAATATAACTCATTTTATGTTTTCCTCATAGACATCAGTGTTGTACTAAAATCCCTATTTTACGATGATAAAATCATTAAAATAACGTATTTATAGTAATAAACATGTATAATAAAACGTAGTACTGTACTATGAAAGAGAGTAGGAAGGTAAATAAGATTTACGCAACATGGTTTATTTTTCCATTTTATTGCTGCTACAAAAGTTAGCAACAAGAGGCCTAGTGTAATTTATGAGTTCAGGTCAGGCTTGCCTTAATAATGTCGGTTTCCCAGCTTCACTTTATTCCATCATAAAATATTGTATACATAGTATTCATGTGGTTATGTTCAGGCTCACCTTCATTGTTAACGACGCCCTGGGCAATACGTTGAAATGGCGCCCCCTAACTCCCTGAACAATGTTGTGCCATATACCAGTTTTAGTTCGGGACAAATTTCTCCTTTAACCCTTAACTGGAGAGCCAGAGCCGTTTCATTATCCACCATCTATGGACCGACCGACCGGACTGGCAACCGGCATGCTGATAATAAACAGTTTTGAAAAGCGTTTACACTAATAAAGAATTGCACGTTTTAATTTTGTTTTTTTCAACACCACAGACCACTCTTGCATCTCAATGTAAAAAATTGAAATCATAAATATCATAACATATATTTACAGTTATGTATACAAATTTATATTTATTTCCTAGGTTGTATGCATTTTGTGTGGTAAAGTATTATTTGAGTCAAACAAAAAAAAAAACTTCCGCTTAACAATAAAACTTTTTCTTCTTTATAATTTAGTAATTTTTTTTCTTAATTTGGAACCCCAAAGTAGTCAGGTTTATGAAGTTAACGTTAAAAGCAACAACACTTGTAGTGCTCAAGTTGAGCTCTTCCTCTCATATCGTTGAACTTTTCATTCTATGCTTCAAAGCAGAAAATCCCCTCTCCGCCGAGCAGCTTGTAACAGGTAGATTATTCTACTAGCAGTCAGATCAATCTTGTCATGTACTACGCTACACAGGCTGGGTGTAAAACAGGCGCTTTAATACAAAAACAAAGGAAGTATAGCAATTAGGAAAACTACTTCAAAGTTTATTCTCTGTAAGTTATGATAAAAGAATAACAGACTTTAATAAATACTTTTCAAACCAATAGATCCATACCGTTACGTACATAAAATCAACATCAAATAAGTAGTTTAGAACTTTCTGTTACTTGTAAATCAGCCTAAGTATCAAGTTTGTATCAAATATCCGCAATAAAATTATGAATTTGCTGATCAAAATATACATCAAAATCATTAAAACTGTCTTATAAATCTTATTCACAAGTCTTATACACGAATCTGGGATGCTCTAAAAAATATTTTACCCAATTTTTAATAAATGTTTACAAATATCCTGAAGAAATGCGTAACCCGATAATTTGTGTATAGATTCCTATTACTTGTTACTGAACCTGGATTGCTTTAATAAATAAAGACAAAATTGAGAATTGAAACAAATTGTTTCCTAACTTAAAATTCTATAGTTCTCATTTCAATCCAATCAATTGGTTTTAATTGATCAGAAATTTAAAATATTTTAAGGATTTTATTAATAATTTAGTGATTACCTTATGTAACATTTGCTCTGTTCGCAATTGTTATTTCAATAAATGTCTTTATCCAGTAACATTGTTAAATACACAAACTATATTTGATCAAAACTTTTCTTATAAATTGCATGTATTGCTTATATATTATTTGATATCAGTACTTGTATTTATTAACATACATTTAGAAATAATAATTCGTGCAAAAAAATGTTTTCTGTTGTTACGATGAAAGTTGTTTAGTGTATGGAAACACATAAAATTATAATTATTTCCTGCCAGTTAAGAAAGCACACCATGAAATACGTTGTATGTAGTAGTTTTTAAATAAACTGTTTACAAGGAATCTGTATTTATTTTAAATAAATATTGGGTTTAATGCTGCTGTTGTCCTTTGTAACATTTAAAGGAAGAAGCCAGGTAAAACAGCATTAGCAACAACAGCATTAGCAGCAACAGTAATGTAAAAGTATTATTACTACAGACATACTTTAATTACACTAATTACATTACAGTTTTAAAATGTAATTAATTACCGTAATATTAATCTAACTTTGATGAAAAATCAGTTTTCTGATTTAATACAAAAAGAACATCACGAAGGTCACGAAAAGTAATATGTTCATATTATACTTCACTTTTTGTATGTATTTAATTTTTGTGATGTATTTAAATAATTACACTGCAAGTAGGTTTATTTTCACCTGACGCACGTTTCACAGAAATTATTCTGTATCGTTAGACGTTTGTTTACTACTTCTCTACAAAATTTGTGTAACTACTTATCTACAAATAAATCTCTAAAGATACAGAATAATTTCTGCGAAACGTGCGTCAAGTGAAAACTACTTGCTGTGTGTTTATTTAAAGATATTACATGAGAGACCTGCAGTAAACTCAACGAGTTACTTACAAAGGAATAATTTATTTTTGTATATATTATTATAGTTTAAATAATTGTATTTAGTTATTATTTTTATATTTACTAGTTATTTTGTAAGATGAAAACATGTGTTACAACAATTCGAAACAAAAACAACAAATTTTCATTTCTATGGTTACTGATTTAATTTAAAATTAAAAAAAATCACACACTATTTTGACAATAACACACCGTTTCCATAGATAACAACATGATTTTTATCTCATCCTATTTATACTGCCAATACAAAAATGTATAGACTAGCTAAAAGCATGGCTTTGTGGTGACTCGCGATGCTTAAATACAAAAAATATTATGTACAAATAAATAATCACAATATTTATATTTGAGCTTCACGAATCACCATCAAACCATGCTTTTAGCTAGTTAAAAAGAAAGTAATTTTTGTTTTTCGAAATAATTTTATGGCTAAAAAACAATATTTTGATTTTTTATATTTATTATTTTTTTAATATAAAAATATACAATAGAAAATTAATTAAAAAATTATTAATTAAGTAATTAGAAAAAAAAGATTAACATAATTAATAAATAATTAAATCAGTAATTAGATACATTTTTAATCAGATACATTTTTAATCAGATACAAAATTTCTCATTCGAGTTTCTTTTTGTTTTCTACACTTTAACATATGTGAATTTTTAATATTACAAAATCTATCGTAAGAAAATGTTCTATTCAATGCTAAACCTTCTAAAGTTTTACTCTCGACAACGCAACATATGTTAAACCAATAGAAGTTTCCTTCCCTCCAATATCTACAACATCTCTATCTAAGGTTAAACCTTGAGACTTATGAATTGTAATTGCAAAGGCTAATTGTAACGTAAATTGTTTCCTTGAATAATTAATATTTCCACTTTTCCAAAATTTAGTTATAGGTGGAATTGGAACACAACCACTATTTTCAAAAGTTGAATGAAAATAATTTGCAAAACGAACCATTATCACTCGTGGGATTTGATCAGGTGGACCATGATTCTCTACATAGATAATATCTTCAACGAAACCTGAAGTTCCGTTCACTAATCCTTTTCCAACCCACAAATTAGAACGTAACATAACTTTAAATCCAATTGATAAAATTATAAATGGTTCAAATCCACCTGATAATTCTGCACTTGCTGATTTTGCTTTAGAGCAATTATGAATAGCTGGAATATAAGCAACTTGTTGACGAAATTCTTTTAACTTTTTATGATTAAATTCGTTTAAGATTTTATTTGTTGCAAATAGCCTAATTGCAGCGTTGAAAAAATGACGTTCATTTTATGAAAAATTTTGTATACTAAGTGTCAATAATATTTCATAGTCTTGAACTGTACATTCACCATTACTAACACAATCAATTATAGCTCGAAATATTTGTTGAGATTCATTTTGTCGAAATGATGACGATAAAAAAAATACTTTTGAATACTTGATGTAAATAATAATTTTCATTCTAAAAGGAATTTACTTCCTTCAATTTTATCACTGTAAAGTGGTCTGTCATTAACAGGAGGTAAGTGATTAATATCCCCCCAAAAAATACAAATAATCCACCAAACGGTTCATCTTGTCTTGATGGAATAGCTCTGGGTACTCTTAAATCAATTTTCCTCAAAAGACTACGTCCAATCATACTTATTTCATCTATAAATAGAAATTTACAACCACGAATTTTCTGTTGAAATTGATCAAGTGAGTGTGAACTGAGTTCTCTAAATACTTTTTGTACTCCTAATAAAAGCTTGGAGTGTATTGTTGATCCATTAATATTAACAGCAGCAGCACCAGTCGTTGCAAGCAATTGATAAAAAGATGATCCCAATGTTTGGTTTGATTCAATCGACAAGTGAAATAATTAATAACTTAACCTCAAACGCAAATATAAAAATACAAAAAATATTTTCACTTACCGATATTGATAAAAAAATATACATGAAAAATAAATCTTGAATTTATGAAATATGTTTTATGATTTATGAAATATATTTTATAAACAACACAGCACACCAGTATCTTTCATTCAAGAAAACGCTATAATATTCGGTATATACACTGTTTGTCTAAACCACGGAACGCATTAGTAACACGCTATATAGTAATATTAAAGAAATCCCACAGATGGCGACACTTTACATACATATTGTTAAATACTTCTTGCCTTGAGTGTTTAGTGTTTAACTCGTGTCGTTTATAATTTTGTATGTTTAATATGCGAACGTTATTAATGTTCGTTCGGTGTTATAAAAGCGTCTGGTAGCCTGTGTGCTACCCTTCTCACTCTTTTGTACTTCCCGATAGGCGCCAAATTGTTTTGCGAGAAAACAATTAAAAGTTTTTACCTGGATGGTTTTACAGTATATTAGTGTAAATTCAAATAGTTCGCCAACTGGCATGAACTCGAATCTCGTTTGAGTGGGGGAAACGTGTTACCAACTTGAAATAATATTGGTTAGGTTGACTCACTGCTATTAAACAAAACATACACAATATTTTTCTATAAATAATTACTGGACAGTTGTTAATGGTACACACTTTTTTATTTGGCTCAGAACTCTTAATTCTTGTTAACGCTTGTACAAAAATAGTAATCAATATAATAATTTTAGCCTCGGCAATAAATAGTCGTTCACTCAGCGGATGGCAGGGTTGGCAATACAATGTTTCATTTCGCCACAAGACAGCGTTGATTATTATTTACAAAAATAAATTTGCCAAAATAGAGTCCTTTTAAGTACGACAAAGAAGTTTTAAAAACAAGATAATAAATTATAATATATCACTTAATGTTCGTGATCATTAAAATCAAACAAGGTTTATTTTAATTTCAATGTTGTGGTGTTAAAGTGTGTGGCAGTGTCGTTGGTGTAATACATAGGTTATCATCAGTTATTTAGTGTTTACAAATTATGTTTGTTCATCAATCTTTGAAAATTAATACCTTCAGTGATAGTGAGAGTTTACGGTTTATTTCGAAATTTGAAAGAGAATTTATTTTAAAAGTACAATGAATTCAGCAATACTTATCGTCAGTTGATAGGAAGTGTATTGTCAGTAGTTAACATAGGTTAGTTCGTCGTTGTCTATTCTTCCTTCTTCAATCTTGGGCTTCAGGTACGTCCGGCGTCTTCTTCTTGTTAATTTCCTTATTTCCACTGCATCTGGATTAATTTGAACTGGTCCTTGGTCTGGTTGATTGTAACATCCTCTCATCAGTTGGTCTGGTCCTTTTCTTCATAAAATTATGGGCACTTTTAATGTTTTACGTTAAACTTTTGGGCCCTTCACGGCGTGGCGTCTCTTCAGTTAAACGTCACTACAGATTCTAACGTTCCTAACTGAAAATAGTCAATATTCTGCTGTTGTCATGGTAACTCAAAATTTCTGATTGGTTAAAATTGGCTCAAGACCATTGTTAGGAGATTTGAATTTTTATTTAAAATGGTTACAGATCTTCTGAATGCAATTAATCTTTAGTATTCCCTTTTAAGTATTAAATATCATTACCACTGTTCGTATTTTGGTTCAAGGATTAATTTGACATCCAATACTATTGTGTTTACTTAGATATAAACATTTTGACAGTTATGTTGATTTTGTTTAATTACACTGTTCTCTTAATTTACATGATTACTTTAATATTTCCTTCTTAACATGTTTGTCTAATCTTCTTTCATTGTTTATATCCCTTAGTTTTGCTAATGTTGTTTAATTCTCAAAATTGAAGTTTTTTGTAGTTTTACAGTTAGGCATTTGCCTAGGCCTAAACAGCAATTGGCTATTTTTATTAAATTACAGAGATTATATTTTATTTTCCCCTTGTATGGGTTCTGATTGGTTTAATACATGATTTTATTCATTTGTTCTAGGGTTTTATGCCTGTTCTTGTAATTATATGTGATTTTACTGGTTTCATATCCTGGCTTGTCTATTGTCATAACTGCCTTTTAGTATCATTGTATTTGTCTGTATTTATTTCGCTTTTTGTTTACTGCTTTGTTTGTTTTTAATTATTATTTCTTTTTATTTATTACTTAACATATAACATTGAATCTTATGGTCTAACAATTCCCACAGACATAATTCTATTCATTAAAACATAATTATTTACTCTTCATTTCCCACAATGTTCATTTTCATCATGTACTCATACTCTTTGGTGAGTAACAATTATTACACAGTATAAACAACAAACATATAAACATTAATTAAATATTTTCACTATAATGATAAATCCTTATTACTAATCCTATATGACATTGGGTCATTAACATCAAACTCTAATACAAATTTACTATATATTTTATTAAAATCTTTTAATGATTATTTTATTATTAATTGTCTTTCCCTTATCATTTTGGGTTAATAATATTTAGTTTTATACCTATGTATATTAGAAATTCTCTATGCTGTGTATTAACACACTAATAGTCCATTTTTCTTAAACTCATGGTAATAATATAAATTGTCACTTAGAATATTAATTGTTCAAAATTTAAAACATGATATGTAGTTACTACTACTGCTAACTTAATTCTACTACACTTTAGTTTATTTTGTTACATACTGGTGTTCACTTATAATTGCTTTTAATCGCCAGAGTCCTTCCTGTGTTTAGCAATTATTAGCTCTCACTCACTTTTTATGCACTTATAAACTTTTTTCACTGACTTATCAGTGTTTATCACTATTAAGGGGGTTATATTTACTTTGGGGCATTTTAATGCTAACACCTTGCACTCTATATGGTTTAATTGTTACTGGTGGGTATTGCTCATTAAAATTCTCTTTTTCATTTTATTTTAAAATTGTTCATTATCATTTACCTCACTATCTCTTACTCTACTAAGTTTGATTATACAATTAATAAGTTTGTGTCGTGCTAGTTTGATTTGTCATAGTTATCTCTATTTATTTGGGTTAGTGTACCCTTATACAATTTAAGTCATTAACATTTAACACTTCTATTTATAGATTGTTTGTCTGTGTTTACAATCAACATTATTATATACAATTACCATTGATTGGTCTCTTCTCATTTGGTCTATCACTGGTGTTGTGCACTTTCACTGTCTTTACTTCATTTTGTTATATTTTATATATCCCTTCCTTGGTGTTGGGCTGGTTCTATCTTCTCACTTCTCATGCTAATTATTTATACCTCCTTAGGTTAGTGTGGTGACTAGTTCTAGTTATTCACTTACAAATATTATAATTTATATTATATTCTTGTTTTTTTGGGGCTGGTTCTACTCTCTCACTTACCATCTATTGGGCTATTGTGGTTAAATCGCCATGTATTATCGTTTTTCAACGTTTCGGTTCGTTGCTTGTTACTTTTTTATTATTAGAGGTTACTTTCATGATTACCTCGATATGTTTGATCGTTTTATTATTTTGAATCACCCATTCTTTAATCTCTGACTCATCCCTTTTATTATAGTGTTAATTATTTAAATAATTTATATTGTCATGTTTCTTCATTATTGTTAGTTGAAGATATGTACCATTACAATATCTATATACACTTGTATAAATGAAAAATATTTTGTAATTATTTCTTGTCAAAATTAATTTTTTATAAAAATAATGATTGATGACACATCTAGACATGAATATGAATAATTATGTTCAATTTCAAGTCTAGAGGTTCAGTAGTTTTTTCCGTAAAGTGTACCACAAAAATGTAACAATTGTTGCCTAGTATAAGGACTCACTTCGCTCGTCCTAATGAATAAGAAATAAATTTTATAAATTTTGCTTCTCACAATAACAAGCAAGTCTAATGTTCACACGTGCCAAGTAGTAATAAAGTATTCAAATTTAATAATACAAATTGTAACATAACGAAAATAATAAATTATTATTATTTATTAATTACAAAGTTTATTGTGTGGCAAAAACGTTGTGTAATATCGTGGAAGCAAAAAGGCCGTAAGTACTTTTGACTCTTTTTTTAAATTTAAATTTCAATGAAAATACGGAAGAGCGATAAATTAAACTGTTACACACTTTTGGGTAAAGAATCACAAAACAACTGTGTCTTACCGTGTCAAATGGAATCATTGTTAATTTACTATTCTTACTTTTCTTAATTTTAATTCTTGAGTCGTGAAAATTGCTTAAAACCCAAAGTTTTGTAATGAAATATCCTGACTATTGATAAGTTTGAATTCTTAATATATGTTTAAGGTGAATTTAAAGTAAATGTAGTATTTGTGACCATAACATAACATATTGTAGTACAAATCATAAGTAAAGTTAAAATTTCTGCGAACTAAACTTTAATTTTCACGAACGTATGACTACAAATTGTTCCTATAATCTTGGCTGTCTGTTAACTAACAATTAGACCTGTAATATTATAAATAACCAGCTTCATAATATAAATTTTGTTCTTTCTCTAAACATATTAATTAATTAACACCAGTTTATGTACTACATGCGTAAGATCTGTGGAAGTTTGTGACATTTACCGTGTGTCAGTAACTATACTTTTAGATTCAATGTTACAATATAATGAAGAAGTGATGCTTTGTATGTGAATCGCTGTAAAACTAATGGAAATGTCAGTTACCATGGAAACTGCTTTCAACGTCAGCCGAAAGTTGAGTTCAGTGAAAACGTAATTATTACAGAGACTACCTAATTACAAGACTACTTTTTTGGAAGTAGAATCACAATCGATATTCTGCTATCGACACACACTCTATCCACCCACCTACACATAGGCAGACAGATAGATAGGCAGACAAACAAACACACACACACAGCCGCTGGCGCGCACGCACACTCTAAGCCATATAGAGTTACACAATTTTGCAGCTACCTATAAAAACAGTTCAATATAACCTACACTGACATCTAATCTATACACAGCTGACACAAGTACTGTTTAAATGTCATGTTTACGTGTAATTTGGGTAAGTAAATAATTAACTGACATTAGCTCTCTCTCTCTCTCTCTCTCTCTCTCTCTCTCTCTCTCTCTCTCTCTCTTTCTCGCACACGCGCTCGCTCGCTCACGCACGTCCTCTGTCTCTACCGCCGTCACTCTCTCTCTCTGTCTCTCTTTATCTCTTACATTTGCGAACGTACTCCGACCAAACCCCCCGCACGCGCTCACACACACAAAGTACATTTATGATATAAACAACTGAAGAAGTTGGTTAGAGAGTGCTAATTAAAATATAAACACGAACTGTAAAAAGTAAAGTTTGCTGAATACTATCATTCCTATTACTATCATAACTATCATAAATAATAAAACTTCTTAATAATGTTTCTTTTCCTTTATCATCAAAGTAGTTATTTGAGAGTTTCATTGCCTAGTAAGTTTAAAAAGACGGGAAGGTTGACTAATAAGTCGGATGTACGCTATGTTTTTCTTTGTCTTTCTTTTATTAAGAATGTTTACTTGACATTCTGGAGTAGTCCATTTGAGTTATATTAGAAGAAGGGTACCTTCTATATAAACATCATGAACAGACCGTAGAATAAATTATAGGAAAATTTGTAAGCAGTGTCCATGAATAAATTTGTAAGTTAAAAGTAGTAGTCTGAGACTTAACACTTCTTGTTGCCATCCTAACTTAGTAGAAATGTAGAAACGTAATAGTGATTACAAGTGATTAGTTAATAAGAATTATAACCAACAATGCTAATAAAGTTCTTTTGCAAAATTTAATTTACCTACGCTTTTCTTTGAGCGTTTATGTATAGAAGAAGATACATCCACAAAATAAATAGATAGATCCACAAAGTTCATAATAACAAACACAAGATATAGATTAAGCACTTTGTACACACAAACTGACACAAAACAGAATTATTTATGCAGCTCTGTAACTCAAGAAAATCTAACATAGGGTAATGAGAATCAGCAAACCTGTCGTGCGTAAATAACACAGTTATTTAACTTCTGCTTAACTTATCTGCTCCACTCACGGATCACGCAAGATGCAATTATAAATTGACGAGAACTTAGCAGAAGTTACCACTGTCATTGATTAATATAATAACGGACTGTGTAGGCCTACTACCACTTGCTTCAAATTCCAGTGTTGGACTAGTTAAGCACTAGTCATAGGCATGACAGCGGAACGCAGACGTTCAACCAAAGCTAAGTTGGCAATGGAATTTAATCAAAGTTATCAATGAAGTCTACAGGAACATACATTTAATCTTTAATGGCCACTGCCAAGTAACCCGTAAAGCATCTCACCTACGACGCCGATGTGATATAAATAACGTGCGTTGTAATCAACATGATCACGTAACTTGTATCCCGCCGAATAACACAGTATTCTGGAATTTTAGAGAGACCTCTGCATGCTTTGAGAAATTGCCATTTTCATGTGGAATTCTTCTGCAAACCTACAGTGCTACTACAGAGAAGGCTTTTCCTGCTATTCAGTTTTTGCCTCAGTTGAGGTTACCGCCACAATCAGATAAGTTTTTGGCAAACATACAAACAGTATGGGTGCGAGTATTACACGGTTATCAGCGCAATATTAGAAAGAAGTATTTAGTGAAAGTGACAAATGTTGGGTACTTATTTACTTGCGTTGTGGATAAATATAATTTTATTTACTTGATGAGTTTTATCATTTGTTGTAAACATATTGATTAATTGTATAACTAGAGAACTTCATAATACAAGCTTACGTCGTTTTAGGAAGCGTTAACAAAAATTGTAAATATCGATTTACCTGGCGTTCTATAATTTATTCCCGTTACGTGTAGACGATATTCCCGTTCAAGATGACGACACGTGTAGACGTCGTAGCAACACTTTGATGCATGCATATTATACACTGTTTCTAGGTCTACTATGGAAAGCTAGATAGTTCGTCTGCTTTCTATATTTGTTATTCAATTCTTTCAACAAGTCTGCAGTATTTTTCCAGTAAACCGAAATAACTTCACTGATTGCGTTGTAATAATGTTTTAAATTAAATTTATTTAGAAAATGGCATACTACTGTGCGACGCATCTTTTTATCTGGCGCCACATCATCTCAATAAGATTTAATTCATCTCTATAGTTACTATTCTCTCCGATGTCCTAGATTTTCCTTCCGTGAATGTGTGAACACGTTAAAAGATAGTCCGTCCATCATCACTTTAATGATTTTCTTTCTTTCATATGGCTACTTATTTGGATTATAATAGTTACCTACTGCATTCTATTGTTTTACGTGTTATCACGATGTTGCATTTAAACTGACACTACATTGTAAAAATTTTTATTACCATTGAGACTACAATAGTAACTACAGACGTCATCAATTTCTGGGCAGCCGACGCAGGGTCATACGGTAAACTTAGTTATAGTATAGACCATAATTATAATGAAATAGACTGATCTGCTCACTCGTCTCGGATGTGAGCATTATCTAAATTTGGAAGCATTTACACTCAATGGGTTTTCCATTCTTTTCACTCTTTTACACTCTTTCACACTTTTTCCTGTACGCCTTATTATCTTTTTAAATAAGTTATGAACGCTGAATAATAAGTTAAATAAGTTATGAATTATGAACGATCTTATTCATAAGAGTGCATATATGAGGTTCTGTGTGTGTGTGTGCGCGCGCGCGTGTGTGTGCTGAACGCTAGCAATAAAAACTTTAAATCACACTGTTTCAGTAAGAACGCATTTTCTTGATTGGTTTTCTTTAACTAAATATAATTATTTCATTAGCGACTCGTAACAAAAATTTTTTATGGGTATAAACGTAAAAGTTTTACCTTATAACCTGAACCGGTTTTCGCTTTTAAAAAGCTTCTTCAGAGGCTGGTTTTCTTTGTTGGCGGCACTATAAGACAAACACAACACTCAACGAACTCGACACAATAGACAATAAAATGACATATAATATTTATCGAAATCAACAAAAACCATCATCACACTTGAAAGCAAGTAATATTAGTGTTTTGTTAAATAACAGAAAAGACACGTAATGGAACAATATTAAACACGACCATTACAGAACTCTTATTTTATTAACAAATGTTATAAAATTATTATCTTACATAGTCTTACAAATCGTCGTGTTGAACAGTGGAAACAGAATAACTGACACAATGAAGTCACTTTACAAATTTTAATTAGACACAAACAGCAGTTATACGTCAACAAAAGGCACTCTTGTACAGTAATTCGAATTGAATTCGTCCAACGACTACAATAAATGTCACCTTATTACAGTTTCGCACTAATTAACACGATGATCACTTCCTATTAAACCGCCAGAATAATTCCAAACCGCACTTCTAAAATCGCTGGCACTAAATTTTAGGCTTTATGTGTGAAGGATAAGAGAAGGATATGCTGCATACACATATTTTTTCAAAATAGGACTTGGAAGAGTTCTACAAAAGAGGGAGGACACACGCTGGGGAGTGAGATGGTCATTGTAGTTGATCGAGATAGAAAGAGAAGAACGCTTGCCGTCATCAACGGACAGTGAGTGGGGGTTTTGGAGTATACTGGACTGAATCTGGAAGAAGAATTGGACAAAAGGTGGTAGCAACCGTATGTCAAACCACGTAGTCTATGTAAAAAAATGTAATTAAAAATAAATGTGGAAGTGTGACTCCATATGATATTTCGCTTAATAGCTACTGACGAAGCTTTAATACAAATATTTAATTAATACATTTTATTAACTGTTACATTAATACAAAATTAAAGATAGTGAGATAGTACGATTGGACGGACTCTATACACAGTAGAACGAAGTAACTCCTCACTGAGGACAGGATCTCCTCGAAGGGCACGCGATGGCCTATGTTGGCGATTGCATGCTCGGCCACTATGCACTTATTCGGCTGAGTTCACCAATGCGCGTGCGAAAACTACGGTTAAGGAACTTATTATGGTGCCAATGTATACCTGGCCACACGAGCAAGGAACGCAGCCGTACTCCCCGGGATTATAGCTTATGATCCCTCGCACGGATTATTATATCGAGTTTAACGAATTCCTGGTTAACTAAAACTACTGCCACCTCATTAGTAGTCGGTGCATTGTAGCGACCCCTGTGCTCTTCATTATTTTCTGTTCGATCAGCATGAATCACAATATTGTACTGATTATTATTCGCAGATGTTACAAATTCAAACGCATTTTTCAGTTCACTAACATATGGGTTGATTCTGTTCTAAGTTCTGTTACTAATGGCTTATCCAAGTTACGAATATGATCCATTCTTGTTTCAGATTGCTGTAAATAATCAGCTATGAAATACACCTGTAGAAATTTTGGTACTTCGTTTTGTGTGGGGAGTAGCCTAATGATCCCATGAGGTGATATACTTGCCCTTGAAGTTTGAAAGTAGGCATGAAGCTCCCGTCGACTACTTCATTGACTCCGAATGATGTAAATTGAAAAGCTGAATTGTACGATCTTAATGCATTCAAAATTTTTTTCGATAAAAGATGTTCTCCATAAATGATTTTAACGGTTCTGGAGGAGGAAGTATGGGATCTAATCGCATTTTTCCTGCAGAGCAATATAATCCATGTGATTCATTTTTCTACTTTAAAGCTTTGCAATGAGGGCAAACCATACTCGGTAACCCGATATCTCTTTCATTCGCGTAGTTAGTAACTGGATTATAATTGAAACCACTATTTAATTTTGCATTCCATCGTAAAGTAGGACCTCGTGATCTGAGAGTCGCTTGCCTGCGTCTTTGTGCCGCTAATCTATTTTCACGAATCGTAGGACTTTCAACCCGTGAGACTTCTTCTAATCCAGATCTTTCTGAAGAGTTTCCAGGAGCTGATTGCATTTAGACTCCTTCGACGTTATTTTCAGATGCTCTAAGACGCCTCTTTCTTTCCGCAGCAGCAATAGATCTTCCTAAACATGATCGTCTTTTTGGCATTGCAAAGCTAAAAAAAGGGAAATTTATTTATTTGATCTATACTAATAAATCTGTAGGGGGCAATTAATAATTTATACAATACAATACATATTGCACATATTACTTACCGATGACATAAAATTAACGAAAAAAGGCACTGATACTACATCACTGACGCTCACGCATAATTCTCGATGAAGTAGGTTAAGTATAATTCTCGACAATTAATTATTCCTACTGCACATAGGCCTACTGAATATTCAAATGTCGAAGAGTATGGTTTGTCAGAATCAATGTGTACTGTGACCCCTCTTTCCTTTTATGTATTTTTAAGAGTATAAAACAACTTCTTTTATTTTAATATTTTTTTTTGAAAGAGAAGCCACAAGTCAATTAGGACTAGGCCGGAGCCTAGAGAAGCAAAAATTGTGCCGGGTCCAGTATGACGGGACTTGCAATGAAACTCAGCTGTAATATAACAATAACGGTTTTTATTGTATGCCAAGAATTAATACATGTAGGCAAACTCTATCACATAGTTATCCCCCCCCCATGAATCATAAATATCACAAATAAATTAAGCCCTGCTTTAACAGTATTAAAGACAACATGTGTATATCATAACGAGTGTGTATAATATTCAGTAAATATATATAAATATAAAGTTCTCCCCCATTTTGTGACTAGCTAGACACAGACAAAACATAACAACACACACTGAAACATAAGGCACATAGACTCACAATTATACATCAATTCTAACACGAATGCCCCTTGGAATGCACCCGCCTTGCAGGCAGTGTTACTACCATACCCAGAACCCAGCAGTGATAAAATGTTCGCCCATCAGCAACCCGTTTCTGTAGAATTACATAAAAGCCAAAACCCCAGAAAGGATGATAATTACTCATAACGCATAAGTAAGACCGGACCGCCCATATGTATAGCATTCCACTAATCAATGACTCATCATGAGCGTATGAACCTTGAGTTCCTTCCACAGCATTAAATAAAAATTTACGGAAACTACATCACCTGATTTTAAACAGCTGTTATACAATTCTAAACGGTTAATTTGCTTCACAAATTCCGAAGGATTTAATAAATCAGTATATACCTTAACAGTCGGAAAATTAATCAGTCGAGGCTTTACAAATATCAAAAAATTTAAACAATATATGTTTTACAAAAAAATTAATGAGTATATGTTCTATAGTTAAAAGAAAATTAATCAGCAGATACTACAAGTGAAAAGTTAATCAATATGTGTTTTGCAAGTTAAGAAAAACAATCAGTATAGCCCTTTGTAAGGTACAAAATCAATTAGTATATGCCCAGAAAAAGCAAATTATTTTCTATTAACCCCGAATGGCTATATAAATATAATTAAAATGAAAGTACAATAAGCCGGTTGTGCCCTAGCAGCTGTGGGAGCGCGCCAGCATGTGGTTGACAAAATTTGACAGGAATCTAACCTGCCTCAGGCTGCACAAACATGTGTCAGACAAAAACTAAGTCCCTTTTTAAACCCCAGAAAACGGCCAAAAAAAAACAAAGGAAACCCCCCAGCCCTTATATGTTAAACCCAAGGTGAATTTAATATTTACTCATTTCTGTTCCAGCCGGAACAGAGTCCATAACATGTTCTATAAATTTTGTGAAGAGTGATATGATAACTATGTGCAAACTGTAAAATATCTAAGTGAACAAATATCTCTGGCACGCTCCCCCAGTGCAGCACACAATTACAAGCAGTGCACTTAGTGTTAGGTAATTCAGTTATTAAAAGTGTTTTTGAAATTCACTCATAATGTTCAGAATGATGATCAGCTGCTCCCCTTTATAGCAGATAGTCTGGACACGTGGTCACATGGATTCAAATGATATTTACTGTAAAACAGGCGCACTGCCGGCCCGGCCCCAAAAGGAAAATAAAAGAGTGCATATCACCTTAATACTGCTGACTAAGTGCTACATCGTGAACTGGTCACCAGCTCCCTCTCCGGACAGGATCGTGTCTAATGGTCCATGACTGATGCAGTTGTACGGCAATCAGCAAAGCCAAATCTCCGTCTTAATCAAGAACCCTGTTAATTCATATAAATTAGAGAAATGTTCACCAAAAATGTACACCCAAGTTCAGGTAATTAACCTCAGAACGGGCCTTCAACCAACTCTCAATAAATGCACAAGTTTCATTAATAAAATCTTTGCAACCTGCTTAAAGAGTAGAAAGTCAGCCATAGAATAATTAAATTTTGATAATGAAAAGACTATATCAAACGTGGCGTAATATAAAAGTCATCAACACCATGTCTACATGCTTCAACAGAAATTAACAGGTTAAGCGCCACGTGGTGACCAATAATCATTATTTGACCAAAAATTTAACTTCAAGGCACTCACAGTATTAATAATGTTTTAACATTAATGATATTTCCTCTATGGAAGTTCTCACAAATAAATTCTCTACTGTAAAGTTAATTAAAGAGCTCCCCGACAGTCTGCTGCATGAATGGACACAGTTCACTACCTGACTACGCACTAACTTTTAGCCATTAATTTTTAACATTCTACACCTTTATCATGACAATGACAATTACAATACCTCTCACACTATTATAGTAATAATAAAAGGAACATGGGCTATATACTGAACATTAAGTAAATTACTGAACAATGAGTTTTCTTTTAATATAAAAACTGTCGGATCGCACTCACATAATTAAGTCTTTTTATACGGTTGCATACACCTTGTTATTAATTATCCATTTAATATGAATTACTTTTAAACACATAAAATAATGCAATTCTTACCGGGAGTCGCTTAAGTTTCAGCAAGCCATGTAGATGCAGAGAAACTACGCCGTAATTGTTCGGAGAGAGAGAGAGCCGATGTATTTCGTAGCGGGGCGGTGAGCTGACTAAGCTGTAACCGACGGAACCAGCCGCCCCTCACTACGAGTTGCGCGCGCAGCCTTTACGGAGCCGTACAAGGGTCGTTTCAACTGACCCTTGCATTCGCGTTATTTTACAATTAAAATAAAAATTTTCTAAAACTTTCGACAGCCGGATTTACACCGGCACAGTACTATATAATCAATGTTACAATATAATCAAACAATGAATTATTGTATTGTTTATACGAATTCCATATGCTGATAAGGATTCCATAAGAATATTATTAATACAGATGTACCATTAGCAATTTACCAACTCGACAGTTACCACAACAATCATATATACAAATATTCGCGATCGAAGCCGCGGGTTTAAAAAAATGAGTTTTTTTTGCTATAACTTCGGTTTTTTTTAACCTATCGTTATTCGCGATCGAAGCCGCGGGTTTAAAAAATGCGTTTTTTTGCAATAACTTCGGTTCTTTTTAACCTATCGTTATCAGATAAAGTGGAAAACCTTCCGTTGGGTACCTGCTATCAGCGTGCAAAGTTTCATTGAAATCGGTTCAGTAGATTCTGAGATTATATTCGATGCCGGTAAATATCATTTGTTTATTTACTTGTTACTATGGTAACATACCGATGACGGACACACTACCTAGCTCGTTATATTATAGATAACGTAATTGCACTAGGTATGAAAATTAGTTTCCATTTACGACCCACAACTAAGACTTTAATTAACACTAGTATTTTAATTAACACAACCATTTTCTGTTAGCATATGGTATTAAATTGTCGTGATGATATCAACGTGGTGAATCAATGTACCAATGGGTATTGGTGGATACTGATGAGTAGTGAGGCGAAATTCCATGTGTAAACCCAATAGAAAACAAAATGGCTTCAGTCTTATTACATCTGTGAAGAATGCAAAATTTCCCATAAAATCTAATACGAATAAAATACGTTTCTATCGCGCAATTGTCCAGAATCTTTTCTCTTGTTTCTCCTGTGATGTAACTAATTGAATTGTTATGAAAGACGAATGCTAGGCTAAATATTGTACGTGTATTATGTATACCGAATATTATCTCATCATCATCATTATCATCATCTCCAAAGATAAAAAGCAAGGATGACTTGATCCGGTCCAAACAGACCAAGTCTAGAGTTGGTCACCCCAACGCTTGCGCGGTCGTCCCACACCTCACCGTCCATTCGGCTTATAGTTCCATAGTTGTTTAGGGATGCGGCAGTCATCCATTCGGCAAATATGTTCCCACCAGTTAAGTCGATACTGCGCAATCCAGTTGATTATACTCATAATATTCAATTTCTGTGTATACCTGTGTTTCTTCTATGATCACGGAGAGCTTGAGAAATCTTGATACGTGTTTCTTCTTGATACCCTGCCACGTGCTTGAGAAATCTAACTTCATCCGCTTGGATACGACTGGCCTAGGCTTTTGTTAAAGTCCAATTTTAAGACCTATAAAGAAGTGTGGGAAGGGCCATCACCTTGTAGAATTTTAGGCGTGCTTCTTTATCTGTCGACTTAAGAGTCGTTTCGTTCCGCACATAAGTTTGAACTTGTGCAACTTATTCACAACATGTTGCTTGTATTATAAGGCACACAATATTATGTGTATTATGTTTACGAATAGCCTATATTTTACGAGTATATGTTATGACTCCGAATATCAAGGTCGGCGGCAGCCGACCGAAGGCATGTAGGAAAGCTACGGCCTGAGGGCGCGCGACAGAGCGACCTATATACTTTAACATTCACGCAGAATTATTATATTATCTCATTTAATTTGAGTATATGTCATTTTATCGCAGAAAAAAGGAATTTCGGATGTTTCCATTTAATAATCTCTGTTATATATTAAGCATTTAGCGCTAATCTCATCATCATATTTCGCTCGAACGCTAGATCAGCCTCTTTTTCCTTCATTTCCTCCGTCCTTCGTTTTCGGAAGACCGATAGGTATTAGTTCGCTAAGTTGCCACGCAGAACTAGCGCCACCAAAAGATGTAATAACATGTGTATAGGCTCTTACACGCTAAATGTCATAGACATACGCATACAGAAATAACATGATTTACTATATCTATATATAGCGCATATGCGCGCATAAATTTTCTGTGTGCGATATATATAGATATAGTAAACCATGTTATTTCTGTATGCATATGTCTATGTCATTTAGCGTGTAAGAGCCTTATATATATAAAAAAAATAAAATATTGGAGAGAGAGAGAGAGAGAGAGAGAGAGAGAGAGAGAGAGAGAGAGAGAGAGAGAGAGAGAGAGAGAGAGAATGTGTCAATTGACAATGCCAATGTCAAAAATTCAGTTGAACAGTATCAATCAATAAGTAACTCTTAACTAATAATAACAGTTTCTTTTAATAACTTATTTTAATATTGGAAAAAGAATTAGCTGTTGGTGAAGTTGAAGCTGATAGCAAAATGCTAATGCTCCTTGGTATATTAATGCAAAAACTTAAGATCAGATAAGTAAACAATCAATTTTAGGTTACTTATTTTATATGATAATAGAGACGAAATGATACTTTGTGATTGATTATATTTTGCAGGTTCCTGACTGAAAATTATGCATTCTGAGCTTCTGGTGATAAGAATCACCATTGTAATCATCCACATAAAATTTTTCTAAATCTAATAATCAGCGCTTCACTCAGTTCATATTAGATTTAATGCTTAGTTGAATTATCTGTATGATAAAAGCTAATTACCTATTATTAATCAAATGGCAGTGTTGTGTTAGTTTTAAAATTAGTTTTATAAGTACAATTAAGTCTTACTGTACGGGTTTTAAGTAATTCAGATATATATATTGTCACCGGACAAAAGGTTTGCCGCATGACAAATGGCGCCAATCGTACACTCTAGGTATTTTGGTGGCCCTAAAAAGGACCGAGTGGCGAGAACGGTGATGTTGGTAGTGCCGCGCTGAGATGTTCGGCGGCTGCGCCCGCTGTTTGTGGCGTACTGCAGTCCTCCTCTTCTTTCGGCACCGGTTGTAGAGACGGCTGCCGGCCCAGCGAAATCCATCTCTGGCGCGGAACTGGAGGGCGAAGACGCAAGTACGCCGGTTCTATTCTTCGGCCGTTCCTTCCGGCTGATTCCGCGCCGATGTCGTCCGAGAGAGGAGAGGAGACGAAGTGCGTCCGATGGCGTGGCGATGAAGTGTGTGCAAGATTTTTTTTTTTGAGACCGACCAGTATGGTCGGACTCAGGCTGTTTTGGAGACGAGCTCCCTTCAGCCGTGTGGGTAAGGGGTTTTGGGGGGACGTACGCCAGACGACCGGTGCGCGGAGAAGGTGGAGGCACTTAGTTGGGAGAGTACTGTGTGTTGGTTATATTGTGTGAGGTGTAGTTTGTAGCCATACACGAGCGGGAGAGGTAGATGGATGTGGCCGTTATAATTGTTCTGGGGCATCTTTATTTATTCATGTTGCTTTATTTTGTTTATTTCTTCATATTTTTCTGCGACGTTCTTGAAGGGGGGAGGCGGCCAAGACTGGGACGTGTGACGCTGGTCGCCAAAGCTGTTAGGTGGCGACAGGGAGCCGTCAAGGGAGGCGGAAGGAACAGATTCGGATTATATGCGGGTACGTAAGTGTGGGGAACTAGAGCGTGTGTTTACTGTGGTGAAGTGAAGAGAGTGTGGGGGAGTTTTATTGTGTGTTGATTATTGAGGCTGCTTTAGGAAGACAGGTCGCTACTGCCGGGGAGAGATAAGTCCTTGGTATCTCTAAAAACTACTGGCATCAACTAAAATTCCTATTGTGTTTTCGTACTAGTTTTATCATCATGCAGCCAAAATGCAAAGACGTATTCGAAAACGATCTTGCACATGCTTATTTAATTTAGATTTCATTTCTTTTGTTGAAACAATTTGGGAACTTTGAAAAGAATCAAATGAAAACACAATCATTTTTTTCGATTAAATTTTTTAAATTGTTTTTAAGCCTTTGGAAATATTAATTATAGCTCCTTATACAAATATGGCAAAAAAAATGTTTTCAGTGAAAGGTACTACACAAACTTTTTCCTACATGCCTAGTTTTAACTTTTTAAAGTTTTTTTTTGGGATTATGTTTACGAGTGTATTAAGAATTTTGGATCTGTAGAACTAAAGTATTCAACCGTAAAAGTTGAAACAACAAAGTAAAAATTTAGATTACACGCGACAACTAATAATATCCAATTGAAAATTGCATAATTTCAGTATTTTGTTAATGTATGTTACCCGCAGAATGTGAGAACGCGTAAAAATGTATACATGATTAATGATTTTAAACTTTTTGTGGTTGTAATTTAGCGTATTCAGTGATTATGTTTATTTACTTTAGGAATATTTTAAATTGTAAATGTTGCTTATGAATTATTGCATTTATAATGGAGAAGTGTTTAATTAAAGTATAGGTATACAATAAAGTTTGTGTTAATTAGTTAGAAATTGTAATAAGGTGACATTTATTGTAGTTGTTGGACAAATGTAACTTGAATTATTGTATAAGAATGGCTTTTTTTATATATAAGTGCTGACAATAAAGTTTACTGACTTCAATGTCGACTCGAAGTTAGTCCTGAAGATTGATTTAGTTAAGTCATCATCCACTTAAAAACAAGTGGGGGATGAAATAAACTCAGGAAACATTTTTATAACGTAGCGTCTCCAAACAATTTATGTTATTTCTCCGATTATTAAAACGGACGCTAACCAAACATGTACACTAGAACCGATGATATAAGAACAGGTAGTTAAGTATGACAGAGAGGGCATCAAAAACGGAAATAGAGCAGAAAGGTGAATGTAAGTAAGACAGAACAAAGAAAAACCAGCTTTTTTTAATTACAGAAAACGCATACAGAAAATTACAGCTTAATCGATCACTTTGAGGAAAGGTATAAAACGTGATTGTCTACTTCAGCTATAAAATAGTGAATGAAAATATTGGGCAAAACGTCACGCCTAGCGTTGAACATTTGAATTCACGCAGCGGTAAAGAAGGGGAAGACGTAGGAAGTGCTCGTCAGAGGAAAGTGGAGGAGAACCTGGCCATCGCATACGGAAGAAAACTATGTAGAGTTAAGTAAGAAACACTCAGAGGGCTCTAAAGCTATTCTTAAAATACTTCAGGAAAGGAGATCAAATAAAAGATATAAAATACTTTTATTTTATTACACAAAATAAAGTAACGAATTGATCAATAAAATAGTTGTCTCGCACATGTCATACTGTAATTTGAAATGAAACGATAAAGAAATGTAAGTTTGACTAATAAATTATAAGAAGTTTTTACATGTACATTAATTTAAATATACTGTTAGAATTATATTTCAATTTTGAATAATTATATAATTTATGATTAAAATATGAGAAGTTATTTTGTCGAGCATTATTAATCTTACATATATACTTTTATTAATTTTTCTATAGGTCTTGTATTATAAAAGTTTATTATTGAAAATTATGTACAATTTACGAGTACGTTAAAAATGTATTTGTAAATAATTTAAGGAAATTTGAAGCGTATAACAGGAAATTAAATGCTGCTAATTAATATTGTAGATGCAATTATCAGTAATTAGAATACATTAGAAAAGCTTGTGTTGGCTTTCTTTAGACAAAATATTTAATGATTATTTATACCTGTTATATGTAATTTGTTTAACTTAATTTGTGCTACTCATTCTCCGTGAATGTTATGGTTGTTTAGGGTTTTTACTCAGTGCAGTAACAATGTGATGAATGTATTTTCATCGTTTTCAGATACGCAGATGATATTAAATTATATTATATTAATATTAGGCCTATTAAGTTAGATTATATAAATCATAATTTATTAGAAAACACATTAAAATTCTAATTCTAATAATATAATATTTAAATTAATAATAATAATATAATTATTATTATAAGTAAAAATATTTAATTCTATATTTAATGGATATACAAATTTTATTTAAAATAAAACCAATACATCATTGTCATTATCATCGACACAGTATCTATTCGTAGAAATTCATGTCTTTATACGATATACCGCATTATGAAGCAAGTTTCAAGAGCTTCATTCTATCCGCTCTCTCTTCTCTGCCTACACTGTTTCCCCAGAAATCGTCGTTATAGTCCTTCTGATCTCAGGAAATGTCTAATCAAGTTTATTATTCTCGTTTTTTATAACCTCCAACAGTGTTCCATTCTCCTTCGTTATTCTCTTTGCTATGTGTGTGGTTATTTTTGTTTCTGTAACCCGTGTAGAAAAAATACAGTAACCTATGTAGTAGAGAAAACGTTTTATGTCACAGAGTTTTGACGTAGCAAGTCAGTGCAACAATGAAGGAACAACGTAGGAATTGTGTATATGAAAGTGTGGTTTTTATTACGTCAGTAGTTTTTAATGCTTGCTGTTCTTCCATAATTTTTCTGATGATGAGATTTTCACAGTATTAGTTAGCCATTTTCATATGCTGTATAAAACCAAAATTTACATCGTGTTTGCTTTAGAATCATGTTTTAAATAACTGTCTTATTCACTAAGCTGTGCTACAATGTGACTGCTTAATAGGTAATGGACTAACATATGTAGAATTACCTTATACAAGAAATTAGTAGGAAAAGTATTGAATAAGCAAGAATAAGGAAGAAGCATTGAGAAAATTAATTTGTTATTTTGCTATTAAAAAGCGATACTTCTTGTTAAATTCCTTAGGATTTACCTTTTGCCGGCAAAATTATCTGCATGTAGACACTTAGAAATCTGTCTAGTGTTATCTTCCTCGTGCACGTAACTGATTTAATACTGTTTTACTGTCCTGAGACGTAAACGACAATCAAACAGTAATCATTATATCAGTAATTTGATTTAAAAAAAATCCCCTTTTCAATAAAATAATTGTCTGTGAAAGTTTCAAGCTTCTGTAAAAGAAGTAAGCTTTAAACAAAAAATTCTGTGGTATACGAAAAAATTACAAAAAACTGACGTTCGTCATTTATACCGTTATGGTAATGTACCGTTCAAATTTATAATTTTTGAATATTTAAAGCGCACCAATCTTTCAAACTTGGTACTTCGGTACTTTATGACATTATCTATTACAACGATACATTTTGTGTATGGAGGTTGTATAATTATAACTATAATAAGAGTAGTAAATTTATGAGTAGTTAAAATTTCATGTTTATTGTTTTAACAAGAATTATAAATAACAAAACACTGTTAATAATATCCGATCAAGATATCACTCATTATTAAGTTCATCTCTTAAGCTATACGGTGTTATACACATTTAATACACTCTTACCTCTAGACATGTTAATAATCTTAATCTAGACATTTATTCAAATTGATTTAATAAAAGAAATAAAATTTAAATGTAATTAAGTTTTATTTTAATTGAATTCATTGAAATCAGATCTGACCTCAGCTTGCTCAGTCTATACCAATGTTTTTTAAAACTAAATTTAAAATTATATTAGTTACTCTTAGACTGGCATTTGTTTCGTATTCAAAATTTAAATTATACTTTTCTACAAAATGCAAATATCAAATAATTTCAATTATTTTACTTTGATAAAAAAATATACTATCACATAATTACATTCTTTTTTTTTCTATATTTATCTATATGCGATCGCTCATTCTTACGACTAAAACATTTACATAAGACTCTATTACATTATTTCTAATTATAAATTTTGTTGTTTTAATTCATTGTCTCTTTAAAAAATCATTTATAAATGCATTATGCATGTCACCTCAAGTTTGATGATCTTACGACTTATTGACGGGGTCCAGCGTTGTCCACAGTTGGGTTACCGTTACTCCTGGCTTGGCGTGGTCCTGGATATGTCCAGAGTCCAGCGTCGTACTCCGGCAGTGTGTGGTCCGGCCCAGAGAATTAACATCGGCTGCGAGGTGGCTCTCGTTCGGCTCTTAGGCGTCTAAAAAGCACCTCCTAACTTCCAGCATCTCGCGTCGCTCTTTGTAGCTTCTCTGCTGACACTCTTGCTGACTTAACGGTCCCGGTACTCTACGTTTCCCAAAATAGTGAAAACATAATTACTGAAACGTTTTTATTCGTTCGTAGATGAGACTTATAATAAAATGAAACTGTTCTGCCGACGGACAGCGTGTCCGACTGCATCTGTGTCTTGAAATGAAGAGAAGAGCTTCCAGTCGAACCCTCAATTTTTACCCTCTCGAGATTCCGCACCTGTTGGTTCCGAAATTGTCCTGTCGAGACACGCAGATCACATGATAGCCCCCACTCTCGAACCTTTTCATATATTTGCAATTATTTGCAAGTGGCAATGTTTTGTACGGAATTGAGATAGCACAAATCATAGCTAATTTGATTAAGCACTCACTGTATTAATTTGAGCGTCTTAGTGTAATTTGCGAATTTTTGGCACATTTATTTCGCGCTGACTTCGCGTAGTGTGTCCTACTAACGTCATTTTCTTTCTGTGGATAACTATAAAATTTACACACACTTTGGTGATTTTTGTTTGTTTATAAACTAATTAGTTTTCACACAGTGAATTAAAATAATTATTTTAGTAATTATTTTGGGGGGTTGCTGGGATTCCTGTCTGTACATGCATCACTAACACACACAAGATACACGCGTAACACACATACAATCGAGCAGGTGTTCCTTGCCTGTTGGAACAGGTTAATTTCTCCCCTAGTATAACAATGAAACATTTTTACAATCCCAGACATGTCCATTTACCCCAAACTTATAATAATTTTACAAATTTTACATTTATTTAAATCAGTGCTCAATACAGCATAAGGCTTGAAAAAAAAATTAATAAATATTTATTTATTAAATTTTTGTCTATTTGTTCTACACAAATAAAAATAATATTATACTAGCTTAACCTTAGCTTACATCAGTTAAATAACACATAATAATGAGTAGGTCAGTATAACGCTCGCCTGTGGTGGTATGCAAAATATTCACCCCCCATTATAACAGCTGAGCGGTGCGTTGACCTTGGACAGGCGCAGTGGCCTTGTTCTTCTCTCTCTCTCTCTTCTCGATATTCAGACGTAGAATTTCTTGAATGACGTCGCATGATATTTGCCGATGTCCTTTTCCTTCCGTTCGTCGTATACGATGAACGTGTGTCTTCCCACGCGTTGTTTCAACGTATAAGGTCCGTTGTACAGCCGAAAGAATTTCCTCGCTGTGTTGTCAATGCGTTTTCCGACGGGATTAGCTTTCAACAGAATTGTTCTCCTACGTCGAATTGTTGTAATTTATGTGGTCTATTGAACTTTTCTATCATCTTGTTACCTTGTTCAATGATGCTTTGTTTAGCGTACTCAACCTTTACACTTCATAGATTAGGTACATTTTGATTCTCTGGCTTGCTTACATATTTGGTCCAGAATCTAATAGGTTTTTTGTCTTCATCTAGCTCGATTGACGTATAACTTGTTGCTTCGCTATAATTTTCATTTATTGCTTTTTCAAAGAAAGGTAAATACTCTGCCCATTTGTTGTGTTGGTCGTGACAGTAGATTCGTAGATATTTACCTTACTCTTTATTTACTCTTTCCGCGAGATTTCCCTGTGGGTGTCGTACTGATGTGAGTACAGGTTGGATTCCATTTTCACGAAGAGTCTTCTCCCATACATCGCTTTGGAACTGCACTCCTTGATCGCTAAGTACCTTCTTCATTTTACCGTATGCAGGAATGTATTTCTGCAAGAGTATTTTCAAAACAACTTTAGTTGTGGGTCGCATAATTGGATACAGATGGACGGCTTTGGAAAATTCATCAATACAAACAAGAATGTGTTTCACTCCACGACTTGATCTTGGAGGTAGTCCTAAAAAGTCCACTGCAATTAGCTCTCCTTTTTGGTCTCTCTGGATACTCTGCATTTCTACATAGGTATGTAGATTCGGTCCTTTTGCTGTTTGACACTCATAACATTTCTTACTTTCGTTTTTAATCTTCCTGAACATATTATTGATGGTGAAATCTTCACGTAGGCTTAAGTAACATTTAAGTGCAGTAGCATGTGCTAAACTTTCGTGTGTTGGTTGAATCAATTTATGCAAAATATCATTTGTTAATATTACCTTCCAATCTTGCCTCATTTGTTTATATAAGACTCCATTTTGTACCTTGTAATGGTCTGGTAGCTGATCTCGTAACTTAAATCCTCTCGTAGCCTCATCTAAGTCTTGTTGTTGAGCTAGATTCTTCAGCATGAGTTTAACATCATTATCAGCAGTAAATTTAATAAGTAACAGTTGTAACTCATTGTGGTTATTTTCGTAGACCTCTTCACACTCTTCTGTGACGTATCTACTCAATGTATCGGCTATAAATTATCTTTCCCTTTACAATATTTTATAGTAAAGGAATACTCACCGATTGCTAGGATCCATCGTAATAATCGAGCGTTGGTTACTTTACATTTTAATAGAAATGATAACGCTTGATGGTACGTATGTATTTAAAAATGGGTTCCGTAAATATAATATCGGAACTGTTTCAGGGCGTATACTATAGCAAGTATCTCCTTCTCAGATATAGCGTACTGCTTCTCTGCCCCTTTGAATACTCTACTGGCGTATGCAGTGACACGGTGTTCTCCTGTAGCATCTTGTTGAAACAGCACACTTCCACACGCGTAGTCGCTAGCGTCTGCGTAGATAACGAATCTTCCATCTCGCTGTGGATGATGAAGCATTATGTTTTCAATGAATAACTTCTTGACTTGGTCGAAGGCATCTTGATGTTTCTTCTCCCACTTCCATTTGAACTCCAGCAACGGTTGAGTTCTTTCTGCATTTTGTTGTGAGAGTCATCTATAGTATCCTGTGAGTCCCAAAAATGCTCGTAACCCTTTAATGTTCTTAGGTGTAGGGAAATCGATAATACTCGATATCTTTATGGAATCGGGTTGAATACATGAGAATGGAATATTGTGACCTAGGAATTGGATTGAGGATTTTATGAATTCGCACTTGTCTAGGTTAAGGGATATATGGGCTTCCCTAAGATTGTGGAATATAGTGTTAAGATTTTCAATGTGTTCGTCAAGTGTTTTGGTACTACCAAGATATCATCCACGAACACTTTGGTGTAAGGCTCCACTTCTGGTCCTAATGCTTTCTCCAGACATTTTACAATAGCAGCCAAACTCGTGCTCAAACCAAAGGCAACTACCTTGTGTTGGTAGCATTTATTTTTGTACAGGAAGGCGGTGTATTTTCTATCTTCTCTTCTAATTGGAATTTGCCAAAAACTCGACCGTAAATCCAATTTAGTCAAATAACGTGCTCCTTCACTCTTTGCAAATAACTCGTCCGCAGGTGGTACACAATCGAATTCACGTAGAACGACGCTATTCAAACTCCTCCTTATATCCAGGCATAAACGTACTTCTCCACTCTTCTTCTTTACTACAACTAGAGGATTAAGAAAGTTGCTGTTTGACCGCTCAATGAAGTTATTTTCTATCATCCGTCGTATTTCCAGTTCAACTTCTCTCTCGTACTTCATGGGTATTGGGTACGTTCATCTGACAAATTTTTTAGTGTCTGATACCATAATAGCGTGTTCGTAGACTGTGGTCTGCGTCGGTACATCGCTGAATACTTCGTTATACTCTTCTATTAATTTAAGTAACTTCACTTCTTCCTGAGATGACATTCCTTCTTCGGCTGTATTAGCATGCTGAGTAGGTGCATATCGTATACGTGGCTTGGATACGACAATAGGTTTTCCACTTACCTCACAATTTTCTTCATTTTCATTCATAATTAATTCATATAGAACATCCTTATAATTACATAACATCTTATTGTTATTAATATCAATCCTTGCACTTAAAGTATTTAATAAATCTATTCCAATAATTCCATCAAATATAAGTTTATTCATTATGATCATAAGGTATGTTATTTCTAAGTCCTTACAATTTAAAGTTACGTAAGCTTGCTGTCTAACTTTTTCTCTCTTATTCACGGCTGTAATAACATTTATATTATTGACAGGTAAAATAGCCGTTTGTTTAAAATATTTTTTAATTTGTTGTACCCACTTACAGTACTGTTTAGTACAGTTAATTGGCTACCTGTATCGATTAACATTTTAATTCTACATCCATTAATTCGTACATTAATTATAGGACAATTTATTTCTTGTTGATTTGGTGTCATATTCCTGTCAGTGTCTAATAGCTCATTTTTAACGTCGCACGGATATTGTTACGATACCAAAAGCAGCCCCAATACCAGAGAAGAAATATAAAATAAAAAGGCATGAAAATAAGAATTAACAATTTTTAAATCAAAAAAAATAAAAAGAATATAACCTATACTAGACAAATGGCAATGAACCAACCCAAGTGATTGGCCCAATGAAAAAAGAAATAATGACAAAAGAAATAATGAAACGAACATGTTAAATGTAACCTTAATTAGGGAAAGTACAAATCCAAATAATATATTGTATTACCAATTAAGTAAATATTGAATGAAAAAAATAAGATGAACAAACAATAAAACACACAAGCCATGATAATGTGAAATATAATAAATAATATAATACTAACTAAACTAGAATAAACCAAGAGTGCATGATAGGAGTAGGAAGTGATTTACCAATTAACAATATAATAAGGGTGAGTACTCCAAAGTGAATTGAGTTAAAGGAATAAAATAATATAGAATAACCACTGTAAACACTAAATAGTACTGTGAAAACCTTACAAAGTGCCAGTGTAACACAACGATAGACAAGCATAGTTACTTTTAAGCAAGAACTCATCTAGAAGTAAGAGTGCCTAAAGAAAGTGGATAAGTAAAATTATCAGCCACAAAAATATATGTAAAAACACTCAAGGAAGTGAATAATGAAATAAGTTTAGTGATAAAAAGGAACTAATATCAGTCAATTATAGATTCGTCTAAATAATATTGTTGTTTAGTAAGAAATAAGGATTAAGTGAAATGAAGGTTTAAATGCAAAAGTTATATGTTAAATGTTTAAAGTTATTGTAATAATGCTATAAGGAGATACAGAGAAGATGATAGTGATAGTAGAATTGTTCTAAAGTTATAATTGTTGAATTAGTATTAAGAATAAGAGGTATTAATGATGATAAAAGCATAAGGAACAAATCATGTTAAAATTATAAAATTAGTTATATAAAGCAGTAAAATGTCAGAGAAGTTGTAATAGCCATATACTAAAGATTGTAAATCAATGATGAATGTAAACTATCCAAAACAAAACGATAAACAACTAGCATTAAGAGTAAAATTAAAATAAAAACATTATAATAAGAATAGGTAAGGATAGGCCTCAAACTATGTGAACCAAAATTGTAAAATTTCCACAAATAACAGTAAACAGTGAGAGAAAAAGATAAGTAAACATAAAATAACAAACCAAGAAACAATATAAATACAAAATAAGTGCACAAAAGAACATAATAACAAAATTAAGTAAAAAGAATGATAATTGCCAAACGTTAAAATAGGCCAGAGATAATAAAATATAATCATGTTTGATGTCTAAACAAACTACATCAAAAAAGATATTCAATGACAATAATAATAATAATCAGATTGGTAATAAGACAAGGAAAATATCTTAGTTAAAAAATATTTATTCATTTTGAACAGAAACTCAAACTTTATAACAATGAGTACAAAATACTTTCAACCAATAGAGAGTAGTATGGTTGCTATGACAACAAAACATTATTATATTAAAACCGTTAAAAAACGAAATAAGAGTCCATTTTTAGCATCAGAAGAGGGCAGTTGATAAAATTGTCGATCCACAGAATTAAATAAAAATAAACCTAACAGATGCAAGAAAATACTTACTAACAATGATGAAACAAATTTGATAGAACATTGCAGCAAAATTAAACCAAATTAAACCCGAATTTCAAGACATAAACCCCAAAATTAGAGAAGGGCGACTCGAACACCAGAGCTGATGAAAATACTCCATCCAACATCAATAAACTTGTAAAGTATAAACTAAACTACTTAACTACACCCACAAGACTTTTCACAACACTTAACGAATTTATGCACTATATCAAAACTTGGTTCAAACTTAATAAACACTGAATAATTATTAAAATATTCAATAATTAGTATTAAAAGATTGTTCAATTTCACTAATAACACTTGGTAAAATAAGAAACGATTTATACACAATTCGAACTTAACCTATATTGTAAAGTGAACTCACTATTGTTTAAACCATAAATAAACTGTTGTAAAGGAAGATTATTATATTTAATTAACTTGATGTAAAGGTTTGTACTTTCAAAAATCATTTTGTAAATCTTTTTTGACCGTAATTAAAAGAACTTTTTGACTGAATAATAAAGTGTAAACGTTAATAGGTTTTCAGTCGACGACCCAAGGCGAGAATAGGCTACAGCCAACCGCTGAGTGATAAAATAGTTATACCCGGAGCATAACAAGTACAAAAGTAATATAATTTTATAATTTCATGTTAGCGTAATTATTAACAGCAGAATTTGACCATCAATAAACCGATACGTATTCTAATACCTGTTCATTATTTCACAAATTAATTTTTACGTGTTTAATTCATTGACATCACCGTAACAATTCTTCCTACAAGAAATACAGGTTAGTACAACTTCGCGGGTAAAAAGATTTGAATTTCTCCGACGACCAACATTGAGAAATACGGTTGCGCTAAACGACTTTTTAATTGTTTTGGAAAAAACAATTTGGCGCCTATCAACGGGAAATACACCATTAAGAAAGAATACCGGTAAACAGGTATTGGCAAGGTCAAACACAACGTAAGAAAGTCGTTACGTAATTACGACGCAACGTGAACTTTAAAAAGTGTAACGAAATTTGATACGTTCTTACTACAAATTGACGCACAAACGTGTGGCTTTCAGAGCATACAAGATCTAATTGTTACAGATTGGCACTCCATCGCGAGGCTTTTACAGGAGGATAGCGAATCTTGTCGTTACAATATATATTGTTTATTGTGTAACAGCACGTCCTGTTTCTCCGTCATTGTGTCGTGTCGCGGGAACAGGATGGCTGAATAGGCACCTGTCGCTGTCTCTCTCTTATTTTCTCGTCTGCGCTCTCTCTCTTGGTCTGCATTGTGGATACGGTGCGATCATATGGTTTACTAAACTTTTTTTTCAAATTTGTATCACGCACGTTTCTCTCAGAGTGTTGTTCCTTCTGTACGTCGCGTGCGTTATTCACAGCTGTGTGTTGCTTTACACTGTGCGTTGGCGGCATATAATTTCACTTATAATTATCACGGTTTTGCGTATCGTCATGTTCTCGTGCTTTATCACTACGGTCGTAACTAGCGTGATAATTAATGCGTGTTTGTTGATTGTGTGGTGAAGTGTTACTCTTGTTAATATTTTGTGATTGAGTGACAAGTATTAAGAATTGTTCGATCGTTTTGACACCCTGCGTATATACAGCTAACTGAATATCTCTATGGAAATGGTAAGACAACTTAGACAATATCTCATACTCAGAAACTTTTGGTTTTAAATGTTTTACGCATTCAATCTGCGCTATAGTGTACTGCTCAATACTCTGGCGTCCATGCGGATTATATTTACCATACTCCAATTGGTCACGTACTTGCCTTTGAGTGTGGATATTCCAGTACCTATTTTCGAATGCTTCTCTGGATTCCTGATACGTGGTTATATTGTCTCAAATTATGGAGTACCATTGACTTGCAGAATCTCTTAAATGACGGGTGACAAAACTCACTTTCTCCTCGTCGTCACTCATACTTCCAATTTTTTCACTTCCTCTCTCGATATTCGCCAAAATTCCATGCTATTTTCCCGTTTGTTACCTCCAAAGGTTATCTTACTTCTTTCTTCTATGGGTGCAGTGAACATCATTGTCTGCGCCGGTCGTTTCTTGATCTCCGTTCTCAGACGTTCTACTTCTCCACGTAGATCTTCCTTAAGTGTGTTCATTTCACCTGAGTAGTCCTTGGTGGATTTTGCAGACTCTACTACAGCAGTTTCCAACGTCGTCGTCCGGGCTTCTATTTCCTGCGTTTTATTAATGTTTTCCCGGATTTGTTCACTAACGGTTTTAATCCTCATATCTTGTTCCTGCTTTGAAACTCTAAACTTGTCATTCCAGTGTTCAGCTAATTGTTTAATACTTTCATTTCTTTCGACCATTCTGTGTTCTGATCTTTAAACCTATTCTCTATCTTTATAGCTTGTTAATTTAGCGACTGTTCTGTTCTAGTTTCTAATATTTCTATTCTCGTATTAGTTTCTTCGCGTTTTGTAGTCAGTTGCTCTTTAAACTCTTTAAATTCGGCCCTACTTTCTTCGCTATTCTTTTGTATTTGTTCATTAGTTTTCGCTAATTCAGCTTTAAATTCTTTATTAGACCTCTTTAATTCTTTGAATTCGGCTTTAGATTCTTCCCTACTCTTTTTCATTTGCTTTGTATTAAATTCTTTTAACTCTTCTATTTGCCTTCTATTTTCTTCTTTTCGGTTTGTACTAAATTCGTCCACCCAGGCACGCATCATGGTTTGAAGTGCTTCCATATTCAAGACTTCTGGTGCTGCCATAGTGAATTATTATTAAAATATTTATTTATAATTTATTATTGGTGACCGAAATGCGAGCTTTTATTTATTTATTGTTTAATTACTATTACTTATTTATTTTTTCTTCTCATGTTACAATTACACCTGTTTGTTGGGGTGGGCGCCAGTTGCGTTATTACAATACAATACACACAACAATTTAAAAATAACTAACATACAAAAATAATTAAAATATAATATTAATTATAACATATAAATTATCATATAAGTTACACTGGTAATGATAGAGCATACATTAATTGTTAAATGTAGGCGTGTCGTGTTCCACGTTCATGGGCGCCAATATTATACTACGATACATTTTGTGTATGCAGGTTGTATAATTATAACGATACCAGGTGTAACTATAATATTTCTATAAATATAAATATAATAAGAGTAGTAAATTTATGAGTAGTTAAAATTTCATGTTTATTGTTTTAACAAGCATTATAAATAATAAAACATTGTTAATAATCTCCGCTCAAGATATCACTCATTATTAAGTTCATCTCTTAAACTATACGGTGTTACACACATTCAATACACTCTTACCTCCAGACATGTTAATAATCTTAATCTAAACAATTATTCAAATTCATTTAATAAAAGAAATACAATTTAATTGTAATTAAGTTTTATTTTAATTGAATTCATTGAAATCAGATCTGACCTCAGCTTGCTCAGTCTATACCATTCTTTTTCAAAAATAAATTTAAAATTATATTAGTTACTCTTAGACTGGCATTTGTTTCGTATTCAAAATTTAAATTATTCTTTTCTACAAAATGCAAATATCAAATAATTTCAATTATTTACTTTGATAAAAAAAAAATAATATCTCAAAATTAAATTCTATATTTATCTATATACGATCGCTCATTCTTACGACTAAAACATTTACATAAGTCTCTATTACGTTATTTCTAATTATAAACTTTTTTGTATTAATTCATTGTCTCTTTATATAGTTTTTATGAGCTCTTTAAAAAATCATTTATAAATGCATTATGCATGTCACCTCAAGTTTGATGATCTTACGACTTATTGACTGGGTCCAGCGTTGTTCAGAGTTGTGTTACCGTTACTCCTGGCTTGGCGTGGTCCTGGATATGTCCGGAGTCCAGCGTCGTACACCAGCAGTGTGTAGTCCGGTCCAGAGAATTAACATCGGCTGCGAGGTGGCTCTCGTTCGGCTCTTAGGCGTCTGAAAAGCATCTCCTAACTTCCAGCATCTCGCGTCGCTCTTTGTAGCTTCTCTGCTGATACTCTTGCTGACTTAAACGGCCCCGGTACTCTACGTTTCCCAAAATAGTGTAAACATAATTACTGAAACGTTTTTATTCGTTCGTAGATGAGACTTATAATAAAATAAAACTGTTCTGCCGACGGACAGCGTGTCCGACTGCAACTGTGTTTTGAAATGAAGAGAAGGGTTTCCAGTCGAACCCTTAATTTATACCCTCTCGAGATTCCGCACCTGTTGGTTCCGAAATTGTCCTGTCGAGACCTGCAGATCACATGATAACCCCCGCTCTCGAACCTTTTCATATATTTGCAATTTTTTGCAAATGACAATGTTTTGTACGGAATTTAGATAGCACAAATCATAGTTAATTTGATTAAGCACTCACTGTATTAATTTGAGCGTCTTAGTGTAATTTGCGTATTTTTGGCACACTTATTTCGCGCTGACTTCGCATAGTTTGTCCTACTAACGTAATTTTCTTACTGTGGATAACTATAAAATTTACACACACTTTGGTGCTTTTTGTTTGTTTATACACTAATTAGTTTTCACACAGTGAATTAAAATAATTATTTTAGTAATTATTTTGGGGGGTTGCTGGGATTCCTGTCTGTACATGCATCACTAACACACACAAGATACACGCGTACACACATACAATCGAGCAGGTGTTCCTTGCCTGTTGGAACAGGTTAATTTCTCCCCTAGTATAACAATGAAACATTTTTACAATCCCAGACATGTCCATTTACCCCAAACTTATAATAATTTAACAAATTTTACATTTATTTAAATCAATGCTCAATACAGCATATGGCTCTATCGTTGCACTATCTCTCTCTCTCTCTCTCTCTCTCTCTCTCTCTCTCTCTCTCTCTCTCTCTCTCTCTCTCTCTCTCTCTCTCTCTCTCTCTCTCTCACTCACTCACTCTCTCTCTTTCTATCTTATATATATTGCAATGAAACAAATATAAGGCATAGTAAATTACAACAAAATAATATCAGAGTCTTTTATCTGGAGTTAGGAATTTATTTTAAAACAATTTAATATGGTCTCTGATATGAACATAAATTATATATTCTTAAATTTTAATAGAGTCTGTAAAATGGTTTGAATATTTCGCTCTCTTATAGTCTATTTTACTTGTTCGACGAAATCCCTTGATGAATCGTTGAACTGCTCCACTGCCATACGCCGCCTGCTGAATCCGCTGCAATGATGCCACGTAAAACTGTCGCGACACACGCACGCACGCCGTTTCACCGATAGAGTTTATCTCATTTATCTCAGGGCTCGATAATGGGTTTAACTATTATTAATTCGATTTCAGTGTGTTTTACGTACACCTTCCGGTATATTGACGTGCCCTCGCGTTCACCCAGGTGTATTTCGGCAAATACACTGATTCCTATGCGGAAAAATCTTGACTATCGCGAGATAGCACTGTTTAATTTTAATAAAAATAGTTTGAGTTCTAATACCCAATCGATCTACCAAACATAGCAAACAGACAACTCGCTGCTAAGACCCCGTACTCGTAACCCTTATGTAGAACGTGTACTGATACGACAAACTCGCATAGAGACAACATCTGTTAAGGCCGAGCTGATAGGTTGAACTGACCAAAGCTTCTTCCACGAGGGACCAATCTGAATGGAAATTTGAGCCTCCGATTGGTTAAAACCTATAGCACGTGATTGATGGGTTAGATAGATAGACATATGTCCTGATCAATTTTGCTGAAGACTGTAAAAGCATGTATAGATTTTATCTAAAATTTTATGACTTTCAGAAGATAAGGATCTTTAGAAAAGTGAATTCTCTTAAAAAATACATATTTAAATAATAAGTTTTAGGTCTTTGACATATGAAAACTGTAGCGCTATTTCAGAAGTATGAGCTGTCCAAGTTTCAATTCGATACGTTAATTTACCTCAGAGTTATTCATGTAAATACGAATAACACGCGCACACGCGCACTCGCGCACTAAATTCGCACTTGACATGACAGAAAATGAATTTATGGGCATTTTGACATACAATAGTTAATTACCCATTTCTTATTTCAAAACTTATAGCTATTTTACAAAATTTTAACATAATCAATTTTCAACATGTCTGTAACGTCATAAATTGTATAAAAGCATGTAGTCATAGCTACAAAGAACCTTTCTGCGATGTTCCATTGCAACACACACACACACACACACACTGCAACACTACTATATATATTGTAATGCGACATAATGAGCATAACCCAATAAGTGTATAAACCCCCATATAATATGACATAAACTAAACAATATACCTAACCTTGCTAAACCAATGAGAAAGGTTAAAACCCAAAATAAGCAAAAAGAAGTACTACATAAGCTAATGTAGAACAAATATGTACTCTAAACCATTAAGAGTGACTGTTCATAGCAATAATAACTAATTGTAAAAAGAAAATGTAATCACAACAAGAACAATAAGTGATTGAGTGTAAAATGTAAATGTAAGATGTTGGTTACTAACTATACAGACAAAACTGTTATTAATAGTGGTAACTTATTGTGAATGAAATTTATAATCACAACTAAAGACAATGTATGATCATATAATAATATTTAATGTGTGAAATATCTGATGTTCAATATACCTGTGTATTACCAATTTACCAAAAGAACCAAAAGGTGATTTAGGTTGTTAATTTAATTTATTTTAATGTTAACTGAATAACCTTGATTGTATAAAATTGTTAGCTATTTTATTTTTAATGTTAACTGAAGGGAATAATACAATCATGAGTGTTGTTTAAATTAATGTGTTAAACCTTATTTACGGTAATAAGAATTAGATTGTTTAAATTGACCAGGTGTCAATAATACTTAATAATAGGTCATAATAAATTGACCAATTGTACTATTAGATATTAAGAAGTTATTAAAAGAAAGTTTTGTTGTTTAAAGTTGGTTTGAGTTTGACCATAATGGCCTAACATTATGGTAAAATGTTTGTTTTATGTCAATGTTGTTCTTCACTTTGTCAGAATCAATTCAATGGATAATAATAACATAAGGGGTAATTCAATGCATGTAATAATAATAGTGTATCAAGCCACAAGGTCATACAGTAATTTTAAACTGAAACTTTGTACTATAGAGAAATACCAATTAATTGGCCAATATCAAAATAGAAATTATTGTAAATCCAACTATTAAACCATCACAGCACTGTAATAAATAGTAAAAGATGGTATAAGTACTAATATATGCTTTATTTAAGTGTCAGATGCAACATTCTAATTAAATAATGGAATTTTAATGTGATTTGAAATGTCAAAAGCTACATGGAATGGGTTATGAGATGAAATTTTATAAAATGTTAAATTAATTATTAGGACACACACCTATGCCATGTGAGGTGTCTAAATATTTGTCTTGTTATAAGGAATATTGTACTGTAAACCAATTTGAGATTTTTTATGTAATAGACAGGGAGTAATTGTAGCTAGGAAATGTAAAATTTGTATCTTAAATAATTAAGGTCATGTGACCTCTTAACCCGACGATTTTGACCAATGAGAAATTTTGAAAATTGGTCAAGCCCGTTGAAGGTATAAGGGAATTTCTTCACTTGATTGTTAGACTCGAAAGTATAAAGAATTAGTCTATGCTACTCTGTGTAAAAAGTATATGATAGAGTCAAGTCCAAGTCAGAAGAATAATGAAAGTAAAATAATTAACAGTGTCAAACTAGAACCAAGAAATAATAATATAATAATAAAACAAAAGAAAATAATATTTCTAAAAATAAATAAAAGTGATCTAAAAAATTGGTGAGATCGAACCTTTTATACTAACACTAGTAATAATTATACAACACCAGAACTAAATCCAGTAACACTTATTCATCAGAACCAATTTGAAAAGACCAATTCAACACCAGTGAACAATTTATTTGAATTATTTTATTTTAAAAACTCGTTTTAAATAGTTGGGAGGTAAATCAATTCTATCGTTCATTACCGTCAGTCCGCCATCTTGGCACAGCCAACTGAACCCAACGCCGAGTCGACTCTAACTATTGTTCTCTCACATCAGACCAAACAACTATTTCATTGTATTTTCTTGATTTTAATTTTATTGTTATTAGTAAGTAAGAATTATTTTAATTATAATATGTTGTACTTCTTAGTGCGCATTTCGTACTTTTTAGTAACAGTCCAAAGAATCCAGGAGTTTATGTAACTATCGAAAGTGTAACTCTGAATCGAACTGAAATTAAGAATCGACTTGTGCATTGTACCAAACAGACATTAGAGCAACGTAGGCAGTAGCTTATGAAAATAAATAATGATATTTTTCCCTAATTGATGCGAGTTGTTTTTTATTAAAAAAAATAAAGTAGAAATAAAAAATTTTATTTCAGAATAAGAAGATAGAACCCGAACACGACGAGGTAAGTAATTCCGGAAAGTGTAATAACCTACGGTAAGTGAGTCTGGTAACCTCAATCTTGACAACTCACAAACAGTAATCCACGTTAATAAATAAAAGCTAAATAACTTAACTTCACTCACACATTAAGTGTGTGTGAGTGAGACCAATGAAGGTCTCGTTAAAATGTATATATATATATATATATATATTTTTATGTTATTTACCTTGAATACATGTAAGCGTTTTACTATCTTTATGCCTCACTATGGTAGGCGTCAACTTTGTAATGTAAATTTTAGTTTTAGTATTTTAATTAGGTTGCGTCAATTCCATAACGTAGAGCTTTACGATGTTTAAATAACCAGTTCTTTAATGTAAAGTTTGTGTAATGTTGTTATGAGAGAAAGTGTTTGTATTCGTGTGCTAGTGACTTCGAATTTTCCCGCACTTCTGGTTGACTCAGCGATAGCCGCTAACCGTATGTTGTCAGTTGTAGGTTAGTTTATTTTTCTGTTGCTGGCGAGGTTATATTCGCCCTGCGTACCTGCTCTCTCCCACTAATGCCTGTGAACAAATTCTTATTCTATTTTCACGCATAAAATAACAACTTTGGAATCGTTAATCATTGGTTTCTTTTATTTTTTTTTCAGCTTATTTATCAAAACAACATAAATAGTTAGGTCTTGAATCGACCTTAACAGTTTAATAATCGATTCGTCTTCGAATCTGCTCTTCAATGGTTTACAAGTAAAGTTAATATAAAATATTTATCTCAGGGCTTGGGTTCTTTGGGCTAGTTATGAAGTCAGAAAATGCTTTAAAAAGGAGTACAACACATTACAATTACATATAAAATAATAAAACTGAATTATTAATGTTTACAAATATAAAATGTTAAGTTTTTTCACCGACAGCGGTAACGAACTCTGTTAGCACTGGAAATAGAATAATAAACAAGATGGCCGCTTAGTCGGCTAACCAAACATCATGTTTTCTGTTTTAAATAAAATTGTTATTGTCATTAATCACTGTATTAATCCTTCGTATTGTTTAAATTAGCAGCCATCCTTACTATTTCTTTTATGAGTTTGCTAACTGCTATAATTTTTATTGTTCGACTAAGCTTTTCGTCATCGCTGACATCATCAGGTCTTAAACAACGTCTATCAACTGTACGTTGTAGGCTTTTATACTTTAGGCACCTCCCCTTATGTCATCGCCCCTCCTATTGGTTCTAGCTGCTGCCGCTCTTCACGGGAACTTTGTCTACATTTTTCCGTTAGGCATTTTTCTAACGTCCGTCAAATTGTTTTAAGAATCTCCCGTTAATTTCTTCATTCTTGACTTATAATTCTTTTGTAACCTTTTACATTTCGTCATTTTTAGTGTGTCTTATTATTTTAATTTACTTTTGTTTATTGTTTAATATATAATAAAATATTTCTTCATTTGTAAAATCCACTTTTATATTCATTAATTTATTTTTATCTTCTTTTTTTTTTAACTTTAAATATTTCTAGTTCTTCTATTAGTTTTCTTTTTTTGCGGATTGTTTTCTATTTTGATTATTTCCATATTTTCATTTGGATTTCATAATGTGGATTTTATATTGTGGTAATGAAAATACTTCGGAGTTATAATTACGTTCCTGGCGTACTGCAAGCAGTTCCTTGCTATCGCCTTTTTGTGGGTTTGGTGTAGAATTATGCTTCCATCGGTCAGTAATTAATTCTTTGTAATTTTCTTGGAGTGTTTTTCTTACTTCTCTGGTTTATTTTAGAACATTAGTCGAGTATTACTTGATTGTTTTAATTTTTACACAAGCGTCAGCTATTAGACTCATCTCTTCAGCGTGGCGTATAACAATACAATAATTCCTTCGTCTCGTCTTTTTAACGGCTTTTTGACCAGTAAACTCGGGTTTTGATTGGTCAGTTTTCATGAACTTGACGTCAGGCGGCATATAGTACTAAAAGTATAACCTTGCCTTTACAGTCAAAAAATACTCCCTTGTTAATCTAAAATTGGTTTACATATTTCTGTTCCTTTTTTAAAGGTCTACATTCTGGTATATAATTTTGTATAAGTTAACTTCATATTAGGTGTCCTTTCACCTTTACAAAATCTATAAATCTGGACTATAACACTGACCTTACATTCACTATGATACAATACTTAAATTTTTATAAGATTAATCTCTTATGATACACAATTACTCTAAGACTTGTCCATTATTAAATTCTGATCCTATTTTGTTATTATTGTATTATATTGGTTTGATAACTTGATCATCTCTGACATTATTTTATTTTACATTTCATGTTTGGCCTAGGCCTAAAATTTGACTTCAATCCCATTTTCTACTTTACATTAATTATTAAATTGTTTTCTGTTTTGAACCCCTTTGCCTGATTACATTTGTTTATAGATTACTACATTATTTTTTCTTTAACTTATTCTACCAATGTTTATTAACTAACACAAAACCCTTAACATACTAATTAAAATGTTGCCTTCATGGCCAAGATTAGATTCATTCATTTACAAACAATAACATAAATTATTTAATTGGTCATAATACCATTTTCTTTCTCATACTATTAAGTTCTATTCATTGACCATTATTATATTGTTTATGGGCCTCTATTTAAGTACGTTTAGGTATTATTATATTTTCTATTCTTGCCTACAGGCTTGATATTTTTCTTATATTCTTTTACACATGGTTTATCAATGCTAACAATTCTTGGCATTGACAAATTAATGAAAAAACAAACATGGGATTAACAGCTATAAAATCTTTCAATAAACAATGTTACAATACTACAATTGTCTGTTCATACTTTAACATTTAGTATGTTTGTAATTTCATATTACCTATAAGAGTTGGGCCTCTTATATTGAACTATTTTGGTTTTTTCACACTTAATAGAATTATAGGGATCATTAATCTTAACAGTCTTATCTGTGTGATTAATGATCACCCTTGTTTTTTCACCTTTCACTTTTCACTTTTACACTTACTCACCTTTCGTAAGTTTTATCTTATTTTTTTACAATACATAGTTTATTATTGGTCACACTATTGTGTTGTACTTTTTATTTTAAATGGTTACATACTGGATTTCATTTATTCTGACTTTTGTTGTTGTTATTCGGACTATTTTTGTTAACTGTTTTGGGACTCTCATTATGTCACATTACAATATATATCTGAAGAATACTCCACGTAACTATCGAATAAACTACCAGCTATGTCGTGGGATTTCTGTGTTTTTTACATGAAGTTTCTTCTTTGCACAATAAATGTTTGTGTAAGAAGAGAGGAGGACATATTTTGGCTTGGAATCAATACTAATAAACCATTTATTTATAAAAAAACCATTTTTTAAAGATTGAAAAGTAATATGTATTAAATGTTACCTTTTGAAAGAAGCTATTTTAAAAGCATTGGTCCGTAGTATACTTATTATGAATCACACATAAATAATATACAAACAACAAAAATAAAACACGTATATGAATAGAAATATAAGACAATGTTTGAATTACTTTGGTGTCTGATGTAAATATTCAATTCAATCAATTCATTTAAATATTGCAAGTTCTATATAAATATCCTACTTAAAATTTTATTACATAAAAATGAAAATTTATTTACAGTATTTTAATGAAAAAAAATCATTTACTTTATTTCAAGAAATACTAGTTATTGCACACCCACTTTTATCAAATAGAAAAATTGTATCAACTTAAAATTAATATTACTTATTTTACTTTGAAAATTTCCACTGGTAACATTTATGTATTTATTTTACTTTTTTCTTTATTAGTTTTATCTTAAAAAAAATAGTTGTTCATGTTTCACCTACTAACCTGTGTGTTACCTCTGAAAACCTGTTGCACGTGTGTGCGTGTCTGCGGCTCTTGGATGCTGATGCTGACGTTGATGTGATAACTCCCACGTAGATGTTAGTCAGTTAGTCAGTGTTCTATTGCATGGTGATGATGATGGTCCTGGTGCTCCTTTGTCAATTATTGTAGTATGTCGTGTTTACGGCTTGATGGTGATGCTGGTGGTGAGCCTATGTCGCTGAGCAAACTAACATAGTGTCACAGTGATTAAATTCTTAGAGTCTTTTCTGTCGTTCAGAATCGGCTGGGGTTTTATACTCAATGCACGCTGATAGGTTGAAGATTGCTTAATATTTTATTAAGCCTTCTTAGATATTTTATGAATATTTTGGTCCGCGCGTAGGTTTTCAACGCATCACTTTTTGCGTATTTTCACACTCCTAATTAGTGTTCATGTGCGAACTAATGGATTCATGAGATTCTTGATACGTTTATCTTTGTTTACATACTAATTAATTGATCGTCACATATTAATTATCTGAGTAATTAATTAATTTGTTTATATTTCGGTTATAATTTTACCATCTACCTTCAGCTTGTATCCACACATGTTTCATAATGCACGTCTTAAAATGACATCATTCACTTTGCTGTAGGCATTATCAGTGTGTAAATTTTTATTAAATATACATATTTCATTATTCGTATTTTATGCCTGTCTGAACTGGATCTCACTACCACAAGTTAAATTTACTGTACACAGAAACAAAGATTTCCTGGCTGGATAAATCATGTTACAGCCGGCAAACCACACACGTACACACAGACAGTTCTCCAACCCTCAGTAACGTAGGTCAACAATTGTTCAAAACAGGTGTTTAAAAACAGGTTATGGATTGTTCAATTCTTTTCTGTCCCGTATTCACCATTTAAAACTATTTACAACTGCTTATCTTTATTTTATATATACAAATAAATTACCCTGAACGAATATGCAAATATGTATCGTAGCAATATACATAGTAGCTATATGTATGTGGGAAAGAGGAAATTAACTTATATAAAAATTACTTTTGATAAACTGTTGAGAAATTCTTCAACGTAAACGACAAAAGGCAGACAAATCCAGCAGCTAATTGACAAAAGGTTAGAAATAAAAATGTAGCCTAATTTAAAACGTATTATGGTATACACGCAGTTATAGAAATAAAATAATAATATCTTGATTCTTTTTCTACTCGTATATAGGCTGTACAAAGAAACAAACTAACTTTGATATCTGAAAATATTGGATTGATTCTACATCTCATAAAGGCATTTTTGTGCTGAGCTGCAGAGAGTTAATAATATTTAACTACAATTAACTGAAGATACTAAAGTATAGCTTTTAGTATAAGCATTTCCTTGAGAAATCTGATTGGTAAAGATATTTTATCATTTTTGTTTGGGTGTGAGGAAGTGAGTTACATGTTCTAACAATCTCGTTTCTCCAAGAGGGTGAGTTTAGTCTGTAACCATGGAAACGATGCCTTAACGTCAAACAAAATTTCCGTTAATTAATGTAGTTTGGGGTTTAAGCCACTGTTCTGTACTTAGATCAGTAATTTAATTAAAAACACACATACGCCTATGTACACAGTTGTACCTAAGTAGGTGTACATAAGTCGATTAAACAGATTCTGCAGAGTTAAATTAAGTAGGCTTAAATTCAATGTACGTTTACGTAAAGACGTAATGTGCACTATGTTGAGCACGATAAAGTTAACATGTCTGGTTTGAGTACACGTGTGTGCACTGTGTGTCGTTTCTTGTATTGCTCTAACAACCAACACGGTGTGGTACACGGCGTTTACTGAAATCCACAGGTGTATATGAAAAAAATAAAATTGTAAAAGTCGAAAATTATTATTCATAGTTTTCGTGTTATCCTGTTACCGTTAGAAAGTGTTATTGTTGATAATAGTCTTCCTTATCTTCTGGTGACCAATGTCTGTCCCTTTCTTTGTTTTTGGGCGTCCACTCACCGCCTAATTTACCCGCACATATTAGACTTTGTATCTCAATATCGCGTCTAATCCGACATAACACTTTTGGAAAAAATTTATATTAATAATGCTAAATGTTTTTGAATTCGACTAAGTTTACTACGCTAATGTTGTTTTTAAGGCTAAACAGACTAATTAACATAATTACACTATTCCTTTTGCTAAGAATATGTAATTTTATGTCTTGCATTTTATATTTAATTTTAGCCTTTATTATTACAAATTTGATAACTGACGTTGTTACACAAACACGCCCATGCACAAGACGATTCTTAAGAAAAATTTTTCAGGGATCATCTTCATATTCTTACAATTAATTACAAATAACAAACATTCTCCTGAAATGAACAGCTTAAGCATTATGAAGAGTTCACAGATACTAAAATAACGTGTTCATATTTATTCCAGTTGATTTTAATTTTTAATGTTTTTTAACTATACGTAATAACAGTGGTCACAATGGATGATACAATTCAAGCTATCGTGTATCCAATCCAACTCTTCTCTCTCTTCAAAACTAGTTTTATCTTTTCATTTCTTCATGTATTATTATATAGCAAATATTACTAACTTCAGATGGACCTTTTCGTACGAAATAATATATGTCTAATAAAAAGTAATCTAATATTACAGATACGGAAAAATGCGTATTCGTGTTCTTAAACATAATTAACTGGAAAATTCTGGAATGTGCTACGTTGTTACCCGTTACGTTGGTTATTCTGTTAGCGAGATAAAGGTACGTAGTAGTAAATATCATGCAAACGATTTGTAAACTCAAATATAGCTGGAAAGACATAACGATACACACAAGCGTTTCCAACTAGCGAAGCAAGTTCTCAGTTTTATTCGATCGTTTGGCATTTGTCTGTGGTCTCAGGTTACTGTTCCGGCAGGGATTCGCTGTTGTGCGGGATGTACTGCGTGCCAGGTATACATTGGCACACGAAGTGTAGTTTCTGCACGCGCGGCGGTGAACACAGCCGTAGTGCGCGGTCGACGAGCATGCAATGTTTGTGTAGCTATTTGGGGTCTCAGGTTACTGTTCCGGCAGAGATTCGCTGTTGTGCGGGGTGTACTGCGTGCCAGGTATACATTGGCACACGAAGTGTAGTTTCTGCACGCGCGTTGGTGAACACAGCCGTAGTGCGCGGTCGACGAGCATGCAATGTTTGTGTAGCTATTTGGGGTCTCAGGTTACTGTTCCGGCAGAGATTCGCTGTTGTGCGGGGTGTACTGCGTGCCAGGTATACATTGGCACACGAAGTGTAGTTTCTGCACGCGCGTCGGTGAACACAGCCGTAGTGCGCGGTCGACGAGCATGCAATGTTTGTGTAGCTATTTGGGGTCTCAGGTTACTGTTCCGGCAGAGATTCGCTGTTGTGCGGGGTGTACTGCGTGCCAGGTATACATTGGCACACGAAGTGTAGTTTCTGCACGCGCGTTGGTGAACACAGCCGTAGTGCGCGGTCGACGAGCATGCAATGTTTGTGTAGCTATTTGGGGTCTCAGGTTACTGTTCCGGCAGAGATTCGCTGTTGTGCGGGGTGTACTGCGTGCCAGGTATACGTTGGCACACGAAGTATAGTTTCTGCACGCGCGTCGGTGAACACAGCCGTAGTGCGTGGTCGACGAGCATGCAATATTTGTGTAGCTATTTGGGGTCTCAGGTTACTGTTCCGGCAGAGATTCGCTGTTGTGCGGGGTGTACTGCGTGCCAGGTATACATTGGCACACGAAGTGTAGTTTCTGCACGCGCGTCGGTGAACACAGCCGTAGTGCGCGGTCGACGAGCATGCAATGTTTGTGTAGCTATTTGGGGTCTCAGGTTACTGTTCCGGCAGAGATTCGCTGTTGTGCGGGGTGTACTGCGTGCCAGGTATACATTGGCACACGAAGTGTAGTTTCTGCACGCGCGTCGGTGAACACAGCCGTAGTGCGCGGTCGACGAGCATGCAATGTTTGTATAGCTATTTGGGGTCTCAGGTTACTGTTCCGGCAGAGATTCGCTGTTGTGCGGGGTGTACTGCGTGCCAGGTATACATTGGCACACGAAGTGTAGTTTCTGCACGCGCGTCGGTGAACACAGCCGTAGTGCGCGGTCGACGAGCATGCAGTTGCCACACAGACCACGCGTGCTCCTCGAGGAGACCAAGATCCTGTCCTCGGTGACGATTTACAGTACTTGTCTCGTCTGTGTAATTACTCTTAAGGTGTACTTTTATAAACGTTTAACTTTAAAAAATGCTAAGTTTAGTGTACATAAGTTCCGTTAGCATTTACGTTCTATGTTAGAGAATTTTACTAACTTTTCGTTATATTTTTTTGCTTTTATTACTTCCATATTCCTTAAGGAATGGAAGTATGGTGATGGCAAAAAAAATCGTGTTCGAGATTATTGCAGATTCTGATTGTACTACACTCAAAACATGAAAAAAAGTCGTTTTCCGAAAAGTGTCTGTGTGTGTGTCTGTCTGTCTGTCTGTCTATCTGTAGATTTTTTTCTATGGCAAACGATAACTGCCGCAAATTCAAACAGAATCAAATAATTTTTTGCATACAGCCCTAATTTGTAGAGTACTCACGACCTATTGTTTTTGGTGAAGATCGGTTGAGGGAAAGGGGTAGTTTACCTGCAACGTTTTTTTAACAAGGGTATTTTCTATGGCAAACGATAACAGCCGCAAATTCAAACAGAATCAAATAATGTTTTGCATACCGCCCTGATTTGTAGAGTACTCAAGACCTATTGTTTTCGGTGAAGATCGGTTAAGGGGAAGGGGTAGTTTACCTGCAACGTTGATTATCAAGCGTATTTTCTATGGCAAACGATAACAGCCGCAAATTCAAACAGAATCAAGTAATTTTTTGCATACGTCCCTGAATTGTAGAGGTCTCAAGGACTTTCGATTTTGGTGAAGATCGGTTAAGGGGAAGGGGTAGTTTACCAGCAACCTTTTACGTTTTGACAAAAGTAAAGTACTTGAAAATTTATTTAAACTTTTTGAAAACAATGGTAATTGTTAAAAATAAAATAATTTTGTTGCCAGGCAATAAAATTAAAATTTTTTCATTTTAATGTAATATAATATTTTTCATTTAATACGGCAATAAAAAGGCAGGTAAGACACAAACACACACACACACAAAATTCACGTTATTTCTGGCCTCACTCATGTTTATTTTCTTACGTTTGCACGTTTTTTAAATAGAAAGTGCCGAAACACACACCAACATAACGCGTGCAAGCCGAAAAAATGGACATCAATTTGCTTACTGGCGAAGCTAGTAGTTAATGAATGGGTAGGCAAAAATCTTATCTTAAATTTTTTTTAAGGAATCACTAAAATGACGGTGGGTCAAATCGGACGCTGAGGTAGAGTTTGCTGTAACCGAATGGTTCCACAAACAGCCGTAAGAATTTTACTAGCAGGGAATCTACAGGTTAGCGCAACAGTGGAACTCATGTCTTAATGTTATTGGAGACTTCTTTTAAAATCGTTGAATAAAAAATGCTTTACAGCTCTATACGTGTGTCTATTGAACAATCCTTGTATTAGTCATACACAATAATACAACTGATTGAACTTCAAATTTTTAAACTTGATTAGTTTCTATATATATGTTTAATGTTACAAATAATTCAAATAACAATCTTGTCATTTGTTAGTTCAGCGGAATAACAGTGACACTTTTAATAACCGCATAAAATAAACACTTAGAAACAACACAGGCGCTTTAACTTAACTGTTTTGACCACAGAAGTGAGGCATGCCTCAACGCTCTATGTGTACAGCGCGGGACAATCCCCCCTCCCTACACTTCCCTATCACACCACTACATTGCTTACATACGATGTATACAAAAAACGCTGAGGCAAGTTCAGGTTGCCTCATTCGCTTTAAACGAACTATGCCGAATCTCACCTGTCACCATCTAGCGGTCGCTCAATAAAGCACGTTTCGGTTTAATAAATTTGACAGTCGCAGTAACAATGTATAATCTTTACGTTATGTAGTTCATACGTATTTATAATTTTTATTCTACAGAATTTTTTAGGGTAGGCATTGCCTCAATTGCCTCCATGTAACTTCGCCACTGATATATATGTGTACAACGTTATCGGCAACAAAGAAGTAGTTTTTGTTAAAATTCGTTCCCGGGATATTTGGCTGTAGTCCAATGTTTTCTACAAAACCAGACATTTCGGCAATGCCATCGACTTCCATCATCAGTGAAAATCGAGTGCGATAACGTGAGGTGGTATACGTTAGTGACCACAGTACTGTGGTTAAGGCTGAAGCAGTAAGTAGAAAGAAGTAGTTTCTATGGTAATATTTCATTTCGAAAATGATTTTAAATATAAATCTTAGAATATGGAAGTCATGTATGGTTCTCCATACCGATATTTTTATACAATAATAGTGGAAATCCGTAGTTTTAATTTGTTCAAGTGAACTATTATTTTGATTTTAATTTCTAGTTTTATTGACGTTGTAGGCTACAGACATTCAATGACTCAAGAGTAAGCTACATTGGTAATTTATATTATATGTTGGTATAATATAAATACATGTTATTGTCATCTTTCCTTGTGTTAAGAATATTATGTTTATTTTTCTTTGTCATCTTTCCTTGTGTTAAGAATATTATGTTTATTTTTCTCATACGTTTTGTACAATAGTTGAGTGCATTTTGAGAAACAAAAGATTTTTGGGGGGGATTTCAGGAATACGTTAAATGCAATTTTTCCGTAAATTCTAGATTAATAAAATTAATTAACATACAGCAATGTACTGTATTTTGTATTACCAAATCCTCACTTTTGAAAAAAACATCATTTACACAAATGCATATATCATACGAGACACGATTTTCCAACATTTTAAAGTCTTTAAATCTTGTGTTTCCTCAAATACTCAGTAATTCTTCTTTGTACAGTTTGATTTGAAAGCGACACTGATTCAAATTTCTCAACCATATTACATTCCCCAAAGCCTTTGACATTTGAGTAGCATATTGTTTTATTGTCAGCAAAAGGTTTCTTTGCTCTGGCAAGTTCAAGAGAAAAGGCGTATGAAGCATATAAAGTAGGTTTTAGAATATTTGTACTTTTGTTAAACATACATGTTTCCTGTTACAATTTATTCCTCAAATCTGCAATCCTAAATCTCTTCTCTCTCACCCTCTCTCTCTCTCTTACTCTGTCTCCCTGTCGCTCTCCGTTTTCTTTCTACAATCTGTACGAGCTGACACACGAGTTACATTTAATTCTGAATATCTTACTTAGTCGTTAATTAGTGAAATTGTGTTAGTAGCAGCAACCCGCAAACTCAAAACTATAATAACCAGTTAAATGTGTATATAAAGGTTTGCTCTACATTGGGTCTCGGTGAAAAGGGAGTGAGTCAGTAACCATAGAAACGGAATATAACGACATCCTAAAGTGGCTGCCATGGAATAACACGAGGCAAAAGTACTTTATAAAATATATGCAAACACATAAAATATATTTTCACAGTCCTATACTCTGTTATCAGAACACAATCATTCATAGTTTCAGCCACACACACGCGCGCTCGCGCGCACACACACACACACACACACACACACACAAAGGGCAAATTATGTTACAGTGTTTGCGTATCCTCAATGCGGTATATAAAATGATTCGACATATGTAATCTACTCTGTGACATTTATGGATTTCATAAAGTTAATGTTAAAAATGTCGTGTTTATACCTGAAATAAAAATATCTATTATACCTTGACATATTGTGTTTGTTATTTTAAGAGTGTGTGTGTAGGTTGTAAGTGTTTCATACAAATTACGTTTACATGTTGAAGGTCACGTTCAATGTTTTTGTTTCTGAGCAATGTTTAATTTCCTGTAATGTTATTTTAACAAGTGTACAAATCATCGCCAATGCTAACATTATAAGAGATTACAGTTAAACTTTATATAAATATTATGAACTGTTTTCGCATGTTTTATTTCAGTTACAATAAATTCTGTAATGGAATGTACCTTAGTAATTAAAATTTTGCAGAACGTGTTATAAAATTTACAACAATTACTAAGTTGTACATAGAGTATTACGATTTCCTGAGGAATTAAGAATTATACGAAACAGAACCTAATATGTATGACAAGGAATGTCGAAGTGGAATAGGAAAGTTTAAAGCCAATTTCAATTTTAGAAGAACAGTTATTTAGAGCCAAATGAAACCCATCTCGCTCTCTCTCTCTCTTCCTCTCTGTCTTTCGCGTGCACGCAAACACAGACACCTACATCATCACAATGTATATTAACAGTACATTTTTCATATATTCCAAGTTTCATATTTTATACTCATTTTCCTTATTATACTTATTATTTATTATTACGGTGGCTCAGTAGATCAGTGGGTATGGCACCTGACTACTAACCTAGAGGGCCCGGGTTCGATTCCCGGGCCCGCATCATAAAATCAAGATGCGTTTTTCAGCCCCCAGGTCGACTCAGCCTGTTAAGAAATGAGTACCTGGGATAACATCCAGGGGTTAATAATGGGCGGTTGAGGGGTAGTGCTGCCCACACTGCCTTCCTTGTATGCCGTACGGCTCACATAAGGCAGCCTACCCTGCTTTCTAAGCTACTTCGGTGGCACACACGGGAGTCATTATTATTATTATTTATTATTACAATGGGTGGCTGGAAAAACGTTGTATGTTGCAATTCAGGTAAAATTACTTTTTCGATGAAAAGTGATGTATGTGACCTCTTCTGTTGAGTCAAACTCTCGCTTTAGTTCCTGAAGTTACTAGTAGATGGCATACAAATGATCTGTAGCTGATTTTCAAGTTAGTTTTCAGTGGAAGAACGTTGTATGTGCATGCCGCGTCTTGTTGAGAGTGGGTTGCTGTCACTGCCATGTTGTGCATGTGTAACAGCGTTTGTTAAATTGCTTGTTTATTCGTACTTTTATAATTGTGTTCATTCAAATGTTTTAAAAATATATCCATGATGAGTAAATTAAATTTCTCGTTAAGTGATCAAGAATGCGTGAATAACAGAAAACGCAAAATTCAAGTGAGTGAATGGCAAGACAAAAAACGTAAAGCTCTGAAAGACTCTGGTCAACGTTATATCAATAACCGTGGAAAAGGAATACAAATTGAAGGAAAGAAAACGCCAACTGATGTAAGTACTACGTTTAAAAATGAAATTTCTTAAAATCGTAATCATATTATAGAATAACAGTTCAAAACCTTGCCTTTACCATAGAACGTGTTTATAACCTATAATAATACCTTATTCATGTTTTGCGTGCCGTGTATTAGTGTTGAACATTACCTGTCTTTCTGTTTTTGTTTTCATTACACCATGATATTTGACAATGGAAATCCATTTGTGTATGAGAATTGAAAATCATTTTAAAATACGTTATTATGTAACCGCAGCTATATGACAAAAATACGTTAATAATTTTTTTCTATTTATGATAGTCAACATCAACTGTTTCTGTCGAATCTTTATTTAATACCCAAATTGTTAAAGTTTACCCTTAGCCGGTTTTTAGTGTATCAAGACATACTAGAATGGCTCCTGATATCTTTTCTTTTTTTCAGGCTCGAGGCTGTAAATTATCATGCCATAAATCTGGATGTGAAACACTAACTTTGGAAACAATTCATGCATTGCACAAAAGCTTTTATGAATTATCATACAATGAACAATCCTTGTTGCTTTTAAAATATATCAATATTCGAGAAGCAAAACGTAGACGCCCTGGAAAGTCAGAGAATACATCACGAAAGCTTGCCTCTTTTGATTATAACATAAATGGTCAACCAGTATGCCTCAAAACATTATTAAATGCTTTTTCTATAACTGCACGTCGTATACAAGTCCTTCAAAGTAAAATAAAAGATGGACAAGTTGCTCCTAAAGATCTAAGGGGTTTACATTTGAATCGACCTCATGCAGTTGATAATGATGTACGCCAATTAGTTAGGGAACATATCAAAACTTTTCCTGTAACACTGAGTCACTATAGTAGAAACGTTTCATCTAAGCAATGTTTAAGTCCAGATTTGTCATTAAAAAAAATGTATAAACTATTCTGTAACCAACATCAATGTATTAGAGTAAGTTTGACGTTGTACAGGAAAATTTTCAAAACTGAATTTAATCTTAGATTTGGCAGCCCAAGATCTGATACGTGTAATAAGTGTGATCAATTTTATGCAAAACTTATTTTGGCTAACAACGACGAAGAACGCAAACAGATAGAAACTGACAGTAAACTTCATCATTATAAAGCTGAACAGGCATATAAAACCCTTGCAGCAGATGCATCAAATAAGAATTTTATTGTTATCTGTGTAGACCTCCAACAAGTGCTGTACACACCTACTTTAACACATTCCAGTATGTACTATCAGCGACAATACAGCACATACAATTTTGCTGTACACGATGTGACAACACAGGAGGCGTCAATGTTCTTGTGGCATGAAGTTATTGCTAAGCGGGGTTCGAAATAAATAGCTTCTTGTCTGCTAAATTTTGTAATTTCAAACTATAAAAAACTGGAAACTGGAGAGGAAAGAAAAATTATTGTCTGGTCAGACAGATGTGTTGGCCAAAATAATAACTGGACCATGCTGAGTTTGTATAACTACCTTGTGCGATGCAGATACTTTACAGAAATACACCAAAAATTTATGATCTCTGGTCACAGCTTCCTTCCATGTGACAGAGATTTTGCTCTCATAGAACGCCAGAAAAAGAAAACTAAACCAATGGTACCATCAGATTGGAAATACGTAATAGCATCTTCCAAATTAAATAAACCTTTCAATGTCATAGAAATGCATCAGTCAGATTTTAAAGATCTGGATCTAATTTCAAGTAGATTAAAAAAACAAAATTTAAAAATCACTAAATTTGTTTGGTTCAAAATAACAGCAGATGACCCGTCAACATTGTATGCTAGGGACAGCCATAATATTTTGAAACCATGGATTGCTTGTAACGTGTTTCCAACTAATATGAACTATTGTGATTACAATGAGATACCAGATTTATACTCTGAACTTGTTCCAATAAGTAACGAAAAGAAAAAAGACTTGCTTGATATGATACACTATCTCACAAATGATGAACATGTTTCTTTTTATGACAGTTTACCTACTTCCTAATTTGTTATGAATGCTTGTGTTCTGTAATATAATTTAATTTTGTAAATTCTAATTATTTTAATTATTTTAATTTTACATTGTAAATATAATTTAATTTGTAAATTTACTTAATAAAAAAGTTAACATTGTGATATTTCTGTATGTCTTGCATTTTACGTTTCTTATCACAGCATTGGAAAAATGTTGTATGTTACATGAAGTGCGGTAACATGTTCAACAATAGCTATCACATGGTATTTATGTGTTTTTCTCAAAATGCGCAAAATGTAACATACAACGTTTTTCCAGCCACCTATTCCAAATATCTATTATGTATTATATGTACATATTGCAGCTTTACATGTATTGGCATATTTACCCAGGCCAGTGTTTTGTAAATAATTAGTATAGTTTTAAAAATTAGTGCGGTTAACATGCTGAAGCCTATCGAAAGTGTACCTTTGGCCCGACTGAGTTGTTAGAGTGTTTACACTGTAAGTCGTATGTATGTGTCTCTGTGTGTGTGAGCCGGCACAGGCCTGCATTATACTACGATAGGGGAGATGTATTTGTGTACTTAAAAATTATTGGTTTGTATTAGTAAATCAGCTATTGACATGATAAATAAAAATAAATAAATATGATTTTACGTGTTACAAAAACCCAATTCAACACAATTACCATATTACCATATAACTCGTATTACCCATATTACCATAAATTACCTCATACCACAATTCATAAAACGTCATTAGAATAAGTACACTTAAAGGCGTATGGTGATGCAAAATTATTGCAAAAAGTGCAATAATATAACGTTTACAAATTAAAGTTAATTACTACCGCAATTAACAAGTAATTAACGATTGTATTATATGTAAATGACGAGTGAAAAATAACAAAGACAAATCAGCCACGCGCCTAAATATCAATTTTACTGTTATCGCGAAAACAGACAAAACTTGATCAGATTAAAAGGACGCTATACAGGAACTGACAACATTGAACATGTCAGAAACAGCATGTGATAAATCATAATCGGTGTTTACTATCAATACCTCAGGTGCTTTTGGACGAGGGACAGAAGTTAACACACAAGTCTAAGAAGTTACACAAGGGGACACTATGTCAGTTTGAATACCAACAGAAACTCATCATCATCATCATCATCTTCTTCAACACACCACGATTGATGGAGAAGCGCAGGACTACCACCAACAATAGGCTATAGAACACTGACAGCTACCGATCCACAGAGGAATCATCGTCATCATCATCGTTATTGTCAACGTTCAGGAGACGCACCCCCCGACACCCCCCCCACACACACACACACATACACACGCACGGAATAATAGCTTCGCAACAGTAACTCAACTAATACGCAGATGACAAATTAATAGTTTTTTTTTTTTAAATAAAGAAAGAACTCATAAATAACAATTTGAGCTAACAAAGTAATACAAATACGTAAATAGTGTATATATTTAGAAAAAATACGTAATTGTAAGTTATTGTTGAAAATAATTTTATTTTGTTCAATTTAAAATTGGATATACCGTTATAAGAAATAAATATTATTTTATTAAATTAATAATCTTAAAAATCAATTTTGATTTGATAAATTTAATGTTACTTTTGTAGATGATTTGTTAAATAATAGTTATTGTTTCTAAAGTAAATATTATTTTATTAATATATTAATAGTTAACATTCAATTTGATTTGATAAATTTAATATTATTTTTGTAAATGATTTGCTGAGTTCAAATTTTAATAATGCTCCAAAGTCAGACACCCAAGCAATTTAAAAGAATTTTATAATTTGTTTATCATTTATGTTTAAATATTTATGACTATATGTTACTAATGCGTTTCGAATATCAAAGAATGTTACGTTTTTAGTGTGTAACATTATATAAGAAAATATTCTGAATCTTTAGTTTTCAATTTTTATAATCAGTTACTCTTCTTTCCACATTTAATAAACCGTTGATTGAGTCTTTTCCAATGTTTTAATTAATTATTTCATGTCATCAACGTCTCACTCCTCTATTTAAAAATAAGATTATTGTGCAACTACATATACTTAACGCAACGAACACACAAAAATCCTACGACCTAACCAATGATTAACACTATACAGTTGTATTGGGTAAATGGAATGAAGTGTATTCATTTTATAATATTTGTAACGTTGCAATACACACACACACCACACACACACACACACACACACACACAAACATTTATACAATTTATATTATACATATTAACTGTATATGTTAGCTAAATGAAATGTCATGGGGTCAAGCTGATACCTCCCCGTGGTGACCCTGGATAACAACACAGTTGTGAACCAAATCAGCAGTCGCTTCTTTTAGAAGTCCTCCGTCGTATTTGTGTGATGCAAACAGACACATCCAACAGTTCTTCTCAGAACTATTTTAGACAGCCTTCCCGTAGGAAGCGCAATCATCCTGATAGACTAAAAGTAAACATTTGGAATATTGATGACGAACACATTAAAAATATGCGAAAATCTTATAGCATTGACAAGAACATTATTATGAGACATCGAGGAATAGGAAAACTTAAAAGGATAGAGTTGTGGTGCCGCAACGGGAAAAGTGCAGAAGAACTGTACACGCACATCATAAGTATAAAACGTAATGTTGTAAAGAAGCGACACGTCTCTATAGGAACTACTTACAAAGATCGGACCAAACAAGCAATCACTCCGATCATAGAAAAACGATTGACATTTATGCATTGGAACGCGCGTTCTCTAATGAACAAAGTAGAGGAGTTGAAGCAAGTCATCGACGATACTCAAGTTAAAATTATCTGTGTACACGAAGCCTGTTTACCTCTGGATGAAGAGCGACACCGTCGCTTTAAGGATTTTAGAATTTTAAATTTCCCTCGACCAAATAAAAGAGGAGGGGGTGTAGCCTCCATTATTCACAGATCGGTGGTGGTGAGCAATCATAAGCAAATTATCACAACTAATATGGAAGTGCTAACCTGTGATATAACATTAAGTCAGGATGTCGTGGTAAAGTTAATAAACGTTTACATTTTTAATCAAAACGTAACGCTGGACGAGTTATTAAAATTGGATTGCTCCACCAAGTACCTACTCATTATGGGGGATTTCAATGCCAAACATGCGGCATGGAATGAGGGAGCCGAGAATAGAAACGGCCCACTGGTGTACAACTGGATTCTGTTCTCTAATATTATACTCCTAAACCAGAACAAAGAGCCGACGTATCAATCACCCAGTTCAGGATCTCTCAGCACATTGGACCTGACCCTCATCTCACCAGATATGTTCGATATAATCAAAGATTGGCAAGAGACCATTATAGAAAGAGACCTCACTAGCGACCATTTTCCTATTTTTTTCAGCGTCGATTCGGGAAAGAATGATCAAGCACGAAACGCCACTAAGTTCAAAGTGAAAGAAGCAAACTGGACCCTCTTTAAGCTCCACACGAGCAACTGTAACGCAAACAGTATTGATGAAATCGAAAATAGTATAATAACCGCCGCCTCAAAGTGCATCCCAACTTCAAAACCAAACAGACGGCAAAAGCCTTCTAATATTTGGTGGACAAAGGAAATATCGGCACTAAGAAAAGCAAGACAACGGGCTAGGAAGCAGTGGAAGAAATTCCGGACACCCGCGTTCAGGAGTGAGTACAACAAAGCCTCTGCTAAATGTAAAAGAGCGGTGAAAGCAGCAAAAGAACATCTTGGCGTAACTTTTTTAATGGCATGAACTAAAACACTCGATGTTCGGCCGTATGGAAGCGATTCGGGGCAATCCAAGGTAAAGCGGTATAAAAAATTTTTCAAATTCAAACAGCCACTGGTCTCACGGTCACCAGCGAGAGGGAAATTGCAGAAGTTTTTAACAAGATGTACATGGGAAAATCAGGTGACGAAGCGATTTGGCCTTCCCATCTTAAACCTCGGAAGCACAGATTCTCGGTGGAGTTGGACGCAGTAATATCACAAAAGGATGACTGCGACCCACCGTTTACAAGCTCTGAAATGAGAACTGCAATAGATCAATTCAAACCGTCTACTCCCGGCGGGGACAATGTACATAATTTAATGATTCAAAATTGCTCAGAAGACCTGTTGCATGAACTACTGCTCTGTCTAAACCGTATCTTGGTGTCTGGGGAAATACCGCAGAAATGGAAACAGGCCATTAAAATTCCTCTGTTAAAAACCGGGAAACCTCCGGAACTGGCTTCGTCTTACAGACCCATAGCCCTGAAATCATGCCCTGGCAACCTACTGGAGAGGTTGGTCAACAATCGTCTAACGTGGAGGCTTGAAAAACGCGCTATTCTCAGCCCGCACCAATTTGGGTTCAGGCCGAAAAGAAGTACGTGCGATGCCCTTCTATATTTCTCCGAAAGTATCTATTCATGGTTCTCAAACAATGAATGTACGACAGCAGTGTTGATTGACTTCGAAGCCGCATTCGACCGAGTTTCAAGGATATCGATCATCGCACAATGCATGAAAATTGGGTTGAAAGGCAATATTTTACAATACATTGTCCATTTCCTCAGAGACAGGACTATCAAAACCAAAATAAATGAAACCCTCTCGACCGAAAGAACTACTCTTAATGGAATACCGCAAGGTTCCGTCATCAGCCCAACACTTTTAATATTGTTCTTCAAGACTTGGTAAATGTAATCCCAACAAACGTGTCTGTGGCGATTTTTGCAGATGATATTACGATCTGGTCAACGCATAAGGAACCGGAAATTGCGACAAGTAGAGTTCAAGAATCTCTCGATAAAATTTACCAATGGTCCGAAAAATGGGGTTTAGTCATCTCCACGGTAAAAACAGAAGTGTGTTTTTTCTCTAGGCGCTACACCCATAAACATTATAAGCCGTTGCTGAAACTCAATAAAAATGCCCTCCCCTATAACGCGAACCCTATACTTTTAGGAATAAAGCTGGATCCCAAACTCCTATGGAGGGATCAGGTAAGCTACACTATTGAGAAGTGTATCAGCAGACTGACTGCTCTAAAAGTGATTGCTAGTAGAGAATGGGGTGCAGACACGTACATTTTAAGACAATTTTATCAGCCTTTTGTAAGATCCAAAGTCCTATATTCGTGTGAAGTGTGGGGAGGAGCGGCTGAAAAACACATCAAGAAATTGCAGGCGTTCCAGAATGTTGCGCTTAGAATTTGTTTTGGCTGCCCATAAACAACAAGTGTACAAGCAATGGAAATCGAGCTGGCAATCGAACCACTGGATCTTTACATCCAAACCAGAAAGTGGAGGAAGCACTTCCAATTGCAACCTATCCCAGCCAGTAAAAGGCTTAACGAGGTTAACATCCGGCAATCTCTATTCAACCACCGAAATAGGCCAGGCGGAGTTTTAGAATTCATTCAGCCTGAGTTGATCCCGGCTGTTTTTGATATCCCGCCCTGGCTACGTGACCAACTAAAGGCATGTACAAAAATTCCTGGTTCACTGACCAAAGGACAAGAATTGCCAGCACTTCTAAGGGAAGTGTCAATCACATTGATTCAGGAAAAATATCATGGATTCGCCAAAATATACACTGACGGTTCTGTTGACAAAGTCAACAATAAAGGAGGAGCTGCTTATTATTGCCCAGAAACAGGTGACTCTTTTTCATTGCCCTGCGACGCGTCCTCAAGTACGAACGCTGAATTATTGGCCCTGAATGCTGCACTGTTGAGTTTTGCAAAGCCATCGATGCGCGTGATATTTGCATTCTCACGGACTCCATGTCTTCTATACAGGCCTTACAAGCGCAGAACACCACAGATTATTACTTTCGAACATCGGAAATCCTGCAACAACTTAATAGTTTAAAAGGTAAGAATGTTGTTTTTCAGTGGATTCCAAGTCACTGCGGGATTCATAGAAATGAAGTAGCAGATACTCTTGCCAGTAAAGCTTGCTGCATGGGCCCTGTACAGGCGCAGCGTTATTCTCTGACACAGTGTAAAGAAGCAGCCAGGAAGTTCTTCATTGACTCCTGGAAACGGAGATGAGAGAATTGTAGCACCGGACGCGAGTACTTCGCCATCCAAAGCTCCCCAAACCGCCCAAAAATCTATAAAGGGATGCCTCTATCTGTGGCGTCATTTGCGGCAAGAGCACGAATGGGTCACATCGTGACGAACAGGTACCTGCATAGGTTTCACCTAAAAGACAGTCCTCTTTGTGGAATGCGCAAGGAGTAGGACAAAACCCTAAATTACATTCTCTTGGATTGCCCGGTAACGCTACCAGCGAGGGAAAATCTTAAACGTAAAATGGCCGGTGAAAAAGCTCTGGATAAAATACTATCCGAGAGTTGTTGGTGGCCGCTAGCAGCAGACACTTACAGGAGACATCGAGCCATCGAAGCAGCCAGCCTCGGATGCTCGTATTAAGAAGTAAGTAAATGAAATATCATAATTTTTGTAGTATAGCAATTTAATATCATAATAAAATTAAACTTATATTAACAGTTGCAATAACTTTTGGATTAAAAAAATATCAGTAATCACCACAACGCAGGTACATCTAAACAAAACAAGAAATGATTAAATGTTTGTATTAAATAAAAACATTTGCTGTAATTCTTACTTTTGGTTTGTTAAAGGCATTACCTCAGAGTCACTGTGTTTTTAAGCTGTCTTTCCACCACTAAAATGATAAGTTAATGCTTCTCTTTACCTTTGGCATGTTACGCTTACTTTTCAGTCGACCATGTTAATTTTGTGTTTACTTCTTCATTGAATATATCTCAACAGAATTTTGAATATTCCTTTCAATTTAGTTCTATAATTAGACATTTCATTTTATTTTGTATTACATGTCAACGTTCAGATAATTTCGAAACTTTTTTATACATATGTTTACGTCGCAGATCTTCTGGAGTTCTTATACCACAGATCACATTATAGTTTAAAAAAGTATGTTTTATGGTATAGTTTCATTTTGTATTATTACTTCCATGTTCCTTAAGGAAATGGAAGGCAAAAAAAATCGTGTTCGAGATTATTGCAGATTCTGATTGTACTACACTCAAAACATGAAAAAAAGTCATTTTTCGAAAAGTTTCTGTGTGTCTATAGATTTTTTTTTGGCAAACGATAACAGCCGCAAATTCAAACAGAATCAAATAATTTTTTGCATACAGCCCTGATTTGTAGAGTACTCAAGACCTATTGTTTTTGGTGAAGATCGGTTAAGGGGAAGTGGTAGTTTACCAGCAACGGTTTTTTTTAAATCAAGGGTAATTTTTTTCTATGGCAATCGATAACAGCCGCAAATTCAAACAGAATCAACTACTTTTTAGCATACAGCCCTGAATTATATAGTTCTCAAGACTTGCTGGTTTTGGTGAAGATCGGTTAAGGGGAAGGGGTAGTTTACCTGCAACATTTTATATTTTAACAAGGGTATTTTTTATGGCAAACGATAAAAGCCTCAAATGTTAACAGAATCAAATAAGTTTTTGCATACAGCGCTGAATTGTAGAGTTCTCATGACCTATTGCTTTTGGTGAAGATCAGTTAAGGGGAAGGGGTAGTTTACCGGCAACGTTTTATGTTTTAAAAGGGTATTTTTTATGGCAAACGATAAGAGCCGCAAATTCAAACAGAAACAAACAATGTTTTGCATACAGCCCTGATTTGTAGAGTACTCAAGACCAATTGTTTTTGGTGAAGATCGGTTAAGGGAAAGGGGTAGTTTACCTGCAACTTTATATGTTTTAAAAGGGTATTTTCTATGGCAAACGATAAGAGCCGCAAATTCAAACAGAATCAAATAATTTTTTGCATACAGCATTGGTTTGTAGAGTACACAAGACCTATTGTTTTCGGTGAAGATCGGTTAAGGGAAAGGGTAGTTTACCGGCAACATTTGTTTTTATCAAGGGTAATTTTTTCCTATGGCAAACGATAACAGCCGCAAATTTAAACAGAATCAATAGTCTTTTTCATACCTTTTTTAATTAAACCGATCTCAAGGTGTGTTGATTTTGTTGAAGATTGGTTAAGGGAATGGGGTAGTTTACCTGCAACGTTTTATGTTTTAACAAAGGTAATATTTTCTATGACGAACGATAACTGCCGTAAATTCAAACAGAATCAACTACTCTTTTGCATACCTTTTTGATTTATACAGCACTCAAGGTCTGTTGATTTTGTTGAAGATCGGTTAAGGGAAAGGTGTAGTTTACCGGCAACGTTTTATATTTTAACAAGGGTATTTATTATGGCAAACGATAAGAGCCGCAAATTCAAACAGGATCAAATAATTTTTTGCATACTGCCCTGAATTGTAGAATTGTCTAGAACTATTGTTTTTGGTGAAGATCGGTTAAGGGAAAGGGGTAGTTTACGAGCAACGTTTTTTTATCAAGGGTAATATTTTTTCTATGGCAAACGATAACAGCCGCAAGTTCAAACAGAATCAAATAATGTTTTGCATACAGCCCTGAATTGTAGAAGACTGAAGGTCTGTTGATTTTGGTGAAGATCGGTTTAGAGAAAGAGGTAGGTTACCTGCAACGTTTTATGTTTTAACAAGGGTAATTTTTTCTATGACGAACGATAACTGCCGTAAATTCAAAGAAAATCAAATATTTTTTTGCATACCTTCTAAATTGTAGAGAGCGCAAGGCCTGTTGATTTTGGTGAAGATCGATAAAGGAAAAGGGGTAGTTTATCTGAAACATGTTATGTTGTAACAAGAGAAATGTTTTCATGACGAACGATAACTGCCGCAAATTGAAACAGAATCAAATATTTGTTTGCATGCACCCCTGCATTGTAGAGGACTGAATGTCTGTTGATTTTGGTGAAGATCGGTTTAGAGAAACGGGTAGTTTACCTGCAAGGTTTTATGTTTTAACAAGAGTAAAGTACTTAATTTTGATAAATAAAGTATCTTGATAAGAAGCTCATAATAATTCACTGTAGAAACGTAGATGAAATATCTATAAATGAAGAGGTTAGGTGAACGGGGTGGGGGTAATTTTCTATAAATGAAAATTATAGTTGAAGGGGGAGGGGAGAATTTTGTATGTGTACTACGTTATCGTCAACAAAGAAGTAGTTCTTTGTTAAAATTCCTTCCCTGCTGTTTAGCCGTAGTCCAATGTTTTCTGCAAAACCAGACTTTTCGGCAGTGCCATCGACTTCCATTTCAGTGAAAATCGAGTGCGAAAAAGTGAGGTGGTATACGTTAGTGACCACAGTACTGTGGTTTAAGGCTGAAGCAATAAGTAGAAAGACGTAGTTTCTATGGAAATATTTCATTTCGAATATGTTTTAAATATAAATCTTAGAACATGGAAGTCCTGTATGGTTCTCCATACCGATATTTTGATTTTGAATAACGTTTTCATAAAGCCTTATTACTTACATGTTACATAAGGAAATGGAAGTATGGTGATGGTAAAAAAATTGTGTTCGAGATGAGGGCTGATTCTGATTGTACTACCCTCAAAACATGAAGAAAAGTCATTTTTCGAAAAGTGTGTGTGTGTGTCTGTGTGTAGAATTTTTTTATGGCAAACGATAATTGGCGCAAATTCAAACAGAATCAAATAATATTTTGCATACCTTCCTGAGTTGTAGATGACTCAAGGCCTATTGATTTTAGTGAAGATAGGTTAAGGGGAAGGGGTAGTTTACCTGCAACGTTTTACATTTTAACAAGAGTTCATTTCACGCTTTACTTGAAAATTCATTTAAACTTTTCCAAACAATAGTAATTTTTAAAAATAAAATAATTTTGTTGTCAGGCAATAAAATTATAATTTTTTCATTTTAATTTAAACCATGTGTGAGTGAAAATATATCGTTCCTGGCAGGCAAGCATATCTCAATTATGTAATGTTTACTTTTCCAAAGTTTTATTATTGTGATTACCGCAATAAAAAGGCAGGCAGGACACACACACACACACACACACACACACACACACACACAACTCGCGTTATTTCTGGCCTCACTCGTGTTTATTTTCTTACTTTTGCACGCTTTTTAAATGGAAAGTGCCGAAACCCATACCAACACAATGCGTGCAAGCTGAAATGTGTCCAGCGTGGACAGCGATTTGCTTCCTGTGGATCTCTGGCCATTGTAACTGCACATGTTTACAGAGGAACGGTTCAAAGACAGACTTTTCTTTAGGAAATGAACCCTCTGCAAGGTGCTCAGGGTTCATGAGAGACTTCGGAGCGCTCCTTCTTTTCCGCGTGTTTGTTCTGTGAAACGTACACTGCTCGCACTTTTACTCTGAGCAACGCTTCATAGGGAATGTTGAAATTTTTGTCCACGGTGTACCCTCATACACACTAAAACCTGCTCTGATGTTTTGATTACGGACATCATAATATTTAAACTTTGGAAACTTGAGTACTACTTAATGGATATCAAACATTAACTTTTACAACCCATTAATTTTATGCATATTTTGAAGCAATAAATGTTTTAAAAAATTAATAAAATGTGTGTACTTATTTCCATTATGTTATAAGAATTACAAACTAATATGTGCATGTGTGTATATATGAAAAATATATAAATATTTTTCTCCTCTGGAAAATTGTGTGTCCCTCCTGGGAAATATTTTGACCTCCCTGATGGCTAGTTATTTACTAGCCTGTGTGGAATATAGCGTTATGACATGGATCAGAATGGTGGTGTTAAACAGAAAACACAAACGTATTAAGGAAGAAACGTTTTGCTCAGAAATTTATAATTATACGGTTGAAGAGAAAAATGTTCAGGAAATCAGAAGACGAATAGAAAGAAAGAAAGACTCGATTTTAAAAAGAAAAATGACTAGTGTGCTATTAACAGGAAAGAATTTGATAACACTATAGACATCATTCACCCTCGGCCGATAACTCGCAGCGAGAGTCCAATTTCATTTCAGGAATGAGATCACAGCTCCCTTTGACCAGTTCTTCGTTCGATCTACAAACATTTTATCCAAAAGTACAGTCCTTCCTCACGAAGGCTTAGGTTAGTCTTCACCCACCTGACATGGGAGTACCATTTTAACTGGTACGTCATTTCCTCAGAACTCAAGCATCCAATTAATTGATGTTTTGTCACCATATCTACCTGTACTTCTTGTTTGCATATGTGCCAAAGTTGTAGAGGACTCAAGGCCTATTGATTTTGGTGAAGATCGGTTAAGGGGAAGGGGTAGTTTACCTGTAACGTTTTACTTTTAAACAAGAGTAAAGTACTTAATTTTGATAAATAAACTATCCTGAAAAGATGGTCATAAGGTTCTACTGCAAAAAGGTAGATAAAATGTCTGTAAATGAAATGGGTAGTTGAAGGGGAAGGGGGTAATTTTCTATAAATGAAAATGATAGTTGAATGGGGAGGGGATAATTTTTTATATGTGTACTACGTTATCGGCAACAAAGAATTACTTTGTTGTTAAAATTCCTTCTCGGGCTGTTTGGCCGTGGTCCAATGTTTTCTGCAAAACCAGACGTGTCGGCAGAGCCATCGACTGCCACCATCAGTGAAAATCGAGTGCGCTATCGTGAGGTGTTATACGGTAGTGACAACAGTACTGTCGTTAAGGCTGAAGAAAGATGTAGTTTCTATGGAAATATTTCTTGTTGAAAATGATTTTAAAAATAAATCTTAGAACATGGGATTCATGTATGGTTCTCCATACCGATATTTATTATTGTAATAATTGTTACTTTAGCTTAAAAATTATTGTGGCAGATCTTAAGGACGTAATGTTTTTCAATTTTTGTAAGTATGTTTATTTGTAAGCATATTTACATTGAAATCATAAAAATTATAAACACAAGGAAGATGTTTTTTATAAGGGAATGAAAACTATGATAATGTTAGTAGCTTCAAAGTTATATCTACTCATCTTATGCATCGAGATTTACATTGTAAAGTGACATTAGTGACCACAGTAGTTCTCCATTATGTTTATATGATGAAGACATATTTTGACACTTTTCTTTATTCCATCGTTAGACGGATATCCAAGGCTGGTGAATCAGCACTGTCAAACAGTCCAAGTGGAATAGTGCTATTACACAGAAGCGTGCTGAGCTGATGGTCTTTTAACGGCCGCTGTCACACAAGTAATGCGTTAGAAACACCGATGTAGCTTTACCTTCGCAGCTTATTCAATTTAATTACTTATTTGGTTAACTATTTACGTAATTCAAGAGACAGTTAAATTAAGAACTTCGCTGGTAAAACTTACTGGAAGCACTCGCTACTTCGTAACGATTCACACCTATTAGAACTCGCTGCTCCTAACATAAGCGCTTTATTTTCCCATGGCTTTTTGTAATATATAGATGCATTGTCACTACGTTAAAAGTTTATTTAAAAAAATATCTGTACTGACACTAATTTGTAATATTTTTATTGTTTTTTACGCGTTAATTATTATTTGAGACAGGTATTGTAGATACGTGCATTAGGTTGCATTAGGTGCAACCAAATCTCACAAAGTAACCTTCATTGTCTGCTGTAGCATCGAAATGCGTTGAAACGTTTGTACACGATGTTACTTATTCTTCACTACATTGATTCGTGAATGAAATTTGCTCTTTTTTAGTTTACAGTTTTTGTATTTAAACGCTGTCGTAGGTTGTTACCGAATCGCCGGTTTCTTCGAACTTGTTGAGGTTTTAGGTGTCTCCACCATTATCAAAGTCTTAGATCTGGATGAGATCTCTCGATGTTGCTATCATTATCAAAGAATTAGCACTGAACGAGGCCATTCTGTATCCCCACCATTATCGATACGTTAGGACTAGACAATACTTTTTGGTACCTCCACTATTACGGTACGTACGTACCACTATGCTGGTGGTAGGGAGTGGTCGGGACAAAGAAAAGTTCGTTCAGTACAAAGCAATTTGCGAATTTGCAATTAGTATTGGAATTGCTAAACATTATTAAAGCAACCTACAACAGTATCGGAATTATCATATAAAGCTACTGGCCTAGACTTTTTTAAATTTACTTCATTTAGTGTCACATAAGCCCTTTTATAAGTAACACCAGTGTTGTCAAACCAATTTAGGATAAATTGTCCCATCAAATTATATAAAACTGAGGAATTCAATAATTCCCCATATAACAATTTGTGTCTATAACTTGCGAACACAACAATAACAAAACGTACACAAGCAAGGAGACGTAAAACCACGTACACGACCACGAAAGCCTATCGGAAGTTTACTTCTTAGTAGACTTATTTATTACAAAATCAGGTAAACGTTTACATCATCAAGTAACTTATAATAAAATGTAAAATACAATCATCATTGCCGTGTAGCACCATTATTTTCTGAACGTTTTTCATTTTAGTAATCACAGTAAAACGTTAATTTCTGTGTTAAACCGTTCCCTGTTTTAATTATTATCGAGGTACAATAATGAATTTAAATGTACATTGTGAATTAGATAGGAAGATGATATTGTTTTGTACCGATTATTTGAAGTGTAAAGATTGATTACTCTTAATCGTAAATCAATCCGACTGCCTGTTAGTGGTTGAGTACTTTACTGTTTGTTACTGTCCATTCGGCTTTTTTGTATTCAGCATCACTCGTTTTTGTAGAGACTGTAGCAGAATCTCGTTTCTAATCACACAGATATACGTACTAACGATCTCGAGAGTAAGAAAGATTACTTATCGGTTTGTCCTAAAGGTATCAATCAATATTAACTTTCTTTGTAGTTTTTGCAGGAACCTTGTGTCTGATTAGACACAAAAAACTAGAACAGTCAGACATATGGATTTTTGATTAAATATTGTTTCAAATAACATTGTTTACAGTATATGCGTTTCCACTATAACTAATAAAGAGGACTGCCATTAATTACGGAAATTAGGTCACTCAGTCAAGTAATCGTACAGTGGAATACTTCAGCACATGTAGTTAACTTTTTATTGGTTAAATTAGTTTCCAAGAGTAACAGTCATACTAGTAGTAGTAGTAGTAGTAGTGGTAGTAGTAGTAGTAGTAGTAGTAGTAGTAGTAGTAGTAGTAGTAGTAGTAGTAGTAGTAGTAGTAGTAGTAGTAATAGTAGAAGTAGTAGTTGTAGCAGTAGTAGTGTTATTGGTAATTGCATTAGTAGTAATAATAGTAACAGAATTAGAAGAAACAATAACAGTAGCATCAGCAGCAGTGTTATCAGAGGCACAGTAAAAAGCAAAAAAATTTTTACGTAGTGGGCTGCATGTAGTACATTTGCAGAAAATTTGAACTAGCAGTCGTACGTAACATGTAAAAGTTGTTGCAAGCAACATCTAATCACTCAGTCTACAGACGAGCCTATAATTTTACACAGTGTTGCATTCTTCTAAATGTTCCACAATTTTCTCGATAAGATTCTATTATGAGACAATTTCTAGTATAACTTTAAACTACTGAAGATCCAATTTCATTAGGTTTCTTGCTAAATAATTTGACCTCCAATCTATCAAGTTTTTTTATAATTCTGATAATCTCGTGCATAATGTATTAATTACACAGTTAGTCTGTATATCTTTCTTTAATATTTTTACAAAAACGACTCACAGCTTTGAGTATTAGATACTCCAGCCTATCGGCACTTTGTTGGCTTTACATTTCAATAATCAAGATATATATATATATAACGATATCATTTCAATTTTGGCAACAAAGGAGTAATAGGATGGCAATCTAGTAACGTAAGATAAATGCTTTTAGAGATCAAATTAAAAGTAGAAATTTTTGTTTTGTTTTACTACCCAGTTGTAATGTTATTAGCCTAAAATTGCTAACACAAAACTGTGTCCGATATACGATACAGTTCATGGGACACAACCGTTACTGTATGTGATGTGAATGTTTCTTATAAAAGTTAAGAATTAAATAAAAAGAAATAGAAAAATTTGCATCACTGTCACATTATTGCTGTCAGGTTCCATATTTTTCATCTGAGATGATTCTGCTAACAGCAATACGACGGACTGCATTTTTAGGTTCCGAAAATTGTTTTTTATTTTTTCATAATATTTTTATTTTCAACTGTTAAGAAAAGACCTACGAAATCTATTAAATAATGATCACATATAATTTTGTTACCAAAATATTGTACCTTCAATTTTTCCAAAAATAATTTGCGCAGTATCAGGTATGACTTAATTGTAATCTGGAAGCGAATTCTTGCACAAATACCTCGCACACGCAGGTTCCAGATTGCCAACGCTGTCAGGGTACGGAAACGTATTCTTCATTTGACCGGTCTCCAATGACTTTCATTCTGAAGTGGAGTTTCTCATTGAATCCAGGGAGTGTTAGATGTACATGGAAGTTGAGGGCGCTTGGAATGCAGTAGTCATTTTACTGCAACTGTTAGTAAGAATCACCGGCATATAAGAAGAAACGACGGAGTTCATAACAGAGCCATTTCCATTAAGAAACAATCACAAGTGCAATCCTGTACAAAAATCGCATTCATGAGCACTTAGGTGCAGAAACATGCAGCCGTATAGTTTCCATCCAACAGTAAATATGTAACCGCTACTGCCGTTACATACAATATTTAAAACTAGACACATGGTCTAGACGGAAGCATAAAATGGCTGGAGCCCATAGTGACAGGACTTGCAATAATACGCTTGCTTCAACAGTAACAATCTCTTTTATTAGTGTTCTTATAATTATAAGTTTACATTACGTTATGGCAATGATTCTTGTAATATATATGATAAGCATGCAATATATTAAGAATGCAAAACTGTAATAATGATTGTACAGGAATAATTCTTGCAGTTATCTTTGTTATATTTTTACTTTAAAACATATATATATATATATATATATATATATATATATATATATTGACTGCACATGTATGGTAATCACCACCAGCAACCATAAGATTCAATGCCCAGCATCACGAGTGGATACTCTTAATTAATATAGTAATACATGATAGTCAGTAATGAGTGGACATGTTCGGACAAAATATCAGATCATTAAAAGAAGAAAAAAAATACTGATTATATCAAAACTTTTCTACTAAAACTCATGAATGAATGTAATTAAGAAAATTAATCAACCGCCTGACAAACACGGGCTCCCATACAGTTAACAATACAAATCAACATATATATATTTTTACAGGGCTAGTTCTAACAAGTTGATCTGTTTCATTGCTTAATGCCTTTAACATTCATCGTTTTTCATTTTCTAGAAAATATATGTAGGCCTATATATATTCAATATGCTGTTATAACAGAAATGAAAGTAATTTTAACACTGTAAATAAGCAGAGAACATAAAAGTGAATGTCCTTTTTAACACAGGCTAAGTGAAACAAAATTATGCATTGATTAGGCTTGTTCTCACACAATTTTGGCAATTATAAATTGAAAATATAGTCCATATATTGAATAAGTATGTCCATGTTTGCTTCGAGCACCAAAAGTGTAGCAATTGTTGAAACTGTATAATTGGAAATTTCCCACCTGTATTTTAACACTGGTTGATGTTACCGCCTGAGATGATGACTAGCAAGGTTGTTGGTGAGCTGGAAACTGTGGTTCACTTTCCTTATGGCGACTGGCCTCCTAATCTCCTGGAGCTTGTGTGTGTATATGTGTGTCCGACGGCGTTGGGGAGCACTCGGTCGACGTCCCTGCCGATGGTGATAGATGGTCAGGTCACCATTTCAGCCTCTCCCTTCCTCCTGGCGGATCAAGGACCCTGCAACGTTTAGGTATTCAGTAGTAGTCATGACATATAACTGGCTCAATATCGGTTACCAAGACCACACACACACTGTCACAATTTTACACACCCCCAATATTGTACACCAGCAACATGGTTTCATGCAAGTAGAGAAACTAAATGTTCACGTTTGTATTTTCAAAAAAATATCTCCAAAAATCTCAACTCAACTGGCCATTACAACCACTTTCTCTTTTGGTGTTACCTATTTTGTATTACTTTTACATTTGAGTTCTAAAATAGTCGGGTGGAAAATCACCACGTGCCAACATACATATTGTAACGTTCCGGTTTTGTGAGAGGCGTCCACCACTTACGAGTGTATTGCAATTACAAGCTTCGTTAATTCTGCCCCACAGTTGTACGCCAATCTGTAACGTTCCGGTTTTACTATGAGGTACTTAGCGAAACGTACACCTTTAGTCAAGCCCCAAATGTTGGGTTCGCCATTTTGGTAACGTCCTTCTTTGTATGTGTGAGATATAATAGAGTTTTATTATATACCTCAAGTAAGATGCGTCACTTCTGAATTATAATAACTGATGTTGTTTTTCAAGAGGTAAAATAAAGGATTTTGTTTATTTTGTTTTACTCAATCTGAAGAGAAATCGAGAGTGTGCGATTTGTGGTCAAGGAGGGAAGTTGTTCAGTCTTATGCAGAAGAGAGAGTAAGTATCATTATTTCCACTCAGTTGAGACGATTTCTTCTGTTTGTTGTACTGAAATTTTTTTATAACTACCCACTACAATAAATTATAACACTTGATTATTCAATATTAATTTTCAATAATATTGCTTTATTTATTATTGCCTTTTGTCTCCTGCCACCAAGATATAGGTATCACAATTAATCTTATCTGAAAAAAACATCATCTCGACTTTACCGAGTAAACATAGAGTAGTCTAAGGAGCAAAACATATATGTTGTTATTTACCCAATATTACGCTATAATAAAAAACATCAATTATTACATAATTCTTAATAATTCCCCAGGGTTCAGGGTGAGTTCTTTGTGTTACGAGATTGTCAGAAATGGATAATTACTACGCTTTACAAATACCGAAAAATTAATAAATAATTTTGTTTATTTTTCATGTAGTACGTAGTTCCCGGAATTGCCGTAAGAGAGCAGTGTATATTTGTTTACTTTAAAAAAAAACATATGATCAAATGATTATTTTTTGTTCTATTTCACAGTTCAAAACGAGTTTTCTTCTGGAATTATTACGAAAAATGTTTATATTACCTCGCTCCGTATGGTTCTTACTGGATAGCCGCTTTTCTGTGATGAGGTCCGTCTTGCGTTATAATTTACCTTTCGTCTGGAGTATTTTCCAATTGTCAACGGGAACTAGGCCAAACCATGTTGTATCCGCAGAAGGTTTTCATCCACTGTTTATTAATGTTTACAACCATTTAATTTGGATTAATCAGGTATAATTAGATAGTGGTCACTCTGTTTGTTAATCTTGCGTTAATTTCAACTCCTCCAACGTCCAAAAAAGGTTATTTTTTTATAATTTTTGTCGCATCGTTTCTTCAACTCTCCATTTTAGTTCAAAATTTTATATCTATTAACAATACTTGTTATTTTTCATCACTCTTAGTAACACATAGTATTTTTATTATGCAGGCAGTTTGTAATTATTATAAATTTATATTTTATTTATGGAAAAATAATTCCTTTCCATTCCGGTTTCTTTACTAATTTAATTTACATAATAAGTTTTGGTTAATTTTTTTATGACATTGTATATAAGTATTTTATCATTTTATTATCCTTAAATAAATTTTTATATTATTTATTTAGTCTCGAATAGTATTCATACCCGGCACTACTTCCTGTTGCCATTTCCTCCATAGGATTATTTTAATTTTTATTATCCTTTGGTAATTAAATTTTTATGTCTTTTAAAACTGACCCTGGGTTATCCTATATTACAACACAAATATAAAAAAAAAATATAACATTAACTTATGTATAACAAGTTGTGGTCCATACACTATAAATTACCATAAATAAATAAAATTACAAAAATCAATCAGTATTATTACATCCTACTTCCATAGTTTTATCCTTTCCAAAACATACCGCACAGTTTGGTAATACATTACTTTCACTTTTGTTTTTTCACCTCAATGGGTACACTAGAACTCACTTTGCACTGTATACCACTCGAATTGTTTATAATATTGAGTGATATAATTAAATTTTGAGCGAGCTTTAGTTTACCCATTTCTGACTTTTATTATCATGAGTTACGTTATTGGGACCGGGTTATGCAACGTTACAATATATACATACCGGAAGTAGCCTGCTGAATGCACACACACACACACACAGTTAATAAATAACCCCCACAATTCTCATTTATTTATTTAACACATAAGTCTTAATCAAATGAAAAGAATAAGTAATGATTTTTACCTGAGACACCTTCGATCAGCGACACATAATATAGAAAGAATGTAGCATGGGCAGAAATTCCTTCCAAGGCCGTCAGACACCATTACCGAGGAGAGCGAAATTGGAAATGAGGCAGATCGCGTTTTTCATTTTGCCACGAGGCCTCGGTTTAACGTGCAACGGACTGTTTATCAGCTGACCGACAGCCTGCATTATTGAATCGCCGCTCACCTATGAAACGTCATTGGCGCCGACAACCACTGCCTCGGTTAGCCTCGGCGCGATTTTTAAATTATGCCGAACACTTCGGCACATATATGTACACACTGCTGTGTGTTTGTGTGCATGTCGTCACAAGTATTACGAACAACTATTGAGAAAAGTACTTAAAGTATACGTTGAGACCACAAGTGTCTAAGACTTAAAAAGTATAATGTTGTTTAGCATTGTAAAATACACGTTTTTGTTATTTTTACATTGAAATCTTGTCAGACGATAATTCGTAAATTTGTGGGTAGGAAGTTGCTTAATTACTTGGTAACTGCTTTATTGTTTTACTTTCTTTTAGTTTTAATGCGATAAGAAGTTATTTGGAAAATTTAGCTAAAACAAAAAATTAATATAAAGTCAGGTACATAAAGTTAAATTAAACAAAATTACATTTCAACTATCTTGCAGCAGGGATTATATTTTCACTTTTTTTCTTGTTTCATGCGTTTCTTCCGTTTCTAGCTATTTGAATTTTACGTTGTCCCTATTAGACTGTGAAAAATATTCATCGTTTTTTGCTTTTTATTTTAAGGTTTTTGTGTGTGTGTGTTAATTTTGACTCTTAGTATATTCATAATAAAATGTTTAAGTTATTGACGTATACGGTGTAAAATCTTTATCAGTTTCATAAATGTTTCAGTAGCTTAAAAATCGTTTTTATTGACTACTTGTTTCTTGTAGAATAGACGGCGACTAATTGTCGTATATAGTAGTAACAAATTGACTTTGCTATTAGATTAATTTTGTTTACACCTCACAAAAATAAATATACTATGTATTGGAGAAACTGACTGGGTTACGGGGTGTGTACTGGTGATCAGTTCTAATGTTTATTGTTGTATCTGAGTGTTAGTGGTCTCAAATATTTCTACTAGTAATTTTTATACAAACCACTATGTTGTCTTCGGTATTGACGAGCGCTTTCTGCAGTCAAGCCATCTTCAGGTCATTTACCAACCTAAATGACATGAAGATGGCTTGACTGCCGAAAGCGCTCGTCAATACCGAAGTCAACATAGTGGTTTGCATAAAAATTACTAGTAGAAAAAATTCTAATGCTGTTATTCAGAACGGTAAAATAAGATTTTTACATGCGATGCACGAGAAATGATAGCATGTGTCTACTCCCAAGTTTTTGTAACAGACTAAGTTAAAGCCATAAACGAGCAGCAAGTTAAGGATACCATTACGTCAGCGGGGCGTGAACTGTGTGTCGACTGTATTGTGCCTGCTGCTGAGAAAGATCAATGCAAGATTTAATTAAAATCAAAACTTTTGTACAAGCCAAATAACTGTTAACCAGTCTTGCTGTCACATGTCATAACCTACTCAATTTCATTGTAACTGTCAACACAGATGTATTATGAATATTGTTTAGATACAACAGGATTTAATTAATTTAAACAAAATTATAGTTTACATGATCGATTAATTTTGGGCAAACAAAAATTTTCCAATATTACGAGTTGTTTTAGAGTAGCTTACACTGCTTATTTTTCTTATCATACAACTATTATTGTTATAATATTCTGCATTTATCATTTACTTTTATTCTATGCCAAATACGCAGTACGTATGTTAGAATGTATACGACTATATAGGCCTATACAAGCGCAAGCAAATGAAGGTAAGGATCCGTACCTATGTTTTTATTCTATGCTCTGTTATGTTTTCATTGTATCGAAAATAAAGGTTATTGTAATTAAAACATCTCCAGTTGATGCAGTGTTACAACGATTAGGCAGTTTTATTACGTGTACAGTGCATTTTAAAATTATTTATTCATGTATTGAAAGCAACTAAATACGATTTACTGGGAAAATAAAAATGTATCTTAATGTATTTGCATTTTGCATTAAAAAATTCACTTGCTGTTACATCAACCCTTTAGATTAACTATTAGTCGAACCAATATTGTTAGTAAATGACTTATAGTATACACAAAAGTGAAGGGCATTTAAAGGAAACCGGTTAATCGCGATTAAAATGCAATTTGATATCAGTGATAGTATTTATTAAGCACAGTTACGTAAAAGATAAGCTCTCTGGTTGTCAGGGTATCAAATTCTGTTTGCTACCTTTAACAAAGAACGAATAATGTTTTGTAGATAGCACAACAAATGAACGCTGTCGGACTTATTGCGTTAAAATTACGTTTGTATCAAACTGTCATCTACTAAGATGAGCTACTACCTCTTCTTACTGCAAGCTGCTGAAGATTGTTAAAGATACAGTATGTTTTTATTTTTACTTAAAACAACATGGAACTTTACTCTCTGGTTTGTAACATTTGCTAATTATGCCTTACAATGCCAACTTATCAAAAAGAGCACAATATCAATCACTTAAAATTAGGTATTTTCCACCAACAACTGTAGTAAAGGACTATAGAATGGCGGACTGTAAATTTTTTGATTAAAAAACGTCCTGAATTATGTGCTAATTATTTAATACAGAGGTCATAAAACATAAACCCCTGTGTAGACAAAAGCTGGAAGACGGTGAGACTACGTTAGGACACCACGTCGCCTTCTCCAGCGATTAAATTAAGAAAAAAATGAATTGATATGATTTATTCAGTTAAGAACGTATTACACCCATCTAAGGCTTAGATGTAATTATTTAAATTATTTGTTTTTTTATAGTGAGAAGTGTTATTTCCAAAAATTGTGTCTAAAGAGATGAGTTAGAATAATTTAGAAACAGATTAATAAATTTGTATTCAAAATCTTCTAGAAAAAGAACTGACAGAAATTATCTTTTAGAATTGTATTACATATTGTAGAGGTTTATTAACAAGTAACTATGTTTAGTTGTAGAGTTTTTATTGGGAACTGTTTTAAAAATTGTAAAAAAAGTAAAAACCTGAAAGCGTTGTTTCCCCAGATAACGCGTTTGGCACATGGAAAAATTAAGGCAAAGTGATAATACCGTTTTGTTTGTTATTCGAAAAAACTCCCGTCCGTTGAAACGAGATTAATTCCATATGCCTTTGCCAGTTACAAAGGGAAAATTAATAGAATTCATTAAATATACTTAAATATTTTTATTTCAAAATATTAAAATTATTATAAATGTTTTTAAATATTATAAAAACATTAAAAATATAAATTTTATTATATTTTTAATTTATTTGGACAAGGGAAACGTTTGTTTAGATCAAGAAAGTTTTTACCCTTTGTTGAACAAATTTATCCCAACTAAATATAATTAATGCCTGTTATTTTGTATCAGAACGGGAATTAAAAACTAAAGCATTACTGCCAATAAGGTGATGTTACTGTCTTTCCTCTAAGTACAGCGACAGGCTGGCGTCAAGATTGCTTTGGAGAAAATGATTGGACGCAATTCTAGGTAACGGAAATGTAATTTATAATATATCACGAGCACGCATCTGTATGTAATACACTCCTAATAGCTTATTTGAATCACTTTAAGACTATAAATTATTAAGAAAAAAGTCTCTAATCCCATATTTCAAAAAGGCACGTTACGTATTTTATATGGAAAGAAACCTATTCATTAGAAAAAGTCTACGGCGACCCCATTTTTCTACATACATTTTACATAATCCACTGAGTCGATTGTACACTGTCATTCATCGTCGTACTAAGGTTGTACGCTGTCTTCCATTGTCATGCTAGGATGATTGGTCAGATAATTGAAGGAGTTTAGAAGTAGCCTATACTCTTGTATTATTATACGTATTACGTATAGATAATAGAATGCGAAAACAGGAGTCGGTACTCAAGAGTCATCTAAAGCTGTTCCCACTTACCCTTCGATTCAAAAAGTTTGATCAAAATACGGACTGTGAAGGTTTCACGTAAACATTCTAGAAATAGGCTAGGCGGCTGAAGAAATTTTTTGAAAAATACAAAATCTCAGCAAAGAATTAACAACATAATAACCTGGCAACTTTAAAATTGTGGCAATTCACTTATATCCAGTCCGTGATTATGGATTTTGTATAACATGTAAATTATTCTTGTTGACCATATGCCTATTTTGTATCCACTACAAACTTTTTGTACATTTCCACGTATACTGAGAGCTGTCTTTCTATTTTGTGTCTATTTTATTTAGTAGTTGACTAATAAAAAAATTGTGTATTTTTTATTCGTGTTGTATAATGCTAGTATCCAGAATATTAACGCATTATATGCGGCGACGAATGACTAAATATCTGGGCAATATTAAACAAATTTGTGTAAATTATATAGACAATTGATATTTAGATTTTGTTACGTTTAATAATTTAATTTTCTTGTGCAATTTATTTAGATGCTAGCAATGTTTCAGATAAAAAGCAATCAAAATAATGGATTATTAATATTTACTTTACATAGATTTTGGTTTTTTAATTAACCAAAAATATTTATGAATTAATAGTAGAAATGAGGGGGCTGTATTAATGTTGACAATCTTTTTGTTGATGTGTTTTATTGTTAATACGAAAATGCACATATATATATTAACATGTGGTCAATTAAATATATTAGTGTCAACCTTCTTTAAAAGTAGCTATTTTTTAGACACAACATCAATATTTTCGAACTAAATATGTTCCAAGTTTGCCGGTTTTATATCCCACTGTTTATTTTGAAATGGGTAATATTTTCTTGATTTTAAAAACTAACTAAATAATGAATTGTAAGTGTATGCATTAATTGTGATTAAAATTGTTTAAAAGTCTATCCTGCAGCGTCTAACTATAAGTTAATATGATTTATTGGAGATAAAAGAAAATGCAAATGCTTAAAAAGCAAAGCATACCTTGTTACAATTACGTTACCCGGGTAACAGGGTTGTATGAGGTAACAATAGCTTACGTATTATACTAATAAAAAAATTGATTCATACAAACCGAAATTCTAATTTAAAAATCTATTGCTAACCACGGAATGAATGAAAACAAGGCTTTATTCGCAGAAAAGAAAATATTCTTTTTCCTAGGAAGTTAGATGTGAAAAAAATATAAAAAAATTAAAACTTAAAAGAATTTCTCTGTGATAGTTAAAAAACACTAGAGAAATAGTATAATAATGCAATTTGTTAAATAAATGAATTTAATGGAACGAGTGTGCTATTTTAAGAGTTCTTTTTAAGGTTCGACATCGCTTAATGCACGTAAATGTTTTTAGGTTTACATTAAGAGTGCTGTTTTCTAAACTCCAAAATAATTTAGGTAATGTTCATTTAAAACAATATAGCTTACAAACTTACGATATATGTACAAAATATAAATGAGGGAAGAAGGAAATGTTTTCAGTACAACAATCGCTTTATACAGCACAAGACTATTAAAAAAAAAGAAATCTTTTCATCACTTCTGGTTTCAATAGAACGTAATCGTAAAGGAACGTCAATCAAACCAACCTTCTTTTATACATGATTCGTAATATAGGTTGGTAAGTTCAGATCAATTCTGACATAGTGTAACGATGAGGTTTAAACGATTTACTTCATTACAGGTACTGAAAGCTCTCAGGAAGTTTTGGATAATAGGCATGTGGGTTTGGATAATTCTTAAACGACGTATTAAAATGTTGTAAACTAAAACTAAGCCTAGCACGAAAATAAAACAATTTGTTTTGAATAGTGTTGTTTAGAATATTTTCTAAGATTTTTGAGAAAAAGTTTTCTTATACTTCTCACACCGTCCGCTCATGACCCAAATGATTGTAATACACACACAGTGCACGTACGGAACCTTCGAAGAGCGCAATGCTCAGCGCAGACTCCCTGACACTATTAAAAGCATAAAAATAGCTTAATCTTGGTCACGTCTTGAGGAAACGAGAGATGATGTCACCTACAATTAATCCTGAAAGGTAGAATCGAGGGTCGTCATAGTATTGGATAAAACTGCTCTCCTGGCGTGGACCAGCATCCAAAGCGCAGAGAAGCTTTTCCGCTTGGCAGAATATAGACAACCTTTCGCAGGAACGACCACCAGCGTTCGCCAGCCCGACTACGTACATAAAGAAGAACACACATTGTATAGACACACTGAACTTTATGTAAACAATACTATGTCTCCAATTACTCGTTGTACGTGTAGTAACGTTTTAAATAAAAATGAAACTATCAAAGTGTTCTTAAGGTACAAGACGGAATTCTTAAGAAAATATTTAAACCTCATGCGATTTTATATTTTTGAATGGAATGAAGTCTTTTATCTGAGAGTAATAGGAGAACATAAAAATCTCTGCGCTAAAACGGAAAATATTTTAACGGAATGAAAATGTAGGCTATAATTTATGAGTTAACAATACTAAATATTTATATATGTTAGAACACAGTTTATATTAACTGGAATATGAACATATTTCTGAATCTGCATATTAATTAGACTGCATGTCAATGAGTTCCATAAAAATTAATACTATGCGTTGTTTACCAATAGTAGTGAAAATTATTCTTCTAACGACTCGTTATGTTCTAAAGTCATTTTACCTTCGGCAAATAATGTTATTACAAATATAAATCAACAGATATTAATATTATACCTGGCGGTGAAAAAATATACTATTCTTTAGACACAGCAATCAATTCAGAAGAAACACTTTATGTCCAACGGAATAACGCATATTGTTGACCAATATTAATCATCTCCGATGGTTTTTTAATAGACACCTTAGTAAAATCGTTAGACGGCCATTTCAGCAGGTAACAACAAGTTTAAGAGACGCTTACCGCTCAATAAATAAAATGTAATAATGAGCAGAACAACAATCTTGAAATAAACGGCACGCTTTTGACAAGCATAATACTTTTTAACGACATGCACTTATACACTGAATAGTGTGTGTACTAATAAATAGAGTTACGTCACAAAACAGAAGACTATGTATTATAAGTTACAGGATGCCTATTTCATATTATCAACCATCGGAGGCTATCTTCAGAGTAACGATTTGAGAAAAGCAACTGGTACGCTCTTCATCACTTTCCGCTATACTGTGGGCACTGAAGATGGCTTCTAATGGTGGGGCCAAACGTCTGTTTTATGCGGCAGCATTAGACCGCGACCTATGGTGAATAGTCAAAACAATATTAACAGATACATTTTCTTCATTTGCATCTTGACTTCTTCCATACTAATTGCGGTACAGTGAGCGATCAGGATGGGGAGTACTTTCATCAAGTCGGGGCTGTGGAGCACATCTATGCCTGCTGATTATTGTTGGGATGCGACATGAGATGCCTCATAAGTAGACTACAAAGAAATAAAACAAAAACGCTACTCAAGTGAAATGTAAGCGTTCCGTATGGGATATGAAGTAGCAGTAAACTTACATATCAACCTAACTTTCTATATCTTGATAATAAGAGCTAATAAAAATGTTCAGAAGTCATGTTCTGGTTTATCGCCACATTTTTGTTTGGGATTGACTATTTTGGTAAAGGAAATAGATAATTTTTATTGTTTTTATTAATGTAATTAGTCTATTTATGTACTTTATTGTCTTTTTGTCTGTTCGCAATGTTCGTATTTTTGATGCTGACACTGAAAATTGTGGAAACGTCGACACAAATGACATAAAAACTTTGTATGTGTACTTGTTAACCGTAACTCACTAAACGTTTTGCCATATATTAGCTCACAGTTACTACTAAATTAAGGATTCATTTGTATAACAATAGCATACAGTGGTTAACTGTAGATACAAGATGTTTTATTGTATAAAAAGAAACTGAATGTAATTATTATATATATATATAAACTTTCACTATGAACTTACTTTATGGTTTTATTTCCCAAACGTTTCAACGTGGTGTACATCTTCTTCAGTGGCAGTAAATACTGAATGTCTTTACAGAGTAACGGTTATGGACTGTAGGTGTGTGTGGTGGGGGTTGACGGTGGGAGGGAATTGGCGCTGGGGTTCAAACGTTGAATTAAACACCTGTTTTGTTGTATTTGTCTATGTCCCTGTTTGTATCATTGATGTGATAACGGATACAAACCTAATTTAATAAACAAACTACACAAACACATCATAAACAAAAACAACAAAACACAAAATACCAACAACACACAACACAATAAATACATCACACTCACATACCATAACTCCAACACACACAAACTCGCCAACACATTCAGAAAACACAAGTACAAAATAGCATACAGAACAAACAATACCATCAAAAAACACATCAATGATACAAACAGGGACATAGACAAATACAACAAAACAGGTGTTTACAAATTAATTCTAATAACTGCAATAGTTTCTACATAGGCCAGACGGGAAGATCTTTTTCATCCCGTTACTCTGAACACCTAAAAGCTTTATCCAACAACAATATATATTCCGCGTTTGCCACACACATACACACAAAAAACCACAGCTACACCAACATAGATACTAATCTTGAAATATTACACTACTTACCCAAAGGTCGAAAACTTAACACAGCAGAACAATATGAAATATACAAACACCACACAACACAACCAAACAACATACTTAACGACCAATTACAGTATAAATCACATACACTTTTTGACACAATTAGCCTATACAAAAAACTAACAATAATTTGGATCCCCGCGCCAATCCCCTTCCACCACACACCACTCCCACTATACCTTCCAAGTAAAAACCGTTACAAATTAATGGCAGTCTATCTCAAAGCTGACGAAGGCGAACACGACGCCGAAACGCGTTCGAGAAGAAAAAACAAGTAAGTTTCACAAGTTGAAAGTTTCATTATTATATAAAGTGAATGTAATTGTTGGGTCAAACAGGTAGTATGCGATTCAGTAATCTGACGTCATGTTCTGAAATAGGTTTACAAAAGTATATATAAAAGTATTTGGTAAATGTCTAAAAACTAAACTAAATTGTCCATTCACAAATTACAAGAATCTAATATTTTTTTGCAGTATCCCCTTTTATCATCATCATCATCATCATCATAATTGTCTCGACAGCCCCTTGTGGGCCCTGGCGTTTTTCAGAAGATTTCGCCATTTTTCTCTATTCTTAGCCACACTCCTCCAGTTTATAATTTCAAGAGTACTGATTTCCTGACTTACCCCGTCCATCCATCTCAGTTTCTGCCTTCCAACTTTCCTTTTACCCTCTGGCTTTGCATCAAACATCTTCCCAACAACTCTGATTTCACAAGCACGTACAATGTGCTCAGTCCATTCCAATTTTTTTTTTTTAATTTAATAAAAGTCACATCAGGTTTATCATACAAAATTATGAAGCTCCAAATTACATTTTTTCCTCCAGGTTCTCCCCTCTTCCACTGGACCAAAAATTTGCCTTAGGATCCCCTCTCAAATATATTTAGTTGCCTATCATCTAATCTATGCAGCGTCTATGTCTGTGATGCGTAAGTCAGTACTGGGCGCACTAGGAGCGTATACATCAATTCTTAGGACTTCCTTCGTATTAACGGAGACTTTAGACGTTTTCTGAGGCCCTGCACACACCTATTTGCTGACAAAATAAGTTTTTACAGTTAACTTCTGACCCGAGGTAGGTAAAGTTATGTACTATCTCGAATTTATAAGATTCTATTTCTAAACTTTTAGGTCCCACACGACAGTCTTTTCTTGTCACTGTCATATACTTTGTTTTTCTCTGATTAATCTGCAGATGCAGTATTGTTGCAGCTTTCTCCAATTTAACAAAGGCTTCCATCATAGCTGTTCTTCCCCTTTTTATAATGTCGATGTCATCTGCATAAGCCAGAATTTGAACTGACTCATAAAAGATGTTTCACACCACACTTTAAAAAAGAAAAAAGAAAAATAAATAAAAATTGGCTTTTACAGTTACTATTAAATTTTTATTTAAACGCCAATTCTTGTCAATGTAATTTGAGAATAAATAATTTCAAAATTGGGTACAAATATATTTTAAATATCTTTCCTTCCTAGCAGGAGCTGTGTGCATGCTGTTGTTATTGCTTAACTTTACGAACACCAAAAGTCGTGAGTTACGTGTCGAGGATTCTACTTTTAGATGTGCTTTTCTGTTTCCACAATTTTCTGTAAAGTAAGTCCAAAGTAGTTCATTAAAAAGAAATCACGTACTAATTAAGAAGTGACAAACGTTTTGCCACATTAACAGTAAAACGCTCTGGTAAGGATGGGTCAGGGAGGGATAAACAAGATTTATACGCCACGTTTATATTTACTCTGTTACCCTGTTGTAATGTATGGTGTCAAGAGTTATCCGGCACTTATCTGTGTCAACTGCTGTCATTTAAACTTTCTTGCGGCCCATTTTTCGTCAATTCGTTTTGTACCAGCATTGAGTCACTGAACAATTTGTGATCAACTTTCCGAATAAACATATTAGTAGCAAATTGAACAATTTAATCGTACGCTATATAACGACACAATATGGTAAATGTATTGGGTGATCTAATTTTATTTTTCTCTTTGTTTTCAAAGAAGTTCACGTACTAAAAATAAGTCTTAGCCTTTGTGCTTTCGAAATGCTATTGGCGTAAAATACTGTGATCACTACAGCTCCTTGAGCAGTACTTGGCTTTAATCCGAGAGGCCAGATGAAGATTATACTTACAGATCATCAAAAACAGGAACAAAATATCGACTTGTCGACTAAATCGTGAGTGGTCTGATCGCTGTGAAAATTTATCGACCCTATTTAAATTTACTCATTAAAACAGTGAGCCGAACTCCTGTCGCCGTAAGGCTCAAATAAGAAAACAGATAGAAGAGGAACAATAAAACAAAAAGAAATTTCCATAAATTTAATGGTCTTAGTATATTATTGCATCAATTCGGATAGCTAGGCTGAGATGGGCAGGGCATGTGCAGAGAATGAATGAGGAAGATTTTCTTATGAGGATTATGAAATAGACATCAGAAGGAAAGAGAGGACGTGGAAGACCCAGACTACGATAAATTGATAAAATCCTAGAGGATGTGAAAATACTTGGAGTGAAACATTGGTGGACGTTGGCGAAGGATAGGGAAGTCTGGAGGAAAATGCTGAGGGAAGCTGAGGGCCACGGTGGGCTGTGGAGCTACTGATGATATTTAATATATTATTAGTATTTTCTATAGTATTGTAATTGGCGTAATTACCGTAAATAGTATTATTTTATTAAATAAAGAGTGTTAAGAAAGATGTTGATAAGGTTATGGACTTTTGTACTAATTCTGTGGCAAAATAATTTCTCACTATAGTCCTAGATTCCCACGTCTCCGTGAGACTGTCAGTTGTTACAACCAAAAAACGGACATACTCTTTAAAAGAGTTTAGTGAGAAAAGGCCAGAAATATGTAGTTTATTAAAATGGATACTAGCGCAAGAACTATAAGAAACGATTATGCAAACGATGACAGAAACGCAGACGGTTTACAATTGGAAAACGTTGCTAGGCGTGAAAGTGTAAACTGGAAACAGAAGAAACAAAAGACTCGATGACAGAACGACAACGAGAAGCAGATGAAAAACAACAAAACATAATCTTTTTAGGTTAATGTGTATTAGCTTTAAAACACCATAATGCAACCATTAAAGACAAGAACTTAAGCAAAGATGAACAATTAATATTAGTACGTAATATAAACCCATACACTTTGAAATAACTAATAAAAATTCAATGTAATTTTAAAAGTGGAAAAGATTCAAAAAGTAAGAGTCGCGGTGAAACGGATTGCCTGTCTTAGGCACATAGACATTACAAAAAATGAAACATACACAGATTTACAACAAATAATTGTTGTGAATTGAATTTGCAAATTTTACATTGTAATTATATACTTACGAAACGTTAATATTCAGATTATGGAAAATTAAAATAAGATGCTTACCTTAAAATCATGGAACAGGAAATCAGATTTGCTAGATAGACCTCGGCGCTGGATTGTAGCAAACGTAAAGTATACAAAGAACTGCTGTGAATTTTATCACATAAAACTGTAATAAGTGATACATGAGAGATGCAGCAGTGACAGTGAACGGCTGAGCTAGTATTTGCCTATACAATTTACAAGTTACCATCATAATTCGCTAAATATCTATTTTCTTGCTAGTGGATAAATATATCTCTATTGTTCTATAATTCATAACTACGATAATTCTAGTGATATCCATTCAACGCGTTCTGAAAAGTACGGTTTTCATATTGGATAATAGAATTTTTGTATTTGCTTTGTTTTGAAAACACTGCTTTACAAATAAAATTATGAGTGCTGAGTAAGTTCTACATATTTTGAAACCTACCCTCTTACACACACAGTTCCACAGATAAGAATACCGTTTGCTTGTTTGCTATTTGTTACAATTAGATTATGCCCTACTTCCTTATAATGGCAGTGTATAGAATTGTTATAGCAAATACTACGTAATAACGAAATACCATGGTTATTTTAGAATAAAAGACTTACGATAGTCATCATAAAGTAATCAACATATGTTTATGGAAACTTAAATTAAATCTTAAGCTTAAGTGTCACACTTATTAAACCGTTTTTGTGAGGAAATGTATTGGAATCTATCAGACTATGTTTTGGATATTAGCATAGATACTTACATTATCACTGTTTCATATATGTTTCAATGTTATGAATAAGCAGAGATAAGTTAATAATGGTGAAAAAAAATGTATAAAATTATGGTTTATTTTAAATTAATTGAAAAATGGTTAAAAGATAAAAAGTTCTTACTCTTGATTTAATTTATAAATTAGTCTGTTGACTAACTTATAAATTTATATTATTAATTTATAAACTAACTATAATTAACTGCATTTACATAAACTGTAGCCCTTAAAAGTTTTTTTTTAAGTTTACGATTTAAATCTTATTGACAGTGAAATAAATTTGGACCTCTCTGATGTATAGAATGAAGACACGAGGTCAATCGCTGGAGTCCAGTGGCTGCGCTTCTCCTGTTGGTCTTTAGATAGACGTGTTGTACTCTTGTATAATACAGATTTTAGACCTGAATGTCGCTCTCGGGTTTCTAGTGGGTACGGAATTAGCTACTTTATACTCTATACAAACTACCGTATCTATAGATGTGATGTGTTAGGCTTACATCAAATCTGTTACTCTTAAAACTGTGTTTCTAAAAAGCCTATGCAGACAATCTTCCATTGACACGAAAAGCACTGGGATTTAGACTGCAGTAAAAATATACTTATTAAAATATTTTACATAGTTTAGTAGCGTTTAATTACAGTAAATTTGCAGACTTACAACCTTTTCTGCAATTAATCGTTTGCAGAGTGGTTCGCGTGCGTCGTATTGCACAATCGAGATGAACTGGTATTACGGGAAGATTTCACACCAGACCTTCACTAAAATCTTAAATCTTTGATTAATTGTGTTATTCCTTCTTTACATAAATGTGATTTTAAGTAACGCAATCAGCACCATATTCTGCATAATTTCTAATAATCTGATCATGGATTGTTTAAGAAAGTCATGTAATTTTCTAATACTGCGGAGAAACTTATCTACTATTTTATAAAAGTCTTCTTTATAGCTTTTCAAATAGGAGTCATACACAGAATTACTACAAAAACTCACATTCCCACACATTTATTAGGTAGTTATAATACTATCGCTACTCTCGTTAAAGTCTCACCACAAAATCTTGATTAGGCGCTGCAATGGTTTTGCAATTAGTGTGTACGCGACACACGCGCACTCGACATTGTAACCCGAACTTACGATAATTACATTTTCATTATCACGTTGTACCCTTGCACTTGAAACACTGATTTATAGTCTAAAACACAAGTTCCTTACTATCTATAATAAGTGTCCTACATGCAACTCTACATATTTTATATACATTCTCTTATCACCATACGGCTAATTATAAGCAGATGTAAATTCTAATACAACACATGCCATAAGATGTTTTATTGCAGTGTCAGAAAGAATCTATTGCCCAAGTTTCTTAAAATCTAGGGTTTCTTTTTGTGTGACAGAATTGTGAAACCCTTTGAACCTTCAAAACAAAAATTACTTTTCTAGTATATTAACTTTACTTATGTATGAACTAAAACGATATTAACTATTCTAGTAAAGTATTATTTGAAGAGCTTATCAACTTAACAAACATGTAAGGAAACAGAACATAGGAATTGAATTGATCCGGGCAACGTAAAACTAGTAAGCGACTACGATTCTGTTATGGCATGCAGCCAGTTTTTATATTAAAAATTGTAATGTGTTTTCAGAACAGGCACAGTAAAGGGAGTCTCCAGCAAAACTGCCAAACTGATTCAGGAATACGATTTCCAGGCTAATAATAAATTGAAATTATTAAATATACATTTACGAATGAAATATAAATTGACATTATTCAAGGTACTTAAATAAACAATGTAAAATAGACTCTTTTTATGATTTAAGAATGGTATAGAAATTATGTTTAATTAAAGAATTCTTAACAATTTCATTTTACTTATGTAAGCGTATTCAACGAATCAGTATAAGCTGATAAATATCCACATATATTTGTTTAATTGAACAGAGAGAAAATAACCATTTAATAAAACGGTTAACGGTTAAATTACTTAGCCAACTGTTAAGCTGTAACAGGTAAGTAGCACAACGTCTGAGCGTAAAGTAACTAGACAGTTAGACGTTGTTTATTAATAAAGATCAGTGATCGACATAAGAGATCATGCGGTGTACGCACTTAATACCTTTTGATTTAAAACAATATTCTAAAATAAGACTCAATAGATAGTACAAATTGGTTTTTTTATGTTATGTTTAAAAGAAAACATACAGTAATTACAATACAATATATACTGTACTACTGTAAATGGTTACAGTACATAAACCTTGTTAAACCAATTAAAAATTGTAAAGTTTGTAAAAAGGTTAGGTTAGAAGGAAAAGTAAGTAGTTTTCTAGCCATACTGGATTGGGTTAAATGCCATCTTGTAGTGTAATTAAAAAAAAACATTAAAAATTTAAAATAAAACCAATAATGTAATATTAACCAATGCATGTAAAAAACTGTAATTAATGTATAAAATGAAGTAGTTTGTAAGACAGGCTATTAAAATAATAGATCTAATCAAGGAATAATAAGCATTATGTAAAGCTAGGTACTATAATAAATTTTACAATTAGAAATAAATGTTAAATGTCAACAAAGTGAAGATTATATCAACAACGGGATAAAAAATGTGTGGACTTAATCTATTTAGTGAACATAAAAAGCCGTATTATAGACAAAAATAAGAACTTAAAAACATTACATTATAGAACAAAGCCAAATGTAGAAGAAGAAACTTTATTTTTTAACAATGACATATTTTAAAAAGGATCCCAACTCATTCTTTTCAAGCATCTAACCAGAAAATATCGAAGCAAAAGAGTGCCGTCTTTGAGTGAAAATAAATATTGTAACGTAACCTCGTTTACAAATGAAAATTGTGTTACTTGATTTTTTTGAAAAATTTAAATATTTTGTTTTGAAATTAAAAAAAATTTATGTTTTATGTAATAATTTAGTAAATAATTTTTGTAAGGGTGTAGTGTTAAAATTTTATGTTTGTTTAAGTTAATTGTGTCAATAACCTTTCTTGTGGTTAACTGTAATTAAATCCAGAGTTAACAGGATTATCTCAATTCACTAATCGATTCCAGATTTCTTCTTTATTCTCGTAGGATCACTTCCACTTGAGTAATGTCCGCTTTTCTTTGATCCTGTTGTTAAATAAACCCTATTTTTTAAATTTATAAAATAAATTTAAAACCAAATAATTGAATTACAATATTTTATTGACAATTTTATAAAAGATCGATCTAAAATCGATTATCAAATTATTGCTCGACTCTTTCACAGGGCAATCGATTGTTAATACATGTTATTGAATATAAATATTTTCGGTTCTTTTAACGGTTATAATTAATAGTCAGAGAAGGGGCAAGGTTAGAAATTATAACATTCACAATAAAATACTTAATAGTTAACAAATACAAAATTATGTGATAATATATATAATGTTTATAAATTGAAACGTCTATACCAATGACGAGCTGAATCCTAATAGTAGAGTTTGCTTTGCATGACGGGAGCCAACATGGCCGTCTTCCGTGCTGCTGTGGTTAATGTGACTTCGCTCGGACGAAATTTCTTTCAATAAAATCTGCCTAGTTCACGTTCCATCGTCTCTGCAGTATGGAGAATTCCTTCTGTTGTTATTAGTGTTGTCCTGTTTAAGTGTTCTGTGTTCACTGCGATTAAATGTTTTGGATTATGTGTGTTCACTTCTGTCCATGTGTGTGTTGAAAATTGTAAAGTTCGTTTGGTTATGAATAATTATTGTTGTACAGTTTTAAGTCTTTATATCACTTGTATTCAGTTCAGTAGTAATTGATTTCAATGTTTGTGGTGGTTGTTTTCACTGAATTTAGGTTTAAAGTAAAAATTTCCGTAACTCTCGAATTTTATACTGTAGGCTATGCTCTACTTTTATACGCCATTAACGATTCTGATATAGGGTTTATTAGCAAGAGCTTCATCAACCGTACTCGACGAATGTTAATTAAGAACTGTTTTACTTCCTTCGTCTTCTGAAATATCTTGCCAAGTTAATATTAGAAAAGTATTGTTTCAATTTTTATTCGTTTCCTATACATGTAAAAAAGGTACATTATACTCAGAATATATTTTGGTTATTATTTACTTTTATGAAATAATAAATACATAATCGGTTTCTTTAATTCCTTCTGCTTAATTTGATACTCATTAATCTAATTTTACAAAGTTTTTATTAAAATTGCCATATTTCTTTCATTTTGGAAAAGTAGGCTCAATTTTTTGTTTCCTGTCCTTCTCCAAACATTAACCATTTTAATATGTCATAATTAGGACCATAATAAATTTCAGATTTACCTAAAGGTTTATCTTTCCTTAATTTCTTGCAATTTTATCAATTGATTATCCTTTTAAATATAATTCATGAATTTATGACTTCCCCTCTGAAATTTTTAGTTAATACATTTAAAAAATTTTCAATAATTATATATATCCTTTTATTATTATCCTATTAAAGTCTAGTATTAGTCATAGTATTTGGTGACTGATTCACCTTATATAAATTCCATCTGTTTACTTGGTTTATTTAACTTAATTAATCAATTATCATGTTGTTGGAATTTCCTATTTGGCCTAGATTTTCTGGTTTTACATATAAGGGTTTTGCATAATACAGTTTCTATACCCCTTCTGACTTTCTTATTTTAATACAACATTATTTAAAATTCCTTTAATTAACAAATAAAACATGTAGTATAGTATTCCTACTCATAATCTAAACAATATTTAAAATTAATAATATGGTCTTCAAAGTCAGACATTTTAGTTTTTTAACTACTATTAATAACATATTATAAACATTTTTAAAATAGTATGGTATTCATACTTATACATTTTAGTATGAATTAACTCTGTTAAACATACTGAACATTTTTATAATAATAATAAAATCTTATACTTATGCACCACATTGAATTATGGAGTTCATGGGCTTAAATATATACATAACAAGCCATTTATTTTTATTTATTACTTAAACTTATGGTTGCAGTCTTATCTGTTTCTATTTTGGGTATTATAATTTTCTCCCCTGTCACTTTATTTAATCACCACCTGCTTAGAAACATTAGTAATGTTTTCATAATTGTATTTTATAAAATTTTGTTCCTGTATAATAGAAAACACTAAAGTTGTTTTATGGTATACATATACTTAGTTGAAGTATTAGTTACACTTATACTTGAAGTTTATTTAATATATTGAAATAACTTACACTGGTTCACTTATATTTTGGGTCTTATTTCTAATTGAGTTTTACAATATTTCAAGACCAAAATCTTAGTTATAAGGGATTATGAAGATTTGTTTATTTCATTACACAATAACTTTAGTGGGTGCACTTCTACTCACAACACTAAACACTTTGTTTATAACTATTTTACATTTAATATCAGCTTTTGGGGTGTTATACTTTCTTTGTGACATTAATTCTTTTTTGGGGTTGGTTATATTCTTTTCAACAGGTTTCCCTTTGGTACATCTTGTAGCCCTTCCATCCTTACAATTTTGTTTCTTGAAAATTCTTTCTTCTTGGTTTCTTCAAGTTCATATATTTCTATCATGTTCGATGGTTTGTTCGGTGTATCTTCCTTACTATACTACTATGGTTATCTTGGTACGTTTATTTATTCTGGGTATCTTCCTTGCCTACTCCTATCCTACCTGGGTATTATTCTTATTTGGTTTTAGTTTTTTAGGGTTTATATATCTTTATATAATTTTGTTGCATTTTGGTTCTTTATTATTATTTTTTCCATTCATGGTGGTATTTTATTTTGATATTTATATGTTCTCATTTTAATTTTCCTTTATATTTATTGTAATTGATATTTCATCATGATCATATCTGGATCTTTATTTAGTGATCTGGCATGATTATCTGTCATGCTACAATATTCAATAATTAATAAAAGCTGTAAATTTAATATTTCTTAGTAATGAAGAACGATTGTATTGAACAATAATATTATTAAAGGAAATAATTTACAAGAAAATATAATTAACAACCTACCAAGGAAATAATTTACAAGACAAAATATAATTAACAACGTCCAAAGGAAAGCCTAGTAAGAAATAATTAACAAAGGAATATAAAATAAAAATAATTAAATATGTTTATTTAATAAAAATTCAAAATTAAATGACGGAATTTTAAAATATGCAAAATGACACGTGTAATGAAATGAGGTGAGTGATGAAATTATAACCAGATTATAAACACGTCTTTTTCGAGCTCATGTGACGTAGGATATGAATCATTAACTTAATACTCATATTTTGTTTATACTACCCAGATAGCGTCAATATGTCCAGCGCTTTGATAATTCTCTTCGTTAATAAAGTTGGCTCGGTAGCTAAACTTTTGTATCATAATATTTTCAGTATAATTTTTGTTTAGATGGCGTTAGCACCCTTATGCTTTTCGTTATTTCTCATGCTTCACACCTATACAGGACCACACTCCAAACGAATGTTTTCAACAGTCTTTTCCCGGTCAGAAGACATTATTTTTTAATTGAAAAAGCGTTTTGTTTTATTAAACAATTTTTTCCAATAAAATTGCAAACGACGGTAGAAGCGTAACGGTATTCAGGAGTAGGATCGCACCAGCAAATCTAGTAACAACCAGAGTAGGGCACACCTTTTGATGCAGATCTTTTATGAAACATATTTAATTTTATTGTATTATTTTATTGATTTATATCTTTGAATCTTTACACCTATTACACCTATTAAGACAGGACAGAAGACAACACGTGCCCATAAAGTAAATGAAAGTGGCAAATTCTTTAAAGAAGACAATATAAATATAGATGAATAAAAACCAAATTCTTCAAATAAATAAGATAATGAATGAGGGTTTTGATAAGATTTGTAAAAGTTTTGAGTTCTATAGGTAAATGTGTAATGCAATACAAGAAGGACGACTTTAAATTAACACAAAGCACACATCACTTAACCTATACCTCTCTGTATTCTGAACGATTAATTACACGCTATAGCTATAATGACACAGCCGCTATAGAATCTGTGGTACAGCTGTCCTAGGTATACTCTGTGCGTGTACACGTGTGATTTTAATTAAATTACTAAACAGACTGTAAAACAGTGACGTAAACGCTAAGGCTTGTACATTAATTAACTAAAATGTTTGTTTGACACTAAGCCGTTGTTTCCATGGCTACTGCACATATCACCACTCTGCGAAACACAAGACTTTTAGGAGCGGTTATGTACTGTTGGTTTTGCTACATTGGGTTTACTTCCTTACACCTAAAACACGATTGAGGAAACAACAAAATGAACGGAGATCACATTTTCTATACGCCACAGCTCTGTCTTGAGAACAGGAAAATTGTTATAGGCTACAAGTAAATCAACATATTTTTATTTAAGGAAAGATTTTGTTGTAAAAACTACAACAGAAAATCAAATATCGTATAGATACTATTTGCAGTGGTTTGTATTTGTGATTGAGTCCCATAGACATTTATTTTATACGAATATAAGAGTAATTGTCTGTTAGCAAACGCTTTAAAAAAAAATATATTTACAACAGTTTTATTCCGTTCAGTGAATACCATAACATAGAAATGACTAACTTACACATCTATTAAACTTTTAATAAACAAATGTAGATCAAAACATTTTTACATATTAAAACATGTACTTACATAAGTACATAATAACTAAAAAGTGAAAAGACACCCATTTAATCCTGTAAATGTAATTATGGTAAAACTCATTTCTAAAAAATAAATAGAAGTTGATCCTTTGTGATAATCACTGCAATCTCTTACATTGACTTTCAAGTTACCTAGACATCGTACATTATAGTATTATTAGCTATAGAAGACTATATTCCCAAGTTATAGAATTTTATGTCCTTGGGCGTAAAGATGTCCATGTTTCATGCATGTATATGTATATGTATATGTTATAAGGTAACAAGATTCCACCTCCAAAGAAAGACAAGTATACCATCAAAATTCGTAGAGAAATATGCAGAAACGCAATCTTATTAATATTAAAAGAAATAGAAGAACAAAATAAACTTAATAAATACAGTAATGAAGAGACAATATATTACTTAAAAATAATTAATATTTTCAAGGAATAAAACGAAATCGAAACAAAAAGTGAAATATTATCATAAATGAATATTTGGGAAATAGGGAAATAGAGAATGCAAATTTAGGAATTAAATAATGCAATTAACACGACAAAACAATAACTGACGATGACAAATACCCATAAGAGACGATCAAATGACAAAAAATGTAAATAGTTATTAGTAAACAATTATAATGTACAAATATTAAACTTAACATGTAAGAAATAAGACATTGAGTGTATAGCCTTAGATTAAAAGTATGAGGAGGTCTGCGAACCTCAAACAGCTATTGTGTATAAGTGAACTACAGACTGTAATTAATATAAAATTACAAATATAATAATACTGAACAATAATTATAAAAGTTAGGGAGTGTAACAGTGTAAGAAGGTGAGAACAACGGTGATAGACTTTAAGAAGTAAAAACAGTGTAAAAACAGTGTAAGTGAATAAACATATTTACAATATGAACATTGCATGAAACATATAATTTATATGAAACAACAAGGTAACTCATATAGTGCAATAAAACCAAGGGGAATAATTAAAAAATAAAGAATCTTCCGTTACAAACTTATAATGTAATAGTGACGAAGATAGAATAAGATTCTACGGAATAATATTAATTATAAATTGGGAGACCGAACCTGTGACCCATAAATATATCATTGCCAAGACCTTAACGGAATAAATTAGTGTTTTAGTAAAAAGGATGTTGTTGAAAAAAAATATTGAAACCAGGCAGAACGTGTCGAATTTTAATGCTGGTTTTTATACAAATTAAAGGAGGATACGAGATGGATACTGAAAGGCTATAAAAATAAATAGAAGAATGATATTTTAATCGATGGTACAGAAAACTAGAAGTCCAGACACAAAGGATCAAGAAAGAAGATCGTAAAGAAAACTACCATATGGGTGAGATCTCTCCAATAGTCAACCAAGATATTTGAAAACATCTTAACATATAAATTTCGAATCACAGCGATATACTATCGCAAAAACAATAAAAACTTTAGAACAGTGAATTCTAATTGTACACAAATAATTATTAGTAGTAAGAGTTTCTTTTCCAATTGTTCATTTGCACTTACGTATGATCCAAAGAACCCACTGATACACAACATACATCAACAACACCTAATTGCCAAACATTAATTTATAAATATCATGTTTAATGATAGGTTTACGACTTATGTACTATACTTTTACATGACTTATACATGAACACTGCGATTGAGATTTTACATGCTCTACAACAGAAATGAGTTTGAAAGAGATTAAATAAAAATAATTGAATTTTAAACAAGAACGAATAAGGAGTTTGAATATTTATTTTAGCAAAAGAGTCTACTTACAAATTTGGCACCAGCAACTTGGGGCAAACTACATACACCCAAAAGGAATAAACAAGGGATAGTAACAAAATTGACGCAACCAACGTGTGGCTTGTAACTAATACGTATTATTTTATTATTACAATGTATATATATTGAAGTGTCTCCACGTACTTGTATTGTGTCGGAAGAAGAAGGATGCTACTGGTGTAGAGATCGTTAAGTCATAAAAATTGACACAGACGAAATGCGTACACTGAAAATAAGTTTTTAATGGAACGCAGTTAAATATTACCGAGGTTATATTATCAATAATCCTGCGTGAATTGGCAACCAGAGCTTTCACTTTTGTTGTAGTTCTTTGATTAGTTTGCTTCCTTCGGACTTCTATTTACATATTCTTCTAGTTTCTAATTTATTAAACTTTTCTCTTTAACGTTGTTATCTCTATGTTTTAGAGATAATTTCAATCCAATGTACTCTTCCTTTTTAATCTAGTTGTTCAGATTGCTCAGATGTACTAATAAATCTATTTGGCAAAAACTAACCAACAACTTTACTTGTGATCTTAGTAAGATGCACTATTGTACTGAATATAAACACTAATTCCCTAATTTCTGCTAAAATATTTCCACTGTGATTTGGTTCATCGTTTACTTGTCTGAAGGTAAAAATTAAAAATTTGTCTTTTAACACTTGAAGAAGAAGAAGAAGAAGAAGAAGAAGAAGAAGAAGAAGAAGAAGAAGAAGAAGAAGAAGAAGAGGAAGAGGAAGAGGAAGAGGAAGAAGAGGAAGAAGAGGAGGAAGAAGAGGAAGAAGAAGAAGAAGAAGAAGAAGAAGAAGAAGAAGAAGAAGAAGAAGAAGAAGAAGAAGAAGAAGAAGAAGAAGAAGGAGGAGGAGGAGGAGGAGGAGGAGGAGGAGGAGGAGGAGGAGGAGGAGGAGGAGGAGGAGGAGGAGGAGGAGGAGCAGAAGAAGAAGAAGAAGAAGAAGAAGAAGAAGAAGAAGAAGAAGAAGAAGAAGAAGAAGAAGAAGAAGAAGAAGAAGAAGAAGAAGAAGAAGAAGAAGAAGACAAGTTCTGCTCGCCTTTACAAAGCATGTATTCTGAGTAGGAATATATTGAAAGAACATTGTTTTGGCTAAATAAGCAGTAAAATAATCCATTAAAAAACCTAGTATTACTAGTCCTTAAATTTTTATCTTCAGTTCTTAAGCAGTTTATTAAAAAAAATCAGATAATATCTTGTGTACTTTTAATACATCTAAAATTATATACAATGAACCTATTTATTAATATTTGAATATGTCAGATAACCATAAAAGTTGAAATCAAACATTGCAATACTTTGCCTGTGTTAATAAAACCCGCAGTAAATTCATATTTGTTCACACTATCCTGTACCATACATAAAAAATAAGTGGAATTTTTGTTTTTCTGAAAGCTTTTTCTCATGAAAACAGACGTGAAAAGTATAGGATTGTCACAGAAATTGTGGTCCATTCGTCGCTTTGTAAAAATTACAAAGTACACCAAGTGTGTTTTATCCACAATTTTAGTTATAGGATGCAGTAGGTACATCAGATCTGATATTATGTTCTGTTACAGCAAGCCAAGTCTATTAATTAATTATAGTAACTCCATTTAAAAACAGAAGAAGTGAAAGAACTGATTTCATGCAGTGAGTGAAATTTCGTTTAAGGAAAAAGTCTTAAAACTTTATTTTTCAAAATTACGTTATATCGACCTTGATCGTAAAATCAATATTATATGTATACAAAAATTATCACGTGCCAGTGATAAGTATTACTGAAAAATATCAACGTTTACAATGCCCATCGGTATGTCGAACACATTATTTAGAGTACAATTGTCCGCCCTTTATCATTTACCACTAAAACATTCAGGAAATGACATAAAGCTACAAAACTCAATTTTTAGTATAATTTTCTATCTAAGCCTGAGTTTATGTCTATTCCAAGGCTTTTTATTTAAAAATTTTGAAACACGTATGCTAAGCATAATGAAATCAACGAAAATTGTTTAATTCTTTAGATAAAGATGGACTGAACTAATTATCGTTAAATGTCTTAATTCTTATTTACGTTTAACAGTGTAAGTAAGAATATAAATTTATTACGGAAGAATAAAAAAGTTCATCTTAGGTATATCTAATAACACCTTTAAACGTAATTAAAGTTTGTTTGGTTAGAAGGGATTATCATTTTAAGTGTTTTAGAAAATATATTACACACAATGAAGGAAAATATTTTTAAAAGTATTTAAAATTATCTCAGTATTGTTCCAAACTCGTATTAGAGAATCTGAAATAATCACACGTTAAATTGATCACAGGGAAGTTGGTAATCCCCCACAAGTTTAACCGTACGTTTGTGGGGTCACCCACGTTAACGCCCCACGCAAGGTGTTACGGAGGCGTGTTGCTGAATGTCTGTTTTACCTCACTTAGGCTACTACTAAAAGTTATGTTACCTTAAATAAACTAAGTAATCCCTTCTGTTTAATAATTTTATCAACAAGGGTTAGCCAGGTGTTCATATTCAAATGGCGATCTGAGACCAAATCTACATATAAAAATCTAGAATACATTTTTTCGAGAATTGCCATCAGTTATTTAAAACATATATCTCTGGTTTTCAAAAAACTATCTCTAAACTACTTCATGAACATGTTCGTTTGTTTTGCACAGTAAAAGTGCATTGGAATGTATCTTTCATTAGCTATCTCTCTTCCTGCTGCTCCTTCTTTTTGAAGTGAGAACTTCGTATACGGCGCTGTGGTATTCGGCCCACTCCGGAACATTAATTCCCGTACTTCGTAGTAAACTGTTTCAACGTGTAACAAAATAGATGTAAGGAAGAAGCAGTGTTACCAGGTCAGTCAAACCTCTTTTCTCCACATAGCCACCCAAAGTTTTCCCATTGACACAAATATGTGTTCTTTAAGCAAAACGTATATTTTAAAGAATGTGAGAATATTCTAAATGTTTAAATACTATTACAAGAATAACGTAAATATTAAAAATAATTTTATTTATTATAAAAGAAAATGTACTCACATGCTAAGAGATCGAGCTGAATACTTTTGAAATCCTTTCCTTGTAAACACTTTTTATTAGCCTCACATATTTACACAATTTTGCAATTGCTTAATTCATAAAAATAATTTAAAATCATTGAGACCTATTTTTTATTATAATACATAACAGTATGACTTTTTGTTTAGCGAAAGCAAATAATAGCTGTCAGGGTTATTCGAATAAAGAGAATAATATAAAGCCAAAAATGAAAATGTGTTTTAAAAGTGATTTCCATCCATACAGCTTCTGTTTTTAACGTAAGAGAAAATTTAACCATTTATAAACAAATTAGAATTTTATTGCAATATTCCAGTATTGTGTAGCTATATAATCACAGTAGATGGTTTTAGGGAGACAAAATATTGTCACGATATGAAGACTCGTTTCTATGGTTACCTACTAAGTTTGCGTCACCCAAAAACGAAAATCATTTGAGGATAAATATAAAGGTTGCTACCATATTTACCACAATTTGCCGAATTTACTCACTCTCAGTGATTTCAGCCGTAATCTAATGATTACGAAAATTATACAAATTGAATAAATTTACATTTAATAGACTCTAGTTTAGTGCTAAGCGTTTTTGCTTAGCTTAATTCAGCCTAAATCTTAATTAGACACGTTTCATAACTACCATATACTTAGGTACTGTCCAGTAAAAGAGAAAAAAATCCTTCTCTCTTATCTATTTATGTTTGTCACAAAAGCTTATATTATATATGTATACACAAAAAAACAAAACTTTACATAAAAAAAATTCCTTTCTTTAAAAATTTTAAGAAAATTATTATAATTACGAGTATATTAAAGATCCTAATATATCTTGCTACAAAACATAAATTGTAATATTCAGACATATTTTACTTGGTGATATTGAGAATTGGGTTCTTCAAAACTACACATTGTATTAACAAAATACCATTTAATAACGTTTTACATCCTTAGCTTGCACTTACTAAAGCACTAATATATATTTCCGCGGTTATGCGATAATACCTCAGCTGTCTACTGTTGTTGATGAATCATGTTTTGGGTGCAGGATGATGATCCCTTTGAAACAGGTAATTGTACAAGGTATTTAATTATAAAGGTTCAATTATTATCGTTAAAGACTCCTCTAATATAATTGTACGGTGTTTTAAAAGTTTTATATTACATGTTTACTGTTAAAAATTATTTTGAACAGAGAAACATTTATTGTGACATTTTAAACACGAGAAACAGACCGTTTTTCTTTTCTCCTGTGTTTGTGTATTCCTCTGTAAAACTAGTTTCTAAAAGAAATGAAAGAGGACAATATTATGTAATTCCTGTGCAATATTTCTACGCTGAAGAGGTAGAGGGCACGTGTACCTACGTGAAGCTTTGCACGCGCTGTGTAACTGGCAGGATTCGCAACTCTCCAGATCATGTCAAGCACGCTTTGATTATACTATCGGCATTCAGGTTACATACCACATAGCCGGGGTATAAACAATGGGGCCTATAGTGCGTCTGGTGGAAAGTGACAAGTGTGAATTATTGTGAGCGGACATCTGCAAATGAGACTTGTATTATTTAGTGTGACACTGTTAAATAAGTGGCATTTATTTTGTGTTACATTAATGTTTCTTTGACAATCGTAAGCTAGAAGAATTGTTTTATACGAGTAGTGTATTTTTTTAATTTGAACTGTGATTAAAGTTCTAAACAGCAATTTCTCTGTTTTCAGCTACTATGTTTCCACTGTTCAAACATGAGGATCCTTACAACCGTCGGAATAATATTGTTGTTATTATCTAGAGATTTATTTACAATCTGAGTGAGTATAAAATATTCTTAGTTATGTTTTCTTATTTTTTACGAAATACATTTTGATAAGTTATAACTTATTAAGATAACTTAATAAGTTATAACTTAACTAAAAAAATTACCATTGTTTTAATGATTTGTACGGTTTCTAAAAGAAATGTACAGTCCAAGGTAAAAGAGTACTCATTTGCCCCATCATGCTGTTTCCTTATCGCGATTTTTCAGTTAGGATTCGCGGCTATTTTAGTTTGTTTATGTATTTTTCCCTTATGGGTAGGTAGGTTTATAGATAGTGCCTTGACTCACAACCGTAAAACATGTTGATGACATAAAGAAAGTGCGTATAATTGTAGAACGTAACTACGTAAATTAAATTCGGCATTGGCGTTCAGAATAAGTTTTAAAGTAAAGAAGAACAAGCACTTTATATAGCAGTATGGAAATTGACATTAAAAGTTTACTCAGATAATTCAACTAACAGACAAACACGCGGCACAATCAAATTCTCACATTACCACGTACCTGTTGTAAAAAAAATATTGGACTTGTTAATCTTAATGTTTAATAGAATTCAAAAGTAGTAATACATTAATATCCTTTTTATAACCTAAAAAATAATAAAAACATTATTTGTTAATAAAGGAAACAGTTTATTGTATTTGCTTCTCATAAACGTCAAATAATATTGGAATTCACCATAAGTGTTAATTACGTATCTATTCAGTTTTATACGCGTTTTTCGTCTGGTCCATGTGTGTAACTGTTGCTGTTTCTGTCAATGTCACATTCTTGCACGTTAGTGACAAACCAGTTTACATTATCTTCACGGAAACCTTCCTCACAATCTTCCTTTTGCAATTGCCAAGCACGGCACACACACTTCATCCACTGTATGTCTTAAGGGGTTTTCTAAAAGTCTTCTTACTTACTTCAGATCTCCCATGTAGAGTTATGTCTTTTCTTAAAACGTACTTTCGTCCCAATAAAATTTTTTACAATTTCGATATTCGCTGCGATCATAAAACTCGTATACAGTGCGCCGCACAATATCTTTATTGGAACTATATAAATAGATGTTCCACTTTTTGTAAGAAAACAACAAGGGAACAAAAACTACAAAAGGTATTAAGTATTAGACACGGTACTTTTAAGTATTATTCATCAACTATAAAATTTAGTTTATTTCCTTCCTACGTTATTCGGTGATCACTTGTGAGGGGCAAAAGAACACGGTGCAGCTGTTGCTTTCTGGGCGTTGATAAATACTTCACTCCTGGTGGAGTTTGGTTGGTTCGTTACAAGGTCTTTGTGATAATTGTGTGTACTAAAAACTATTTTTTAATTTATGTCTGATACTCGGGAGTTAAACCATTAAGAACTAAAATGCACTAAAATAAAAAAATATATACGAAAACACAAACTACATTTTCCGGTACGCAATACCTAAATTAGTCTGACAGATATGTTGACACGAGCAGAACAACAGGCGCAGTTCATGAATCTAAAGTGTGTAAAGTTGTAGCTTGGCCGATGTAGTGGAAACGGTAATGAGGAAGTGACACAAGTTTGACCTTGGAACGCTGATTGCATTCAACCATAAGAATAACTTAAGGCAGAAAAAAACCGAACTAAAAAAATACGAAAACAGATCGGAGTGTGTATTTTATTACAAAGATACTAGAAAACAAGGTACTGCAGTGGTACGACCTTGTAAATAGAACGGGTGAAGCAAAATGGCCCAATAAAATATTACAGTGGCAACCAAAGGGAGTATGTGATACAGCAATCCTACATCAATGGGACCGTGGGAAAAAGGAAATAAAGTTGAAGAGTTAATAAGAGGTTATGGAAAAACAAGGCAAATTCATGAGGGGAAGGCTAAAGAAGATCAAGGAAAAGAACAGCTAGTGTTGCTCATCAGAAGAAATGTTATTGTCTAAAACAAACTGTTAAAACGCTCCCTTTTTTTTGTATAATACGCATTTTTATCCAGTCCTTGCGCACTTCGTACTTCGAAAAGTTATAAAATATCCCATTTAAGTATTTCATAACAAGCTTTATTTTTGTTGACGCTTTCCATTCATGTTTAGTAGTGTTTGAATCAAATAGGACTAGAATAGCAATGTAATGGTCCCGCTAAGATCGTCACCTACCTCGAGAGGATTATTTTTAAGCTCATGCAAGAGAAATCATTAGTCTTCAGAAGGATAAAATCTCGTGGCGAGAAATTATGGGAGCACTGTTTGTTGTTGCAAATACTGGTAGTTGTGAAAACTATTATTGGTGTCGAAGACGGTGGTGGGAAACGTCAGCTACACGACATACTTTAAACACGATACAAATCGTCCATGTGTTTGTTACTCCCAACCAAATGCATGAACGACCGTCGACTTTCTTGTCTCGTGATTGAAAACACAATGATGGAAAACAACGTAAAAGATTATTTTTATAGACAATGCCCTACCTAACATAAATTTTGAATTCTATAAACGTAGAACTTTAGCCTGTTGCCCAAGAGATAAGTACTTGAGCATTTATATCGCAAATAACTTATTTGGCAGAAAGTAAGTAAATACGGAGCAATAAGTGAATTAAGTAGTCCTAAGGAATAATATACAACTTCTTTACTTACAAAATTATTGTAGCTTTCTCTTTTTCTATGGTGAAAAAAGTATTGTTTACAAAAGTTTTAGCGTTGTTCGTCAAGTCCAGAATTGGGTGTTTCTGTCAATTCTACGTTTGTACAAAACAAATAGGTCCATATAATATGTGAATCAAATATGTAAGGCAGCTACAGAACACAGACTACCAGGATTTCAATAGTAAACAGTCCTTGTGACACGTTAGTTAAGGAAGTTTAAATGAACGTTAGACCACAGTGAAATAACTGTTGTGCTGTTCTGACAGAATCACTTTGCATGCGTAAATATTAATGAGCACTACAGCAGTCTGTCCCTTCCATTCCGACAAAGCAATTTGTATATCGTGTCACTTGTAGACACCACCATCTGTACATAAGTTTCTCCTTGAATAAAGTTTATGCACCTATTAAAAACAGCTCATCTTTCTTTAATAATAAAATACCACTAACAATATTTTTGGCGGAAATATTATTATATAGGTTATTTTATAGTATGATGAATAGCCCGAGTTTTGAATGACACAATATTACGTATTTCCATAGGAAATTGTGAAAATAACAGTAGTTATAACTGGCTTGTGAGTGTAACATTTTAGAAGGGTTTTGAACAGTATGCTTGTTTATAAATAGGAAAAATGAAGTTTTTAAGATGAAATGTAAGTTAATTGATCAATTATATGTAAACACAAAAATCCGTATGTTTTCTTATATCTCGTGTTTCCTTCACCACTTTTCACTTTCTACTGTTTAATCCCTTACCTTCTAAACCTTCTGTTATATACAACACTTTCTACTTTATTGATAAAAAGTTTGTTACAACTGTCCCTGTTGGGTTTTCTTGTTGATATTTTAACTATTTAAATTTTTCCTAACATAAGTTTAAAAATTTCAAGTTTTACGATTAAACTATTTTGTTCCTGAATAGCCAAGATTTTCTGTGAATTTTAAAAATATGTTATAGACGTATATTGAACCTGAACGTCGTTAAGTACTGGTATTTATACAAGGCTCACAGACCAGAATATTCCAAATTGCGTGTTAGCGCCAGTGTGTACGACGTAATTAATTGCGGCCTTGACACAGTCCGCGCGGCTGGCGGCTTCCAGAAAGGTCTCGCGAATGCGTCGAGAGACACGTACACCATCGCATTACATTCTGGATCCCTCTGGAACGTTCGATAAACACGTAGATTGTTCTGTGATGTCATAACATTATTTAAAGTGGTACGTACTTTTGTCTTACATATAACAGACAGATAAACACAGCAGTTGGAAAATAATCTTTTTCAACAATCGTCTGTTACAAGTCACCAATTCCGTAGACTCGTAAGTTTAGTTTTGTAAACATCAACCACTTTACTCAGTCTCTTACAGTACTTTTTTAAATGAGTATTTGTAGAAAAATGTAATTTAATTTTATTAGTTTTATTGTTATTATTCTTTTTCATTATTTTAGTTTTAATTGTTTTTCGTTTATGTTATTAACGTATGATGTCCAGTATCATTTTATGAAACACAATTCACACGTGTATTTGCAGAGTACACATTTTTATTGTTTAAGCAGAAAATAATCCGTTTAATTAATAAAAGCCAAGCTTTTTACGACGCATACACAATCTGGTGGAAGGCGCTGTTTAACTGTTTTGATAAAGTCAGTAGTAAGATGCTCCAAAGACGCTCAAGGGAAAACATTACTTTTTAGTGCAACCTATTTTAACATTGAAAATGTTTATAAGGACGTGTCGCACATATCCGGCCGATCGCTGGTGCGTTATCGAAAATGGGGACCGGTGGATTTCCTTAGAAACTACTTCTTTGTTGTCAATAACGTAGTACACATATAAAACTTCGCTTATGAATGCGACTACATTTAACTTATAATCTGTACATTGGCGAATGAAGAATGAATTCATTGATTGGTGAATGAACATAAATATATATATATTTTAGATTTATTGAAACATTTTCAATGCCCTTCTCTGTGCATTGCATTTGTTCAATGCCTGTAAATTTTTTATACGAGTTAGCTGGTACATACAAGCTTCGAAATTGTTATAAGGTGTTATAAATGAAAGTAGGTCATATCCATATATATATATATATATATATATATATATATATATATATATATATTTACATTACGTTTATTATGTATGTATATTATATATTATGTTATGCTGTTTAAGCAAAATAATAGCTTTCTTCTGCAAGTAAATTCTATATTACTATATGCAATAATTTTAAATAGGTTAGATACCTGATAATCCTTCATGCAACTTACTTGGTCGCTATGCACGACGCGTTTCGGGATCAAGGTCCCATCTTCAGGTGCTCACTCGGGTCGAGCTCGTCAATTCATAAAAACACACATAAAACATAAAAAACACTGAATTTAAACACTCATACTGCGCGAGAGGGGACGATGCGCATCGTCGAGAAAGTAAACATGCACTGGCCGTATAAAGTCCAAAGCAGAGATAAGTTGGTCGTACTCTTCATGTCTGTGCCAGTTTCTGTATCACAGTATCGAAGAGCGCGTTGGATTTGAACGACACCATATCGTTCAACAGGCACTCTTTCTGTGACTTGGCCGCTTTATATATCTCATACTCTTCTAATGCATTCATATATCGGCCCTACTTACAAAAGTGTATAGGTTTAAGGTTAACAGAGAAGTTAGTGTAACTGTGATCACAATCAATCAGGTGTTGCGCGTAAGTCGATTTACTGTTTATCACATTCTTCATGGGCAGTTGTTCCTTAAACCTCTCTTCAAATATGGTTTTTCAAAAATACCTTAAACCTCTCTAGAACGATATGGTGTCGTTCAAATCCAACGCGCTCTTCGATACTGTGATAAAAAAACTGGCACTGACATGAAGAGTACGACCAACTTATTTCTGCTTTGGACTTTATACGGCCAGTGCATGTTTACTTTCTCGACGATGCGCATCGTCCCCTCTCGCGCAGTATGAGTGTTTAAATTCAGTGTTTTTTATGTTTTATGTGTGTGTTTTTATGAATTAACGAGCTCGATCCGAGTGAGCACCTGAAGATGGGACCTTGATCCCGAAACGCGTCGTGCATAGCGACCAAGTAAGTTGCATGAAGGATTATCAGGTATCTAACCTATTTAAAATTAACCATTGCAACTTGGTGACCATACACACAATGAATACTATATGCAACTTAAATAAGTTTTGCAGAGATAATCTACATTGTCAGAGGTTGGAATTTATATGCTTACACACACACACACACACACACACACACATACACACATCAGATTGGAGCAATACATAATTGTACACGAATACTGTATGATGTGAAAATGTGAATTTATGTCAACCGGAAAGTATAAAAAGTTTAATTAGATGCACTGTAATTTAAAGAGCAAGTTCGAGTAGATTTGTATTATCTGATTTGATGTCATGAGATGTGAGATTGAACTGTGTGTGTGTGTGTGTGTGTGTGTACGTGCGAGCTCTCCCATTTTCCTGACTGACAGTAAATTCGACAACCGCAAAAACTACAAGGTTAGGTCTATATGCGAAATATGCTGTACAATATGCTGTACAATATGCTGTACAATATGCTGTACAATATGCTGTACAATTTATTGAGAAACAAGATATACCAGCTGGTAGTGGACACTTTATTATCCGCAGCTAAACCGTTATGAGTTCGTGTATTACAACACCAGAGTTAATTATTTATTAATTATTCCGTTAATAATATAGATATGGAGTTATAAAACATGATGAGATGTAGCGCAAACCACTAGTTACAACCACTGGGTTGAACATAGTTGCAGCCGCAGGTAATGTGAATAATTTCCAAAGTGTTAAAATTAACGCGGAACCTGTCTAACGATGCTTGACAGGGCACAGCTAGAACTGTTTGGCAGGAGTGGAAAGCCACACTGTGTATACGCCGAACTTCGCCATTCCATGGAGCATTCTCTCTTAACAATTTGCTCTTCGAGGTGTTAACATCAGTGTCGTTTGTCAAGTCAGCAACAGACCGTCGACGTATCGCGTTGCGATTTCTGGTCGAGGCTGAAGAACACACTCCCGAGCAGCCTGCTAAAGGATCTTGCAAGACACACACACACACACACACACACACACACACACACACACACACACACACACACACACACACACACACAATGGTAAAAACAATCAACGGCATCATGTGCAAGAAAAAAAGAGGGAATTATTACAAAAGAAATGAATATAAAATGTACATTTGAAAACAGTTAATTCAGTACAACTTTTTAAATACCAAACCGTTAGAAATGGGTACATAGTCTTTCCTCTAGTATAAGATTTGCTTTCAAAAATTTCATATTCTGATTATTTTAAATTACTTGATTTATTTTTTTTCATTCTTCTATTGTAACGTAATTTTTTTATTTTAACTTTAAATTATTATGATCTTCATATTTGCAAATCAATTATTTTGTTATGCACTAATGAATAAGTACATACTTAATTATGATAACTAACGCTGAAGCGGCTATAAAGACATTAAGTGAACAGGTTAAACAGAACGAGGCTCGTGTCCTCATTAATAATAAATTGAACCGTGTATTAAAGAATGAGTGCAGGCATCCATCGGTTGATAAATATCGTAACGATATGTAAACTATACACAACATTAAACGTAAACTTGTAGATAACAATGCCATAATAACGAAAGCCAATAAAGGCAGTACAGTTGTAATTCTAGGTCAACATGAATATAAAGTGAAAGTTTACGAATTTTTCAAGGATAATAATATACGCGCATTAACGAAAGACCCCACCGCAGACTATATTAAAGATATAAACCACAGTATAAATAAATGTACGAATCTGTTTGATATACGTACCATGCGTCAACTGAAACAAATACATACTCGCGCCCCTGCGCTTAATGGTCTGCCAAAAATACATAAGGGGAATATGCCCATACGACCCATAGTTAATTTTACCACAGCGCCCGGATATAAAGCGGCTAAAAAACTTCTACAGGTTTTAAAATATAATATAAAAATAAACAATAACCACAGTTTCAGGAATAATATTGAATTTGTGAATCGGGTAAAATCATTAAGAATGTTGCCACAATATAAACTGATGTCCTTTGATATTGTGAACCTTTACACCAATGTTCCAGTTACCCAAACCATCAATATTGTACAGGAAAATCTGGAGAGATCAACAAGAAGTACAGGAACTTATCATGATATTAAGAGTAATACTAAGCCAGAACTATTTTACGTTTGATAATAGGTTTTTTGCCCAGGACGATGTACTTGCAATGGGTTCGCCACTTAATAGTTTTTTGGCTGACATCTATCTTAACCACTTTGAAAATGAATACGTATTGTCTAATAAGAATAGGTTTTATAAAAAGATCATTTCATACACGCGGTATGTAGATGATACATTTCTTGTATTTGATGGCACATGTAGGCAGGCAGAAATTTTGAATAAATATATAAATAGTATACATCCAAACATAAAGTTTACACTCGAGTTGGAGAACGAACATAGCTTAAATTTTCTCGACCTGATGATACAAAACATAAATAACCACCTTAAATTTAAAATCTACAGAAAGCCGACCACTACGGACATTACTATCCATGCGTCCTCACTTCATCCATTCGCTCAGAAAATGGCGTCTTTTAAATCCTTCGTCAACAGGCTATTGAAAATTCCATTGGAACCGGAGGACTACCGTGAAGAACTTAGTACTATAAAATACATAGCGATGGCCAGCGGTTATAACAGCGTGATTGTGGATAGGTTAGTAAAAAAGCAAAAAAAGAACCTGCATAGAAATAACAATGAAACACACAATAGGGTTCAGAAATACATAGCAACTGAATATACGAATCTTTTACCCAATACTATTTATAATGTTTTTAGAAAGTATGACTATACAGTATCTTTTAAGACGAATAACAGCATTTTAAAAACTTTAAGGCCAAAATCCAATAAACCAGTAGAAAGCTGTTCAGGGGTGTATAAAATAGAATGTGAAGTATTATAACATCTTCTCTAGTGTTATAACTTAGGGAACCCGAAATAATTGGTTCTCCCAATTATTCAGGCTGCCTTACTCGACGAGCTGAAATTTAATCAGAACAACACAGAGTAAATATAAAAGGAATCAGGGAATGGGAAAACTGTTGATTTATGTACTCAGTATATGTGTGTAACAAGAAGACTTCTCTTTATTAAACATTTGAAAAAAAAAAAATTTACTCAAAAGATAGATCCCATGACATTACTAATTGAATTATTAAAGTTATTTGAATTCTTTATTTAAACTTTGGGATCACAACAGATTTTATTTAGCTATACCACGGATCCGGGTAACCTTATGTATTTAGTCATCAAACCTTTAATTATATTCACTTCATGATATTAGCTTGCAAGACCTTTAGTTTTATGCTTCATTATTATTCCATTTGAAGAATGGTATTAATTATACTACGATACATTAAGATTTAAATTTTACAATGTATTATGTCTGAATAGTTACATTAAATTCTTAGAGGTAATTCTTTTTAATCTTTACAAGTTTAATCGTCTCTGAAAAGTCTCTCTTTTAAAGTGTATTGTGTTACAATTATAATTATTATTTATTCCTCGATAGACGTGCTATCGAGTCACCTTTAATTTGGTATGTAGAAATTTCCTCCGGGAGTGTCCGTCTTGGGAATCCTTAAAAGCGTCGTCCTCATCTAGGTCTGGTCTTAGTCATTAAAGGCTTAAACGTCTGCAGTCTAGGTCGAACCTTCTACGATGGTAGGCGTCGATTCTCTGATGTCTCGAACTGCATCTTCTGTCGGGTCTACTAGAGTTGTAAATTCTGGTAGCTCACATCTCCAGGTAGGATGTTGAAAAGTGTCGTCAGCTGGTGAAGTTAGCAGTCATCGTTATTAATACTCGTACTTTTGTTGTCACATATTTCTTCTTGTTACCACGTTTCTGATTTTTAATTAATGTTACATGTTACACTCTTTAGTGTAGCAGAAAATAAACTACATTTGAAATAAGCCAAACTAACAACAAATCACACAACATTCCAACAGAGCTTTTGCTCGTGCGTGTGCACTGCTTGGCAACTTCATAGCGAGAGAGAGATTTTTCGCCCGCTTCCACTGGTACTGCACGGGGTAGTGGGGTGTTTATTCCGCGAGAATATAGTCCCTGTCTCTCTCTAAATAAACATTTTTATTTATACTAACTATCCCTAGATAAAAATACATAATTTAAATGAGTTGTTTTAGTGACTATCTGTGTCTTCAGATTCTTTAATTATTAACATTAGTTTTTTATTTTATTCTTAATTACAGAAGACTCGGAAAACATGTCGAGTCCGGAATCAACAGGTAGGCGCCTGATAGCAAGCAAGGGTTAAATACGACAATAATAATTATTTACAATATGCCTTTTTATTACAGTTTATTTGCCCTTATTAATTACTTATTCCTTTCAAACTTAGTACCTACGTGTTTTTTTTTATTATTGTAAGATTTAAATGGTTAATGGCTCGCAACCTTAATTTTTTTTTCTTTCTTTTTTTTTATAATGGTTACAATTTAAATCGTCACAGTATGTAATAGTTTCTACATTGGACAAACAGGCAGAAAATTTTTAGATAGATATAAAGAGCACCTGCCTAGGGGCAACGTCAGGAACGTCAAATCAAACTTTGCCATGCATATCATTGATCACAACCATACCTATTCCAATTTTAGAAATAATTTCAAACCACTGCATTTCTGCAGAAAGGGTAAACTCATGGACGCACTGGAAGAGTTTGAAATTTACAGAGCCTCTACAACACACAATGATCAGCTTCTGAACGGGAAACTGTCGTTCAAGTCAAACGAACTGTATGATACTGCTATACGCATGCTGAAACAGCACGACAAATAAATACAGGCCGAATAGATTTGTCAGTCGCTCGCGGGTCGGTAGCGATGCGCATCGTGAGATAACGCGAGTGGGGAAATCGACTGAGTAGCGAGATGTGCGTGACCTTCCTATATTTTTTATCTAGTGACGTGCTCTACATGAGTGAAAAGTTTATCCATCTGCTGATGGGACTTTAAGTCCCGAAACGCGTACTGTACATTGAGAAAAAACACAAAGAAGTTGCAAAGAAGGAAACCAAGGTAATTCTAATATTTAATTAATTATTAATGTTTAGAAATGTTAAATGACTAAACGTATAAAACCATACTTATTCTGGAGACTATGGAAAAAGTTCAAATTACGGGACCAGACGATTAATCACTCTACATACTTTAAGAAATTTTTTACAAATAATTGTGAAGTAAATTTTTTCCTGCAATATATGACAGCGTTGATCTCCCTGTTGTAATTACTCTAGTCATAAAAGCACTGTATTATTTCGTATAGTCCAGATAATGTTGTAGAAACATTACCCAGATAAAATGTTTTATAGGGTTATACAGTATACTCTTTTATTAGTTACTTTTCTTGAACAGCCGCATTTTATATGGGGCCTTAGTGATTAGTGCAGTCGCGTAAAATTATTAATTTGTCACAGAATCAATTATATCTTACGACTTCATCCACTTATCAGAATCTACTTTGATGGATGCGATTCTACGCATTGCGGGATAAGTATTTGATATGCAAATTGCTTCCCAACTGATTATGATAGTAATTCTAATTAAGTTAATACTAATATAAGGAATTTCCGTTCGTAGCATATATTTTCCAGTGATTTTGCTAATTACAACACTGAATTTTTATCCGTAGACCTATTCAAATAACAAGCAGTTTGTAAAACAAAGTTTGGGACATAACAACTGAACACCTGTGTACAATAGTGTTCGTGTGTTAATGTTAAGATCAAACACACATAAAAATACATTCTTACATTTGAGGAGTTGCATGCAGTAAGGGCCCTTAAGAGGTTATCCTCTTTTTGCGTTCAACGATTTATTTAATTTTGCATTCCTTCGCCTACGTAATTTGATGTCAATATTCCACTACCAAAGTCCAGGACAGATAACAATAGTTCGTATGTAAACATTAGTGACAATGTTGTAAGAAGTCTTCTTCTTCTTCTTCTTCTTCTTCTTCTTCTTCTTCTTCTTCTTCTTCTTCTTCTTCTTCTTCTTCTTCTTCCTCTTCCTCTTCCTCTTCCTCTTCCTCTTCCTCTTCCTCTTCCTCTTCCTCTTCCTCTTCCTCTTCTTCTTCTTCTTCTTCTTCTTCTTCCTCCTCTTCTTCTTCTTCTTCTTCTTCTTCTTCTTCTTCTTCTTCTTCTTCTTCTTCTTCTTCTTCTTCTTCTTCTTCAGCGGCGCAGCAACCCATTACTGAGTCAAGGCCTCCTTTAACAGCCTCCGCCAGTTGTCCCGGTCAAGTGCAGCTGCTCCCCAGGTCCAGTATCATAGTTCACACCGTCTTTCCAACGTAGTTTGTGTCTACCAACTCTCCTGCTGCCATAAATCTGTTCTGTGAGTGTATTTCTTTCTGGGAATTTCATTCTCCCCCATTCTGATCACCTGAGTTTACCAAGTTTTATAATTTTCACAATATCTGGTTCATTCAGAAGAGTGTTCATTTCTTTGTCGGTCCTTTTCCTCCATTCACCTCCCACATATATTGGACTAAAATACTGTTGATCCCCCCTTTTTATAAACCGGACATATAACTTTCTTCTGCCAGCTGTTGGCAGTTTCTCTTCTATCCATATATCAATGATAAGGCCTTGAAGGGTTTTAACCAGATCTGGGCCACCGTTTTTGAAAAGCTTCGCAGGAAGATTGTCAGAACCGGGAGCTTTGCTGTTTTTAAGTATTTCTATTGCGGCTATCACACCATCTTCATCAGGTCGCTCGATGTGATCATGTTCCTCTAGCTCAGGTGGTACATAGTTGTCCGCCTCGTCATTCTCAGAAAGTGCTTGCGCCACGTTTCGAGGATCTTCCCCTTTTCTGTAAGTAGGGTGCCGTCAGTGTCACGACAAGCTGTTGTCCTGGGCTTAAAGGGTTTTCTACCTTGATTTATCTTATTGTTGAATTTTCTGGTTTCATTGGCATCCTTAAGATCTTGGATCTCTACCAGCTGTTGATTTTTCCAAGTTCTTCTGCCGATGCACCCGCTTCTTCGCTCCCCTCCACTTCCTGTACACCTCTGCACTTCTTCTTATGTGCCTCTGTATTATTGTTGCATAGGCTATGTTGTAAGAAGTATATCTTTTAAAGTTGTTAGTTAACATTGCTCTAAAAAATATTTTGAAAAGGAGAAAATCAGTTTGAACTATGTAATGCGTTTATGATTGTGGTGATTTAAAGTTGAACAAGATGTTTACTTCCCTGGCTGTGTGACAGCACAATCAGTAAAACAATTTGTAGACAGTGTTAAGAAAAATAGCAAATTTTCATGGTCTTATTCTGTTAAATCTATAGGACGAATGTTTGTAACTTAACGGATATTTTTACTGAATCTTCATGAGGTAACTAAAAAGAGGCTTTGTGTTATTTTAAAAAAGCTTTTAGAAGGAGGTATTGTAGTATGACAGAAAATCTACCTTATTACAATTCCAAAAATAAGCAAATATAAAATAAAAACAAACTGGCATAAAGAATAATTACTATAACAATTAATCAAGAACAACAGTAAACTGAAATTCTAGATCCAAAGAAATCAAGTTCATTAAAACCAAACATACAATCTATAATAAATAATAGGAAGATGATAGTCCAACTTATAGTGTAGATATACCCAGGTAGAATAGGAACAGGTAAGGAAAAACCATGGATATACAAACCCACAGAAAAAAAAGTAACTATTGAAAAAACAATACCACATTATAAAAATAAAACTCCAAAAAGATAAAATAAGAAAAGTACAATACAGTAAAATAAGAATAAATGTAAATTAAGTGTAAGTAAAGATATTAGATGTATAACTAAAGGTGGACAAGTGTAATTTATTTTTATTGTAAAAAGTGACTACTAATAATGCAAATTAAGTGATGTTCCTTATTCCCCAAGACTAGATAAAATTACTAGAATTAAGATTAGGGAATACAGCGAATAGTGAGGGGAACCAGGGTAAATCCCTAAATCAAAACAAAAACAGCGATAGACTGAATAAAAGTTAACTTTAATAAACTGTTTAAATAAGAACAGATTTGTTTTGTTGTGTTAGAAGTTCATTGAACCCATAGCATTGAATGCGTGGGATTAAATTTATTTTAAAAGAATATCTTTATTATGTTTTAATAATGTCAAGTAATCATAAACTATGTTGTAATTAAGTAAGGGCAATTTAGTTGTTAGGATTTTATTGGAATTGTACGTCAGAAAGGGTAATAGCAATCTGAAATAATTGTAAACTTAATGATAGCACTAACATCAATACATAGGCCAAACTGTAAACCTCACCAACATTATAAATTATTAGTAAATAAGTTAATGAAACAAATTATATGAATGAAAATTATTGAATATAACACAATAACGATTTATTATAAACGTAACAACACTTTGTGAAAGTAATTAAGGAATGTATAGGATATTATTTGGAAAAGGCAAGTGTAATAACACTGGGACCTAGAGAAAAGCCTAAATTGAAGGTAGGGTTCAAATTAGCTAAGTAAATCATCAAATTACTGAGAATCAAAGAAACTAAATCATAATAATTCAATCAATGATCTTGTTTAATGGTAATTGGAATCTAACATATACTGTAAACCATTTAATTTGTAAGGAATTTGTAGGTAAGGCCTACAAGCAAATATTATGTAAATATGACTTTTGAGTTAAAAAATACTATAAAACATATCATGTATGGTATTAAATTATGCAGAATTAAATAAGGAATTTGATTATGTAATTACAATTTAATAAGAATAGATAATAATCGAAATGTAAATTTTAATATAATGTAAAATTTAATTCTTTTGAACAAAATCAATCTTGAGACTTAAGTATCAGCTGACTGAAAACAATGTAAATTTACTAATAAATCAGCCAGGACCTTTTGAGTGATGAAGAAAAAACTAGGAGTTGATTGTTAAACGTCAAGTTGAACACATCAGAACGATATAGCTAAAGAAGTTAAAATATTTTTTGACAAGAATTAAGCTTCAGAAAGGAAATTCAAAATATGAGTTCTTCATACAAACGTTAAATAAAAGAAACCGAACCATTACTTTTATGAAGATTGGCAATTATAAACCAGATATAAGAACAGTACCGGCACTAATCGAGAAATTTCCAATGTGAATATCATCACGACATTCTGGATGAACTATTTGAAACGAAGACACTTTTAACCAACACCTATTACCGAAACTAAAACGGATTACGAACACTGAATCATCACACTACAACAAGAAAATTAATAACTACTGCTCTGATGAGGGACACTTAAAGAATAAACATTTAGAGGAAAATCGTTGAGATCTTGGTGTAAATCCGCAAAGAAGGAATCGGCCATCTTTGATGAGATAATCTGGTGAACAACTTCAATCAGCTGTGATGACGTCAGCCCAAGCTTAGCCTGTGGTTCGAAATATTTCCATTTTTTACTAACATTTTTATGATAAATATTATTTCTATTTTATTAAATAAGAACTTTTAGTTGTAAGTATTGTACTTTTCAGCATTGCCCTTTTCTGACTTCTGATAACAGTTAAAAGAACCTATTAATTTTAAAATGTTATTAATTTAAAAAAGAAACCAAATCGACCTGAGATAAGGGTTTTCGAGCTCCGAATAAGTATTTCGACTCAAAGTCGACTAATCGCAACGAGATCAATAAATTAAATTAAATATTCCATATTTGAGTTTTATTTCTTTGCAAAGTATATAATTAAAAGAATTTCAGAAATTAAGTGAAACCTGGACGTCAAGGAGGAAGAGAACAACATCGAAAAGGAGTAAAAACACCGAATATACAAATACAATAAATCGATTATTCAATCTCATAATATTTTTAACGCTATAAACAAATTATTCATAACCAATCAAAATAAGTAAAATAAGAAAGGAATTAATATAACAACGAGGATTAATACAATAAATAAATAATTAATAAATAATCAATAATAAAAAAAAATAAAATAAAATTTTTTTTCAATAAATTAAATTTAAACTACATTATTCATTATCTTTAATTGATCGATAAAACGGTTTCGTTACAAATTGGCGCACAAACGTGGGGCATTATTTTAAAGGAATCCGCTACACAGAATAAAATATAGAAATAAATTCCAGACTATAAATAGGAATATTATAATCTATTTCAACTACATAAGAAACCGTCTCGTTGCAGTATACGTATTTAAGGACATTTAAGGAAGTGACAGGAACAGCATAATGAAACTAAAAGTAGTGTTTGTAACTTGGCTAAAAACATTTAAAATCATCACACAAAACTTCCCACTAGTCAAGGCAGAAATCAAGTATACTATATTTTAAAAAACCCAACTTTAATGTTAAAATTATCTTCCAGCTTTTTCAAGTTTTTACAAAGAAAATACTGGATTAATTTTGAAGATTGTTTACAAATCTTACAGTGTACAAAATGTTTGGTACAAACAATAATCAATGATTCTAACAATCTGTGTAGAACTACTTATGCTTTACATAAAAGGAAGTTAAGGACTACAGATAAATTAGCATTACAGGAGACTATCACAGTCCTCCAGAGTTGGTGTTAATTCTCGACTATACCAAAAATGTTCCCTTCATAAAGATCAAAGTTTTACAAAAGGTTGCTATAGGTGTTTCTTTTTAATATACTGTTATAATGTGTAACCGGTACATTTTATTACTTTTTAGGGACTGGGGATAAGAAGGATCCATCAAGTGTTTTCTCATTTCTTAATAGTTTTTTATTGAGTAACATAAACGAAGATACGTTTACACAAACTGAACACATTCAGGGCGTAGTGTTCAAAAACTTGTAGTTTCTGCGTCTAGTTAAATGCTATTATGTTCAATTTAGTGTAAATGTTAATTTTACAGTCCATAAATAAAAACCCAATTGAATTTTAAAGTCACTCCGTATCATTAACTGATCATTAACTGATTTGTAAAGAATTATTTTTACAAATGTTTAAAGGAATTATATCATAGTCGACATTGTATTATGTTATATTTCCAAAAACCCAAATTACAGCACTTAATTCTCACTATTTGTATAATAGTAAAGCATTTAAAAAAAATTAAACATTATTCATTGTTGTAATTGTTAATAACAATAAGTTCTTCGTTTCTAAGCAATCGATTGAGATTAAATGCTATTCTTTATAGTTTAATTCAAACCAGCAACGATAACAAATGTGTCTTGTCGGTGTCTCTGCAGATAAATTTAACATGTGGGTCAATTACCCACTGAGAAATACTCCAGGTAATGGAATTTTTGCAGCTCTGAGTGTCACGATTAGGATACGGGCATCACACTCACACACACCCGTTTGGCGGAGACATGTTCTGCGTTGCAGTCTGCGTGTTAGGAGTTAGTGCAAGCGCGCGCCTTGCAGTGACTTCAACAAGCACTCAGGTAAGCGCGGGCATGTGTTGCCCGCGCGTACAGACTCACACCGCACCGCTGAGCCGACACATGTCATGCGATGCAGTCTGCGAGTTGGGGGTCAGTGCAAGCGTGCGCCTTGCATTGACTTCAGCACGCACTCTGGTACGACGCACGCATGTGCGCTCGCGGTGTAACAAAAGTTTAGACTTTGATTGGGCTAAAATGAATGCAATACTCATAGATTTATATCATTATATTAAAAAATATATAATTTTGAATTTTTTGAGGTATATCCACATTGTAAAGATGAAAACTCAACAATGAACTCAATATTTTCTTTTATACTCTTCTTATTTTTAAATATTTCCTCGACTCATACAAGTTTTCTCAAGTTTACAACTTATGTATTTTGATATTTTTCTTCTTACTTTAAATTTATTTATTATTTTATAGTTAATTATTACTTATTATTAATTATTTTATGAAATTATTATATCGTAAAATTTTTTCTTGCGCAAGCGCATTAAATTCCTGGTTAAATTCTGGTTTATATTTAGTAATGGTGGAGCAGTGAAAAAAGAAAAAGATTGTTATAGACGAAAAGATTTTGTATAAAAAGGGAAAGGGCGGACTATATAACGGTTAAAAACTCAGAAGCATGACGAATATGTTATTAGAGTTAAAAATAAAACAAGATATAAAAGAGGATAAAATGACTTTCATGTCGTTATACGTATTAATGCAAAGGTTATGCTTATAGTAATTAATTATAATGTTTCTTTGTCAAATAAATTAAAAAGTAAAAGCAAATTAACCCTTAGCATTCATTTTTATACATTTTTTTCACAAAATACCTAACGTACACACTTCAACTTTATCGTTTCGGACAATACTAAAGGTGAACGTAGCAGCCGGCATAAGGTAATTCTACAGAAAGCCGTAGCAAGGTAATTCTATGTTTATTTACGTTTCATTTATGTTAATTATTTTGAATATTTACATAAGTACAGATACTATTTTGTAATTTGTATATTCATAACTTTTAGAATCTAAAAATTTAACTATTGCCTAAGAAAGCTACATAATTTGCCTAAGAAATGCATGTGTTTGCCTAATAAAGCTACATATTTGGCATGCAAACTTAAAGAGTGTTACTTATGGTACGCCTTGTGCGACTGTTATTACTATCCTTAGATATTTTTAGTTGAATAATTACGGGACCACGATTTTCAAGGATGTTCAACAAGTACCAAGTGTTTTAATCTACTCTTAATTCTGTTTTCCACTATACCTTTTCGCCACGAAAGACTTAGAAAATTAGTGTTTATAGAGTAGCTGTTGAAAATATCCTGTGACAATGGAAAACAGTTATTTTTGAAATTAAGTTTAAATACTTTATGGACGTAGCTTTAAGTAATATAATTAATAGTTTTTCCTACTCAAGCGACAATAGTTTTACTTTAAGGCAATATTTTTCTCAAAACAGTTCAAGAGAGATTTATGTTTAATATGAAACAAACAAGAGGTTGTCCTACACTACATTATATTATTCACTTGAAAAACATATGTTTCGATTCTTCAGTCGTCTTCTTCATCCTAAGCAGTGACCACAGTTGAGAGTCAACGCTGTAGCAGTTTATTCTGAGAGTAATTAAATATTACATATATTTGTCAAAGCATATGTTCCCTGCAAATAAAAAACTTCCACATTCAGCAATTTTAGCTTAATATGGGTCAACACACCACATCGTTGGTAAATAATAACCTATTTTTATGTTTCAGTAAAATCTTTTGATTCCAAGCCAATTCCCATACAAGAAGGTAGGTTTAAAATGTTTTCTGCTTTGCTAATAGGTGCCTGAATTTTGGAAACGTTTTTACACAAAATTATAGTTTTTTTTTAAGTTGCGTTAATATTAAATTAGAATTTAAATTTTATAATAATAATAACTCAATTATTGACTTAGGGTGCGGCGTTACCTTACTGCTGGGGTTTCAGATATATAGTTTCGTCAGTGCTACCTACTCTCTAACCTTTACTTTCATAAAAGCCATTTCAATTAAAATGCTAATCTATTCCCAGCCTCTACGTATGTGACACACCATCACCATTTTCTACCCTTATTTACAGAAAGCGTCTCATAAATTAACTAGTGACATGTTTTATAGCATCTGTATAATTGACATTTGTAACTGAAATCTAATTATATTAACTCTAATGTTAATAAACTTATGTTTACAAAAGTGTGATTACTACTAAGAAACCACGATTCATACGCTATAATTTTATCAGTATTTTGGCTATGTTTGTTCCGCGCAGTGCATGATGCGTGTAACTACATTAAACCAAATTTCTTTTGTCGTTTTTTCTGCCCAATTTATTCTATACATTAAACGAAAAACACAAAATGAGAACAAAAAACAAATTACGTTTAATGTGACTTTCAAGAAGCCGATTATCAGGTTGCTGTTTAATTTTCCCAAGCATACATACATATTCAATTCAAAATAACTGCCTTAATCATAAACTTATAAAATTTTCTTCAAAAATTGTTATCTATAATACACAAATAACAACTGTGTACAATGTATGCGAATAACTGTTTAGGATGCATGTATAATTACTGAACTTTGGCATATTTCTATAGCCGAGTTGTAGAAAACCTGTAAAATATATGGATTGGCATCCATATATGTACAGTAAATATATGGATTGGCATCCATATATGTACAGTAAATATAAAAATTTATTATTATTATATGCACCTAAAAATCGCTCTATAATGTTTCCAAAAACTGTATTTTTAATAGGAACTTAAATGAAACATCCTGGCTTTTCAGAATCTTACAGGCTCCCCAGTGCAAGTTATAGTCAGTGCTTTAATATAATTGTTGGAAACTAAACTGTAAATCTTATAGAAAAGTAACATAAAAGAAATTAAAAACATTATAAAAAAGACATCTTTTTATTGTTGAAAATGCTTAGTTAATTTTATCATAATTACTCGTTATTTGTAAAAGTGCAATTAAAGTTTATTATTACTAGCTTCATATTTTTCACGATCAATTGCATTTCTTGTGAGCAGCTAAAACATATTGTCAAATTGGGCCCGTGAATTATAAAACTTGCTATAGACAATAAAAATATATTACAAATCCAAACATTTACTTTTTTCTGTTCTAAGAGTAGCTATGTTCTAAGTTTGACCATTAAAAGTCGTCATTCATAGTTTGAATAATCTTAATTAAATTATAACGTTGGTATATCTTCCAGATAACTGGGGCAAACGCTACTAGGCAATTTACAGTTAAAATATGTTAACTGTTTGAAAACCGTTTTAATGTTTGAAAACGTGCCTCTTCGTCAGTTGTTTGATTCTGAATTGCCACAATTTCAAGCCAAAGGCAAAACGCTAACATGAGAGAATTTGATAAATTACATCAGGAACACGCAAGGGGAGAGTCATTTGCAGATTTATAAATATCTACAGTCAGAGCGAGCTGACGCTGTTCAGAATAAACCATAGTTCATATTTCATATCGTATTTAAAGAAACAAGAATTGTCCTTAACAAACTTTAATTAATTTTTGTTTTACTTGTTTAGTTTTGATTTAATTTTACACGTTTAAGTAAATATTATAAGCCTGATACACAACACGTACTCAAAACAAATAATAATATAACTAAAGAATCTTGATTCATTGCACATTGGAAAACAAGTGTGAAAATGCTACTGGTATGGTGACAAAGAAATCTTATTTAATGCCTATTTATACAACAAGAAGCGATTATAATAAAAGGAATCTTAATGGAGCCATTAAGGAACTAAAAAAGTTGTTTACAATAAAAGAATAGCAAGCAATTAAAGAATACTTAATAGTCTTTGTCTGCATTAATAGCTACCAAATATTTTCTCTGGAAGGCGAACAGACGAATCACAGGATCTTGGGAACATTATCCGTTCGTGAGAGATACCAATGGGAAGCGGGCTAGAAGTAACCAGGAGAAGGTTGAGACTTTCGTTATCTATCTGGGTCAAGTAATTTAACCTCATCCAACAGACATTTCAACAGGAAAATACTTTGGTATTCACAGTTTTCAAAAAAAAACCTTTACAAATGGCTCTATCAATTCAGAAAATTACTTTGTCTAAGGTGAAAAATTACCAACAGCAAAAAGTCTTCCAAATTACACCTAATAACGGGTAAAATACTTAAATTATGGCATGTGTATTATAACGGGACCTTTTTATCTATCAATCTACTTTCTATATATAATAATAGAGCAAATCTTACTTACCCGTGACATTTTCTTTACCTGGGCGCCAGAACAAATCCCAGATACAAATGACACGGATTCAGCTTAGCTCAGAGCACAGAGACACACTATCTCAGGATTCGTTCAGTGAGTGTGGAATTTAAGGGGAATCGTTACAAATAACTCTTAAAATCTGTTGAAGTTTGTTTAATTAACGATTCTGTTATTGTATTACTTTCTTTAAAAGCTAAGTTAATGAATTATCACTTACTTAAATCTTATTGTTTAATGAGTGTGCTTGAAAAGTGAAGATTAAAACGTCCAAACGACCAATTGCTCTTATCTGGTTTATTTAGGGATTTTATATCTCCCAAACCAGTGCTAAAGAACGGGTCTGCAATAATTTGCACGTTCAATACTACACCTCACTCTCCATTCAACACTCCTATATTACTTTATATCTCATCTTAATAATTAAATACAAAATTTGAATTTATATAGTGTCTTTTTTACAAAATTTTTATTGATTTAATTATTTAGTTTGTTATTTATGTTCATTGATCAATGAATATATTTCTTATCTGATTGATGCGTCGACCGTAGATAGTAATGAGTAGAGATACTCCTTTTGATGGTTCGGCTCAGAAGAAATGATGTTGACCAATAACGTTGACTGATGATCCTGGACAATTACAGATGCTGTAGCTACTCTGGTGCACAGGTCACTTCACTGTTACTTAATTATTTATTAATTAATTATTTAATTAATTAATTTGTTATTACGCAGCGAGCTTATTTTATTGAACCTTACTAGTTCCTCTACTACTGCGGACCACTTCGCGAACTGTTTATTTAAATATTTACTTTGCGTTGTTTGTGCAATTTACCTCGCATTTAACACACGTCTTGCTTATTTAATGCCCGAACTAAGAGTGCTCAATTCCCTCATTCTGAGTTGACGTCTCCTCTAAATACAGGATTCTGATTGGTTGTTCCAAATAAATCATGCGTTTTCCACTTGAAACAATATCGAACAAGTCGGTCAAACGCTCCTTAACAAGTTTGAGATTGTAGAGAATTACTGGCTAATTTCATACTTCCTCTGTTTGCAAATCGTTTGATTACAAGTATTTGCAAACGTGATTTCAAAGATCCGACCACAGAATATTATTGCTTTGGTCTTTCTCTGTATGTGTGTGAAAACACCTAATTCGTACCTAGCCTAATTCTCTAGTTATATCTCTTGGCGTTCTTCTTCTGTATAACTTCTTTAAATGTTAATTATATTAGTTGACATTTTGGCTACTTATAGAGTTTTAATTGTTGAACACTATGCTGGTTTCAGAATTGCCGTATATTTATTAGTGTTGAAGATATTGCAGTTTCAATACATAAAATTAATTGAATAAAATTTCATGTCTGTGCCCGCATCAGTAGTAGCAGTGGCGATGTTAGACAGAGATGGCTGCGATTATTCCCTCTCTCTCTTGCTGACGCTGCTAGACTAGCACAGTTTGACACTTTCATATAACGATCTGATAGGTCGACTATATGAATCATTATACAGTATATACCCCCACTCTGTATAAAAAAATTTGATTATTTAAGAAATACATAAAATTTTTTTCTTCTTGTATACGTTTACACTAATTAAAATTTGCACATATAAAATTTCGCTTACTTCTACCTTATAACTAATTATTACAATATGTTACTTAACCTAACATGGCATACACATATTAGATATTCATATGAACATTAATACTTTAATCACAATTTTGACTTATGGACGTCAATAATCAAAACAACAATATTGACATTTATTCAACTACTTCTTATTAACATTGACATTGATTCAAAGACATTTCTAAAATTTTGTTTGACCACGTTTGATTCACATACCTCATTGGCTCAAACCATTGTTTCCTTATTCCTCTATAGTTTGTCTATATTTCCTCAAACTATCCCCATGGTACTTTCCTATAATTTTGTTTTTTTCAACGTCTTTTAATATGTATGTGTACCTTGCAACCTGCTCTTCTATTCTATAAGGTACAGCTTGGTAATAATAATTTCCACCTATGGGAACATAGCTTGTATAGCTTACCGTCATATATGGAAAATCGTGGTTTGGTGTTGGTAACCGCACTTCTCCAAGCTACACTAATCCTAGGGTCTTCTTGTTGATGGGTCCCTATTTCCTTAAGTCGTCTAACTACTTCAGGTTTTGCTACAGGCTTTACCGCATAAATACCTATATCAGTGCTACTTCTTTTAATGTTAACTGTATCTATGTTGTTTTCTGATGGTGGATTTCTACTAAGTACATCTGCTACCAAGTTGTCTCTCGCTTTACAATATTGTATTTCAAACTGGTACTCTTGTATAGCCAAGATCCAGCGAGTCAGACGAGCACCTAGCAATTTACACTTTAATAAACATACTAACGCCTTATTGTCGGTGATTATAGTAAGTTTAGCACCCAGAATATAACTTCTAAACTTTGACAGGCTATGAATTATCGATAATAGCTCTTTTTCTGTCGTAAAATAAGTTAATTCCGCCCCTTTAAGTGTGCGACTTACAAATCCTAATACCGCTTTTTGGCCCTTCTCATCTAGTTGATATAAGTGTGCTCCTATACCAATATTGCTGGCGTCTGTTTGTAAATAATATCTTTCTCCTACCCTCGGATGATGTAATATAACAGTATTTATAAAAAGACTTTTCACTTGTTGTAGCGCTTCATCGTGGTCCTTTGTCCACCTCCATTTAATCCCTTTGTTTAACAACTTCAACAATGGAACAGTACTTTCCGCGTATTTACTTGTAAACCTCTGATAGTAGTTAGCTAAACCTAGAAATGACTTTAGCTGCTTGCAGTTCTTTGGAGTTGGAAATTCTTGTATGGCTTTTACCTTCACTGGGTCCGTGGTTATTTCTTCCACTGAGATTCAGTGACCTAAAAACTTAATTTCCTCCTTACCAAACTCTGATTTCCGTAGATTCAGCGTCATGTTTGCTGATCTTAATTTTGCAAAAATATTTCTTAAATGTTGTAAGTGCTCCTCGAATGTTTGTGACACACATAGAATATCATTATTTCTGTCTTCCATTCAAGTAACATATCTACCCCAATAATACAGTCATGAACGAGTTTCGGGACTATAAGAACTACAATTTGGGTTTGGGTACCATTTATATTGATAGGTAAATAAATTTGTTCAGTTATCTTTTGCATTTTGGCTCCAGTGGCTCCCGGTACATTAAAATTTTTTACAGGTAGTCTGGGACAATTACACAACTGACTATTATTTTCTACAAACTTTGAGCTGACACAGGTTACCTCACTGCCGGTGTCTATCAACGCTCTTACTAGTAGATTACTGATTTCACAAATTATTTCCGGACATTCAGGATAATGGTTTCTACCCACTTCTTGCTCTTCTTTTAACAAGAACTCCCTATCGTTCACTTGATTTATATTATTTGTGAATTTCCTTTTAACTGTATTAATGGGTTGTTTCACTGCAGGTAATGGTAGATTTAGTTTTGTTTCTTTTCTACCTGGAGTGGCTTCCCGTTTCCCGTATTCATTTTACTAGTAGACGGTTGTGGCTCGGTAGATGATATGGCTGTCTTACATACCTTAAACCCTTTACTTGGTCAGGTTTCAACGCTCCTACTTCTACCCTTCTCTTCCAATTCCTGCCGATATTGGGGTTTGTTACCCGGATATGGGGTAAACCTTTTTTCTTTTGGGCGCTCATTGTCTCTTCTCTTCGTTGGGTAGAAAGTTGGTTCCTGATAATCGCCTCTAGGGTGGTTACTCAGCTGATTAATTACTCGCTTCAGGTCCCTCTCTAGGTCTTGACATTCATCCACGACCATTATAAACTTTTCTAGGGTATCCACTCCTCTAGTAGTGGTTGCTACTCTAGTGCGTTCCGAGAAATGACGCGCTAGCTTATACACTAGGTCTCTCTCCTCCATTGGTGGTGTTAAATGCTTTACTTGTGCCATTACGTTTAGCACATAGTTGGTGGTTGTCATATTCATGGACGGGTGATAATTACCAAATTCCAGATGATCACGCACCCTTCTTTGAATCTGTATGTTCCAGTATTGAGCACGAAATTTCTCTCTGAAGTCGGCGTAGGTTTGGACTCGGTCCGAGATGACTTTCCACCACGTACCTGCACAATTCTTGAGGAATCGGCCTAACATGTCCTTCTTGCCCTCGTCGTCCATCAGTGGGTTTACGCGAGTTACATAAGCCTCAAACAGCCGTAGAAACTCCACAGGATTCTCATGTGGGTTCCCTGAGAATACAAGGTTTTCCGGTTTCTCCTTATAGCCGCCACACCTCACGACTTTGGTTTGCTGTGACTTCATTGCCTTAGTCAGATCTTCCCGCATTACCTTTAATTGCTGTTCTACCTTTTGATGTACTTCGTCTCGGTCAGCCTTACTCTCTACTTGTTTCTTAACCTCCTTAATATTTTCCCCCAGTTGGGTGCACTCTACCCTACTACTCTGGATTTCTTCTTTATTTAGAAGCGTTTGGGTTTTTAACTCAGCAGTTACTTCGCTGAATTGTTGGCTAATAAGGGTTACTTTCTGTTCTAACCGTTCACGAAATTCGTTTCTAAATTTATTTAGTTTTTCGTCTTAGCGGCGAAAATTAGTATTTACTTGTTTCTTAAATTCATCTATTGTAGCTTTAACCTCTTCGGTATGCTTATCAAACTTAAGATTACTCATCTATTTTGCTATTGGTACTATCTATTTTACTAGCTAAATTAGCTATTTCTTCATCTATTTTAAATGTAGCTTCTTTACTACTTTGTTCTATTTGGCTAGTTAAATTTCCGTTTATTTGTTTCATTTCGTTAGATAAGTATTTATTAGTTTGCTGTATTTTATTATTAACATCATTTATTCATTTTTTATTACTTTCTTCTAAATTTTGATTATTTTCTTCAATTTTACTATTTAATTGACTATTTGTATTTTCAATTTTACTTTCAATTTTACTATTATTTTGATCCATTTTAGTGGTCAACTGCTTGAACATCTGTTCAATTGCTGCCATATCTACTGCTTGAGATTTAGCCATTTTTTTTTAAATTACTATTTAACAAAGTTTATTTTAATATTTATCACTTCAACAGTTATTTGTACCCTTAAATTCTCCACTTCGTTTCAAATTAAGTATTATTACAATTCAAACTAGTCACTTGGGTTAATATCGGTTTAATCGAGTTTAAATGGGCCCATTAGTTGCGGCGACAAATTATATAACGCGACGTTTTTATCTATCAATCTACTTTCTATATATAATGATAGAGCAAATCTTACTTACCCGTGACTTTTTCTTTACCTGTGCGCCAGAACAAATCCCAGATACAAATGACACAGATTCAGCTTAGCTCAGAGCACAGAGACACACTATCTCAGGATTCGTTCAGTGAGTGTGGAATTTAAGGGGAATCGTTACAAATAACTCTTAAAATCTGTTGAAGTTTGTTTAATTAACGATTCTGTTATTGTATTACTTTCTTTAAAAGCTAAGTTAATGAATTATCACTTACTTAAATCTTATTGTTTAATGAGTGTGCTTGAAAAGTGAAGATTAAAACGTCCAAACGACCAATTGCTCTTATCTGGTTTATTTAGGGATTTTATATCTCCCAAACCAGTGCTAAAGAACGGGTCTGCAATAATTTGCACGTTCAATACTACACCTCACTCTCCATTCAACACTCCTCTATTACTTTACATCTCATCTTAATAATTAAATACAAAATTTGAATTTATAAAATGTCTTTTTTACAAAATTTTTATTGATTTAATTATTTAGTTTGTTATTTATGTTCATTGATCAATGAATATATTTCTTATCTGATTGATGCGTCGACCGTAGATAGTAATGAGTAGAGATACTCCTTTTGATGGTTCGGCTCAGAAGAAATGATGTTAACCAATAACGTTGACTGATGATCCTGGACAATTACAGATGCTGTAGCTACTCTGGTGCACAGGTCACTTCACTGTTACTTAATTATTTATTAATTAATTAATTTGTTATTACGCAGCGAGCTTATTTATTGAACCTTACTAGTTCCTCTACTACTGAGGACCACTTCGCGAACTGTTTATTTAAATATTTAGTTTGCGTTGTTTGTGTAATTTACCTCGTATTTAACACACGTCTTGCTTATTTAATGCCCGAACGAAGAGTGCTCAATTCCCTCATTCTGAGTTGGCGTCTCCTCTAAATACAGGATTCTGATTGGTTGTTCCAAATAAATCATGCGTTTTCCACTTGAAACAATATCGAACAAGTCGGTCAAACGCTCCTTAACAAGTTTGAGATGGTAGAGAATTACTGGCTAATTTCATACTTCCTCTGTTTGCAAATCGTTTGATTACAGGTATTTGCAAACGTGATTTCAAAGATCCGACCACAGAATATTATTGCTTTGGTCTGTCTCTGTATGTGTGTGAAAACACCTAATTCGTACCTAGCCTAATTCTCTAGTTATATCTCTTGGCGTTCTTCTTCTGTAATAACTTCTTTAAATGTTAATTATATTAGTTGAAATTTTGGCTACTTATAGAGTTTTAATTGCTGAACACTATGCTGGTTTCAGAATTGCCGTATACTTATTAGTTTTGAAGATATTGCAGTTTCAATACATAAAATTAATTGAATAAAATTTCATGTCTGTGCCCGCATCAGTAGTAGCAGTGGCGATGTTAGACAGAGATGGCTGCGATTATTCCCTCTCTCTCTTGCTGACGCCGCTAGACTAGCACAGTTTGACACTTTCATATAACGATCTGATAGGTCGACTATATGAATCGTTATAGTGTATATATATATATATATATATATATTGCAACTCTACTTATATGAGTTATTGTTGTGTTTGTGTTGTGTATGAGTACCTACCTGCTGTCCGATCTTGCGGCTTCTTCCGACTAGGGCGTGTGGATTTTGGATTTGAATTTCGCAAGCTAGTAATCTCAAATTTATGGCAACAACACACAAAATAAGTTACTTTAAAGGGGGAGAGTTTTGTGAGACTAGTAGGCTTTGTCGTACAACAATAAAACAATGCAATATGGGGTAATAAAACGTTGTTTATTACTCCAATAACACACAAGAATAAAATGGTTATTATATTATCAATTATCTTACAGTCTAAACAATGATTCTATGTTAACTAATGTTTTTCAATTGGTTAATAATTGAAAAGAATCTAAACTCGTTATTTGACGAGTTAATTGCAATTTAAAATTTAATTAATTAATTGATTTGATTTAATTTAATTGCTTTAACTAAATTTAATTTAAATGTTAATAAAAATAAAATATAAAAACTCTGAAGTTAATTAGAATAATTTTCAAAAATAAATTAGGCGTGACAGTCTAGTTCACGTCATTTCATTTCTAGTGATTTGACTTCTGTTATACTGCAGTATGAGCTAATAATTAGATTGTCAGTTAAGATTTGTATAGCGCTTTTATATTATTTCTATTTTCTTAACTACAGCTTACTAATGACTTAGACTGCTATACAGATTATCACAATGAATTTATTCTTATTTACTAGATTCTTTGATTTTTGTATGGCACCTGAGTTGTTTAAATTACAATGCTTTTAATTTAAAATGAAGAAAATTTGATGTTGAAAAATAAATAAGTTGATTTTGCTTTCCTGTTATTGAAGTGGATAGTAGAGTTGCTCCAAATATCCCTCGCTGGTCCCGATCCGATCTGCTAGAGAAAGTAATCTGCTTAGAGCTCCTGAATTCGGTCGTTGAGTTCAGAATTCGGCAACACTCTGCTTCCTTGCTAGTTTGTTGAATATTTTAACGTCTACGGCTCTCTGCTGGAACTGGTTTACGTCCCTCGTCGATTCGCACGTCGTACGTCAGCGTGTGTGTGTGTGTGTGTGTGTGTGTGTGTGTGTGTGTGTGTGTGTGTGTGTGTTTCGTTCGAGTGGTAGCTCTGCTCGTCAGCTGTTCACCAATGATTTAGACGGCCTCTCTGTCGTATTCTTGAAGTCTGGTCTGGTAGTCTGGTGGATCTCTTGCGTGCTTATGACCACGGCTTGCAGTACACAATAAGCTAGGTTGTTGTAATGAAGAGTATCTGACTTGACGCAATAATTACGAGTTGTACAGTGGATCTGTATTTACTGTGTTCGTAATTGCGTGTGTTGACCACGTAGAGTCTTCTGATGAATCTTCACAACTATGGTTACGAGACGATCGAAGAATTACGTCTTTACTTCGCAAGTACTGGCAGAAGAGTGATGTTTCAGCCCGAAAACACCGCACTGGTCGGCATTTCGTGAAATGATTTGATTGGCTGACACGCTCTCCCTACTACACAAAATTTGAATTCCCTTGGTCCGTGAGAATGAAGTTAGATTCCCACAGACGGAGAATTAATATTATTACTAATATTATTATTCTGCGGAACCAAATTGTCGGTCCGGATTTCCTGTGATAGTTTATTTTTGCAATATCTTGGTTGAAACCCAAGTTGTGCTAAATCTAAAATATACAATCTGTTGTAAATTATTATCTTTATAACATATTAATATCTCATTAATGTAGCTCTATTTTTACAGAAGTTATTCAATTAAATTAATTAACTCTTTTATTTGTTAATTATATTGCGTAAAATTTGCACACGTTATTATTAATATTTGGGCAAACATTTTGGCTATCTTGGATTTTGCCTTAGTTTATTAGTTTCCGAGATATTAATAATTAACAGTTTGGGTGTGGCCCTTCCTTGTACAGCTAGCTGATTACATAACGGCCACGTGTGCGTCGTTTTATAAAGCATTATTTTCATCGCTCTACATACAAATGGAGTTTTGACTGTTACAATTTATTTAAACATGATTCTAGTATACTGTTGACATATAACCCCAAATAATTAATATTTGGTGCTGTTATATACGCCCCCACCCATTTAAAAAAAAACATGAATGTAATAATTACAGTTATTTTTTTTTCAATTATTACACACGTATTTTGTAATCATTATACTTACTACTTATACATTGGATTACTTATTCAAAAGAAACATACATGTGTGTTAATGTTCTTCCACATATATACAACTTAACTCTAAATTTACACTCTATCAATAATATTATATTTGCAAATTATTGTGTATCAATGTTTTTAGAACGGGTAGTAGCTAATTGAGGGCGTTCCAGAGGGTTTGTTTGTCAACAGTGGCACACGCGCAAAGGAATGTGCTGACTTTGATTACATTCATTATCGCCTGCCGCGTGGCGCTAATTGCTTGACCTACTTTCAAACCGTCGGTCGGCAGTTACCGTGTGACGTAACTATTTCCTGCCTGTGCGTTTGTTTCGCTCTACACGCTCGTCATTCACCGCGTTATAAATGCATTATCATTTTATACACAATCTATCTACAATTATTATTAATAACACAAGTAATTTATTTTTATTTTAATTATAATACAATTACATTATCTTTTAGCTGTAATATATCGTAACCATTTTTACGAGTGGTTCTACAGTACTTCGCTAACCATCAGTCATATTCGTCGGCGTCACCGGATTCGTCGTCGACGTCTTCCCACGCTGACTGTGTGGGAACGTCGTCGTGAAGTTCCTGTTCCACCGGACGTACAATTGTCGGCGTCCATTGTTGTATTGTGTTAACCGCCAACCATGGTTCCGTACCTTCCGGTTGGAATACTTTGTTAACAGGCGTACAAATTTCTATAGAAAAATCACTTTTCTTAAATCTAGCATTTTTCTTATTTTTACCTATTCTATTTCTATACATTTTAGCATGATTTATGGCGCTTCCCCCCTGGAGGCGCCCGTTTCCAAGTTTTTTGGAAACTTACGATTTTTTTTCTTCTCACAAGGGTCTTTATTGCTTGGAGTATCGCTGTCTTGCTCTACTGTATCACTTCTCGCTATTTCGACCGTTTGCATTGCTCTAATCGGGGCCCCATCGTTACCCTTATACTGCCCTTTCGGTCTACCGATATTTGGCTTGCCTTTGTATTCAAAGGTCTTATCTGGGGTTTTTGACGATGTCTGGGGTGGAGTAGAACTTGTACTCGGTCTTTGATCAGGTTGCTGATGATACTGTTCCCGTGTATTCTGCCCTTCGTTATTTCGGCGAGAATCAGGGTTGTAACGCCACCCACCAAAATCAAAAACTGTCTCGCTTTGGGACACTAGAATGAGCAGTTCATCGACCGTGCGTATACCCTGCGTAAACACAGCTACTCTAATGTTGTGATTAAAATGATAGGCAAGTTTCGTGACTATGTCAATCTCCAAAAATGCTGGGGTTAAATGCTTCGCGCGCTCGACCTGCTGGATTATATAATTTTCCGCGGTAATACCCATTTTCCTATCAAATCTCCCATATTCTAGTTCATTGCGTAAAAGTCTTTGAGTATGCGAGTTCCAGTACCGGCTTTCAAATTTTTGTTTGAACTCCGCGTATGTGGACAATCTATCGCGTACAATGTTATACCACTTACGTGCCGAATCACGCATCGCGTTAACTACCCACTGTATTTTATCTTAATCTTCAAGTCTCGACCCTACCCTACCCATTTCACTTTCACAGGCTAACAAAAGATCAATAGGGTTTTCGTTATTTTCCCCTGTAAAATACACACGATTTTTCTCGTCGACAGGACCTTGTACTAAAATATTAGGAGCGGATCTCCTCCGTACCTCCTGTCGTACTTTCAAAATCTCGTCGTTTACCACTTGTAAGACACTCTCTTTATTAGAGTCTATGTTAGATCGCGTCTCTACAATTGAAGCGTCTAGTCTATTTACTTGTCGTTGCGTTTCTGTCGCGTCAGCTTGAATCTTTATCTCGAGAGAGTCGACTTTTTTCGCGACGTCTTGCGTTTGTTTTTCACAGCGGCTTATATGCTCCTTGAACCGGCCCTCCATACGTGTTACTTGTTCTATAAACGATTTTTGCATAGTGGTCTCAAAAACCTTAAACCGTTCATTTATTTTGGTATCAACCGTATGTACTTTTTCACCGATTTCAGCTACTTTAGCGGTTAACTCTTTGTTACTCTCTTTAATTTCTTTATTGCTTTCCGCGATTTCGGTGATTCTAGCGTCTAAATTTTTCGCGCTTTCGTCTATTTTCGCGGTCGTTTGTTTATTACATTGTTTAATTTCCGTATTTATGTCGCCGTTGCTTTGGTCTAATTTCTCGGTTAGACTAACTCTTTGTGCCTCGATTTTAGACTTTAACTCTGCGTTATTCATTTCAGCATTGGCTGCACTCTGTTCAAATTTCGCGTCTATTTTCTCAAATCTCGAGTTCATATTAGCGGTCAAATCCGCGCTCATTTTCTCGTTCATTTGCTGTATTTGTATAAGTATTTTATCCATATCCATTTTAAATACACAACAATTTCAAATATAGACAATTTCAAATACACAGAACAATTTCAAATACACAGTCTAATTTCACTGCTGTACGAGCACCAGTCACAAAACTCTTTGGGGATTGTTCAGTTGGACGCCAGCTGTCTTGAAAATTAAATTTAATTTGAATTTAATTTCTAGCCCCACGTGCAGGGCGACATATGCAACTTTGCTTATGTCGTTCTGAACGTGAAATTAATTTAATGTACGTTTGCCGGGCCCCACGTTGGCCGACATATGCAACTCTACTTATATGCGTTGTTGTTATGTTTGTGTTGTGTATGAGTACCTACCTGCTGTCCGATCTTGCGGCTTCTTCCGACTAGGGCGTGTGGATTTTGGATTTGAATTTCGCAAGCTATTAATCTCAAATTTATGGCAACAACACACAAAATAAGTTACTTTAAAGGGGGAGAGTTTTGTGAGACTGGTAGGCTTTGTCGTACAACAATAAAACAATGCAATATGGGGTAATAAAACGTTGTTTATTACTCCAATAACACACAAGAATAAAATGGTTATTATATTATCAATTATCTTACAGTCTAAACAATGATTCTATGTTAACTAATGTTTTTCAATTGGTTAATAATTGAAAAGAATCTAAACTCGTTATTTGACGAGTTAATTGCAATTTAAAATTTAATTAATTAATTAATTTAATTTAATTGCTTTAACTAAATTGAATTTAAATGTTAATAAAAATAAAATATAAAGACTCTGAAGTTAATTAGAATAATTTTCAAAAATAAATTAGGCGTGACAGTCTAGTTCACGTCATTTCATTTCTAGTGATTTGACTTCTGTTATACTGCAGTATGAGCTAATAATTAGATTGTCAGTTAAGATTTGTATAGCGCTTTTATATTATTTTTATTTTCTTAACTACAGCTTACTAATGACTTAGACTGCTATACAGATTATCACAATGAATTTATTCTTATTTACTAGATTCTTTGATTTTTGTATGGCACCTGAGTTGTTTAAATTACAATGCTTTTAATTTAAAATGAAGAAAATTTGATGTTGAAAAATAAATAAGTTGATTTTGCTTTCCTGTTATTGAAGTGGATAGTAGAGTTGCTCCAAATATCCCTCGCTGGTCCCGATCCGATCTGCTAGAGAAAGTAATCTGCTTAGAGCTCCTGAATTCGGTCGTTTAGTTCAGAATTCGGCAACACTCTGCTTCCTTGCTGTTTGTTGAATATTTTAACGTCTACGGCTCTCTGCTGGAACTGGTTTACGTTCGTCGTCGATTCGCACGTTGCACGTCAGCGTGTGTGTGTGTGTGTGTGTGTGTGTGTGTGTGTGTGTGTGTGTGTGTGTGTGTGTGTGTGTGTGTTTCGTTCGAGTGGTAGCTCTGCTCGTCAGCTGTTCACCAATGATTTAGACGGCCTCTCTGTTGTTATTCTTGAAGTCTGGTCTGGTAGTCTGGTGGATTTCTTGCGTGCTTATGACCACGGCTTGCAGTACACAATAAGCTTGGTTGTTGTAATGAAGAGTATCTGACTTCACGCAATAATTACGAGTTGTACAGTGGATCTGTATTTACTGTGTTCGTAATTGCGTGTGTTGACCACGTAGAGTCTTCTGATGAATCTTCACAACTATGGTTACGAGACGATCGAAGAATTACGTCTTTACTTCGCAAGTACTGGCAGAAGAGTGATGGTTCATCCTGAAAACACCGCACTGGTCGGCATTTCGTGAAATGATTTGATTGGCTGACACGCTCTCCCTACTACACAAAATTTGAATTCCCTTGGTCCGTGAGAATGAAGTTAGATTCCCACAGACGGAGAATTAATATTATTACTAATATTATTATTCCTGCGGAACCAAATTGTCGGTCCGGATTTCCTGTGATAGTTTATTTTTGCAATATCTTGGTTGAAAACCAAGTTGTGCTAAATCTAAAATATACAATCTGTTGTAAATTATTGTCTTTATAACATATTAAAATCTCATTAATGTAGCTCTATTTTTACAGAAGTTATTCAATTAAATTAATTAACTCTTTTATTTGTTAATTACATTGCGTAAAATTTGCACACGTTATTATTAATATTTGGGCAAACATTTTGGCTATCTTGGATTTTGCCTTAGTTTATTAGTTTCCGAGATATTAATAATTAACAGTTTGGGTGTGGCCCTTCCTTGAACAGCGAGCTGATTACATAACGGCCACGTGTGCGTCGTTTTATAAAGCATTATTTTCATCACTCTACATACAAATGGAGTTTTGACTGTTACAATTTATTTAAACATGATTCTAGTATACTGTTGACATATAACCCCAAATAAATAATATTTGGTGCTGTTATAATATATATATATATTGTGACGATACAAATAAATATTTTTGAATAGGATAATTCTGTATATTGAAATTATGCACAAGTCTATATTTGAAGTGTAGAAAAACTATTTATTTATAACACAAATAAATATATTGTTAATATGATGCATTTAAATTAAACAAAATGTCATATATAGTATTTTATTTGTTTTCAAAGAATTTATATAGTTCAGTTTTGGTAGGTTTTACTTGGAACGTATAATTCCATTACACTCGGGGTGACGTCACTCGCTCCGCAGCAAAAGATAGACGCGTTGCAGGCGAATCTTTGTATAAGTCTGCGAGTGCCTGCTTAGATTTTATTTAAAATTGTTATTACGCTTTAATTGATAAAAGTCAAAAGTTGAGTTTTCCATTTAAAAAAAAATTTAAAAAATAGCTGAGAACAACAGAGTATATAGAAAATATAGCTATATTCATAAATAATTCACTGTCCAAGTCTCATGCCGATCGGATACCAAACGCGGAAGATATAACACGAAGGTACACCACACGTGAACGCGCGCACATATTCACAACAAAGTACATGAAATTATAGAGCAAAAGTTTACAAAGGATTTGGTATAACACAAGTCCTTATCCATCACTAAATACAAAACTTATAGCTAATTGACAAAAATTGCATAAATCAATCTAAAACATGCTAATGTCCGTCATCCATGCTCTGATATTCTTATTATAGATCATCATCCTGTGTTTTGTTGGAGGATTAACCCACCACGTATAAAAAAATTTGTTTACTTAAAAATTCAATTTTTTTCCCTTCATATCCTAAATAAATAAAACATTATTCTTCCAATCATAATGATAATAATAACATAATAAATCAAAATCAAAATAAATAAATAAACTTCTTTCAAACAAAACATTTCTCCAATGTCACTTTGACAGTAATAATAGAAACAAATAAGCGTGGTTGAATCTGACCTATAATCTCAAACACAGATAAGAGTATCAACACTTCTGACGTCATTTTCATAACTGAAAGTCTACTCCGTTCATTCAAATCATTTATTCTGACATCTCATCTAATATTCTTAATTTACACTCATATTTCACATGATTTTCTTAAAACATTCATACTACATATACCCTGGCATATTAAGAACAATTTTCTCTGACATAATACATTCTTAGGGATGATGTCTGGAATTTCCCTATCACACGCTTAGTACTAGGGTTGGTTACAATATGGGTGTTTTTACCAACTTGCTCGTATAAAATATATTGGCCATTGTACAACCTAAATCTTTGGCTGCGCTGTTATCCTCCCTGTGACCGACATTCAAAGCCCTCAGGAGTACCCTCTCGTCAACTTTAAAAGTTACCAGCTTGTGGTCTGCATTAAATCTTTCAGTCCGTTCTTCGGCACATATTTTAATGCGTCTCTTGGCTTCTATATATTTCACCTCGCTCGGAATAGGCAAATTTTGCGTTGCAATTCTCCTGATGCTCCCATCCCAAACGCGCTTGGGCATTTCTCCAGTTTCCAACTCGTTAGGCGTAAATCCTATCGTGTAATTGTAATTCCCGTTGATGGACTGCTCGAAAACCTCGAGATAATCCGGCCATCTACTTTGGTTGGTATTACAGTAAGTACGGAACAGTCGACCTAACTCTCTGTTCACCCTTTCGGCGAAGTTGCCCTGCGATCTCCGGATCGCTGTTAACACAGTCTGGATATTATGCTTTCCCAATGCCGATTGCCACGTCCTATTGGTGAACTGTTTACCCTGGTCAGATAAAATTTTCTTAACGTGACCATATTTAGGGATGTATTTATTTAAGACGACATTTAATACGACCGCCGTGGTGGGTCGTCCTATTGCATATAGACTTACATGTTTAGAGAACGCATCCGTGTACACCACCAGATTCCTCATTCCCCTCGATGCACGCGGTAGTGGACCTAAAAAATCAATACATAATAATTCGTTTTTGTTTTTAGTAAAAATATTGCCCATTTCTACATACGTGTGTTGATTCGGGTACTTTGCAGTTTGGCACATGTGGCAGGTACGCAAAATAGATTTAACTTTTCTAGCCATATTTAACCACACAATGTCTTCTCGCATTGTTAAATAGCATTTATATTGTAACATTACATTTGGAACAACTTAATATCGTACCCGATTTAATGAAGACCATGGATAAGAAACTAAACGAGAAGAAAAATATCTTTCAAAATGATAGTGAAGAGGAACGAATAACTATTTTAGACTGACTAGTAATACAACTGACCGTACCCAAATTAATGATTTAGGCAAAGTGATGCAAAATACATTCAACCCCGATTATGACATGAACTACAAATAATGACAAAATAATAATTATAAAGACAGACAGCTTATGTACCAATACTATAAGGAAACAAATGGTTTCATTAAAATGTATCATAATGTAAAGATAATCAAAATACAAATTGAGGGATAATAGGCCCAAACATACAATACTATGTAAAAAGAAATATTAGTAAGTGATTAATTTGAATGATGTAATGAAATAATATAACAAACTTTATTATAGATACATGAAACATACAACTAATAGTAATGAATAGTGAACATAAGGTTGTCCAGAGAATAACAAATAATAACTTATTCACATTAATATTTTATAACAAGAGTGAAGTGATGGAGGAAAAGTTAGCAATAATTAATCAAACAGAACAGACTGTACAGATTAATTAGTTCTTTTAATGACAATAAAAATGTAAACCCAAACACAAAAACAATGAATGTGACAAGTAGAAATATAATACAATATATTGTAATGTTAAATGTGTTTTAATGAATAGGGAAGTGGCTGAATATTATGTGTCAGTGAAACCAAAACAAGGGTCAGTAGTAAGGGTGTCTAGGGGTGGAATTAAAAGTGAACCAGTGGAAATTGTTTATATAATGGAGAAAACAAATCTTAATAATCCTGCATAAATAAGATTGTTAATCTTATGGGACTGTAGAACTGATTAGAGATAAGATCAAAGAATACCAGTGCAAGCTATTTTATTATGTTAAATAGATTTCAAGTGTCAATGTGTAAATTCATGAACTAAGTGAATTGGTGCCTATATACAAGTTTAAAGTTTTGTATTGAATACAGAAATAATATTTGGTAGAATATTATTATGAAAACAGAATATAAAATGTTTCTAAGTGAGGGCCACTCTTTATCAAATAACATTTATTAAAATGAAAATAAGAGCAGGCAATAAATCAGTGAAGTGGCAAAGGGTACATCCCCAAAATAAAATAAAAACAGCCAAGACTGCATAAATTTAATTTTAAGAAATATTTTAAAATAATGAAGGGACAGATGTGTTGTTTATATTAAGGTCAATGAACTCTATACTTAAATGTTGGAAATAGAGTATTGTGTTTTTTGTTATTCTTAAATATTTATTATGGTTAATAATATCAATCAAGGCTAAATGTCTGAGATGGAATACAATTCTTTTATTATAAAATATTCATTACATGTTTACTAATATTAATCAAGACTGAAATGTCTGAGTTAGAGTACAACTCTTTTGTTTTCAAATATTTGTTATGTATTAATAGTAAGGATTAATTAATTAGTTATCAAAGCAAGATGGAGTGAAAGGAGATGTTATTACTAGTGTTAAACAGTTGTTTATGTTTAATGAAAGTTTAACTTATTTATTCAATGTCCATAAAAGTCATAGCCATGTGGGCATGACAGTAAATTGATTTGATTATATATTGTTTTGTTATTGTTCATGTAATGATGTTATCACAATAGCCAGTAAAGCAACCAACCATTCTAAAATTAATGAGAAATAGAAAAAATAACAAACCAGACAGCAGTTATATAAGGATGATCACATTTTTTGAACAAATAAATGGAGTAGCAAATGTTTTGTGGATGGCAAACTGTATGAAGCCATGTAAAACCAACTTTTGTAAATTTTAGGAAATACTATTAGAATTTTGTAAAACAAATGTTGAAGGATGAATAGATTTATAATTAATAGTATACACAACAAATCTAGAAGCAAAATAATCCGTTTTAAGTTATTTAAGAAAAATTCAAATAACAAAAATGTAACATCTGTATTTCTTAAGTAAAAGTAGGCATGTTTAGTGTCTAAATGTCACAAATGTAAAGACCAAAATAATGTTGCTAATAGTTTTAAATTCCCAATCAGTACAGAAAAGTTATACTAATTTAAAAGTTTTGAACAAATTCAGACATTGAAATAATGAATTTGTATGACAATGTATATCTGAATCAACCAACCAGATTTCAAGTTTTACCTTAGCAACCAAAAATTTCAGATAAATAAAATAGGACTTCTTTAACAACGGTCATAGCGTACAGACGCGTTAGTAAAACGTCTTATATAATTAAACTATAAACTGTGAAAACACGTTCCAGACATATTAAAACAAATAGATGTACATAATACGAACTATTACAACCAAGTGAGGAACATCCAGCATTTGAAATAGAAGAATTAAGAACCAGGGAGAAGAACCGAAGCAGACGAGGACCCTATTTTCGTCCTAGAACCATTTAAAGAAGAGGATTTGGTGACTTTGAACATTTGATTATATTATGTATCAACACCAACATTTGTATACACGACTTTCTAAGAATTAATCAACTAAAACTACAGACACCATATCACACCAACACTAAGAACACTCACAAATAACACGAATTGAACTTTACACCTTTTTAAACACCATAAGAACCTTTAATGATAACTATTAAACACATAAACTGGACATAACCTATAATAACTAGCAATCACTACTCGACTGCCTGCGTGCACTTAACACACTAAAATTTTGTAATATCCTTAAACTGTAAAATTTGTATTTTGATTTATAGAAAGTATTATTTGTTTAAATGTAATCCCCGAACCAGATACGCCCTGAGATAAGTCATTTTAATAGAATAAATAACCAATGCATTCTTTTGGTCTGCCTGAATACTGAATAATATTACAACTACTGTACCAACTGGTAAAGAAGACGCATAATTTTGCCACAATTGTGATTACCATAAAAAGAAACGAGAAACAATTGACCAATGCTTTACTGAATAAATGGTTTCTATAAAGATATATGTTTGCTGTTATATTTGCGTCATTATTATTGCTGTTTCATTTAAAAAATAAGTTAACAGAGCACAGCGGACACAACCACGGTTGGCAACTGTGGGTGACGTCATTGAAACTGCACGTATAGTGGAAGCGAGCGGCAGAATACAAAATCATTCGCCGTTCAACATATCATATTAATAGTAACAGATTTACAACAACAACGGTGTGGTTGAATAATTTTAATACACGTATATTGAATTTACTAAAATTGCTGCATGCCAGTCGGAGCATAAGAGCTCGTATATCATCACAAATTGTCATATTGTTTACTCGCGAGACCTCAGCTCATTTATTTATATTACTGTTACAAATACACGACTCCAGTGTGAGGCGAAATAAGTCACTACATTTATAAATTTGTAACAATATGCACCCGCGTACTCCAGACTCTCATGGCACGCCGAAGTTAAATCCTCGACTAGTTCATCCGGTACCATTATCTTCCGCTGCCCGTCTATGATCTTGTATAACACATCATTGTCTGTTCTATACTTTGGGTTGTCCTGTACTCTTATATCATCGCTGATTTTCTTTAATTTAGTATCCCGCTGTTGCTCGATGTTTATATTTTTTAACCTAATTTTTAATATGTCTGTAAATACATACTTAATTGTCAAGATCTGCACTTCATTCCTTGTTGAGGAGTATTGTTCTTCAATTATCGGAGGATATCTACTTAAAGTATCTGCTATTTTGTTTTCACTAGCTTTGCAATATTTTATACTAAAAACCTATTCTTGGATCGCCATGATCCATTGCGATATGCGCGCATTTGCGAGTTTACATTTGAGCATGAAAGACAACGCCTGATTGTCTGATAAAATCTCTAAATGTTGTCCCACAAGGTAATATCTGTATTTGCTGATACAATATACTATCGCGAGAATTTCCTTCTCCGACGTGAAATAGTTCCTCTCAGCACCTTTTAATGAACGATTTACGTGAGAAATTACCTTGTGTTCACCTGGGTTATTCCGCTGATATAACACTCCGCCGATCGCGTAGTCAGACGCGTCATAATTAAATACATAAGTCCCTTCTTTTTCAGGATGGAATATATGCAGGTTCTTACTATACAAGTCCTTGGTAGCGTGGAATGCTGCCTCATGCCGCTCTTCCCATCGCCATTTGGTATTTTTCCTTAGTAGTTCCAGAAGTGGTTCTATGGTCTTTGAATATTCAGGTGTGAAACGACGATAATACCCGGTCAATCCGATATCTTTTGCTTTCTTGGGGTTAGGAAAATCCGTGATGGCCCTGGATTTTCTCAGGATCGGTACTGACCCCATCCGCCGAAATAATATGACCCAAGAATTTTATTTGGGATTTTCCAAACTCACACTTGTCCAAGTTAAGCACAAGATTGGCATCTCTTAACTTTCGGAAGACAATATCAAGGTAATTTAAATGCTCTTCGAAATATTTAGATTGTAAAAGTATGTCGTCCACAAACACGCTTACGAATTCTTCTACTTCCGGTCCTAGTGCCAATTCTAGACATTTAACCATGGCAGCAAATCTTATCACTAGCATTTGTTCTTATAAAGGAATGCCGTAAATTTGCGGCAATCTTCGGCTAATGGAATCTGCCAAAACCCGCTTTTGAGATCCAGCCTCGACATGTAACTGACCTATTGACATTTTATAAATAGGCTCTCGGCGTTGGGTGCACAATCTTAGCACTTTTGCTGTATGCAGTTTAGGTTTCTCATATCTAAACAAATACGTATATCGTTATTTTTTTTACTACTACCATAGGTTTAAGGAAGTTACTATCGGCACGTTCAATAATATCATTAGTTATACAGTTTATTAATTTTTTCCTCAACTTGTCCTTGGTAGTGTAATGGAATTGGATAGGTTTTTCGGACAAACTTCTTTTCATCAATTACATTTATCCTATGCTCATATACGTTGGTAATGGTACGTTCGTTTTTAAAAACCGATTCGTATTTGTTTAAGATATTATTTAACCGTTTCTCTTGATCAGCTGTAAGTTTATTGCCGGTGAACTGGCCGCTACTCATTATCTTATCTACGAGATTAAAAACTGGCCTTTGTATGTTAGTACGGTGCTCGACCTGCTTCAAGTCGCTGTCAACACATCCAAATTTAACTGTGTATAATTTATTTCCAATTGTGCATGTATGTTTTTTTTTTACTGAAATCGATTGTGGCGTGTACTTTTCTTTTAAAGTGTCAGTACCTAATATAACATCATATACTAGATTTTTAACTATAAGGACTGTCACTTCAATTTCTATGCCTTGTGTAATTATTGATATAAGTGCTTGTTTACAAATAATTTGTGTATCTTCGGTCGCCTTAGTAACGCTAGTATTATTTACAGGAGGGAGAGGTGTTTTCTTAAATTGGTGCTTACATTTGTTAATAAATTTTTCATTAATTAATGACACTTGCGCACCACTATCCAGCAAAACATTACAAACACAACCATTGATTCTCGCTATCACAACAATGACATTATTGTCCTCAACTCTAGTACTTTCCACACATTCATCCACACAATTATTATATATTAATTAATTCCTAACATCAACAGGGTATAAGCCAGAAGCAATTTATACATTACTATCACTATTATTGCTAACATATGATTTCTGATACTGCCGTTTGTTATTGTATGCTTTAATTTTATTTTTATTCTTATTTTTCTTTATATTATTAATTTTATCGCACGGACCTACGCCGTGCAACCTTACACGTTTTTTTGCTCTTCATTTGCATTGGTCTCGGTAATTGCCGATACTTTGCTTTGATTGAATCTCTGAAATCTTGGTTTATTTTTAAACTGTTGTTGTTGTTTTCGTTGTTGTTGTTGTTGTTGTTTTCGTCGTTGTCGTTGTCGTCGTCGTCGTTGTCGTTGTTGTTGTTGTTGTTGTTGTTTACGTGATTTATAATAATAATAATTGTTATTATTATTATTACTTGGGTTTTCCACATTTTTCCATTTAGTCAATAACAAGAGTAGTTCTTCTAAGGATTTAACCCCTTGTGTAATAACCGCGATTTGAATTCCGCGTCCAAAATGGTGAGCTAACTTATTTACCATATCTGCTTCTGTCACTTCCGGTTCCAAATACTTGGCTCGAGATATCAGCTGGATTAAATAGTTTTCTTTTGAAACTTTCATCCTTGAATATTTTCCAAATTCCAGCTGTACACGGATCTTTCTCTGTATCTCGCTGTTCCAGTGCCTAGCCCTAAAATTCCGCACCAGATCTTCATACATACATACCTTGTCTTGGATGATGGTGAACCATTCAGCCGCGGTACCTTTTAACCTTCTCACCAACCAGTTTATTTTGTCCACTTCTCTTAGGTTGTCATTTACCGCCTCCAAAACTCTCTCGCAGCTTTTGAGAAAGTGGAGGGAATTTTCAGTCTTTCTACCATAGAATTTTAATTGCGAATTGGGTTTATCAAAAGTTTTATAAATATATGTGGTCTGGTTCGCTGGTGTCGAGTTACTCTGGAGTCGGGTGAGCTGTTGTTTTAACTCCTGTATCCGCTGTCCCTGCTCTGCTACCAATTCATTCACCGTCGATGTATGATTTACCATTCTTTCTTCCATGACATTGATCTTAGCTTCACAGTCACTAAGATGTGAATTATTAGCTTCTAGTGCTAGCTCAACGATAGTACGAATTAACTCGACTTCCTCTCCGATACACGTTTCTGTCAATTCTAAAAGTTGTTTATTTTGTTTAGCTTGTTCATGAACAGCGGTAAAAATTTTCTTATTCTCGTCGTGTAGTGATCTATTTTGTTTTATTGCTTCCTCTTTACTAGCTCTATTTTTTCTGGAATGTTCTGCACATTGGCTAATAATGCAGCTAACGTATTTTGTAATTTAATTGACTCAGCCGTATTTATAGTTATTTTATATATTCCAACAAATAGTATAGTCCTTATTTAACGTAAACGGCACTATTATTAACCCTTATTATTATAGTATTAATGTTCAGTTTAAAGGTTGTATAACGTCACAGTCTAGTATCGCGAACAAATGTTCACAATACTTAACCTTATACATATATAAATAATAATTCAAACCTCCAAATAAACTAATTAATAATACTGTTCAAATATCTGCTTACAGAGAATATTCCATAAATTATATCCACTCCCTGCTTACACATAGAACACACACAAAATAGTCCAAATGAATATACTCTTTACACAATTAAATATATAATATTAATAAATAATAATAAAATCGTGCCACACATTGACAGCGCCAAATATCTCTATGCGACGATACAAATAAATAATTTCGCATAGGATAATTATGTGTTTTTAATTTATGCACAAGTCTATATTTAAGGTGTAGAAAAACTATTTATTTATAACACAAGTAAATAATTGTTTATATAATATATTTAAATTAAACAGAATGTCATGTATAGTATTTTATTTGTTTTCAAAGAGTTTATATAGTTCAGTTTTGGTAGGTTTTACTTGAAACGTATAATTCCTTTACACTCGGCTTGACGTCACTCGCTCCGTCGCTGTTACGCTCCGCTCTCCAATGTTTGCCGGTCTCTTCTCTCACTCTCTCTCTCTCTCTCTGCGCTGGGGTTCGTCGAACAGCTGATAACACTGATGCAGATTTTACACACGAATTGTTACTTTCCGAATCGTTTGTTTACTCGCTCGCAATTGGTTATTATTAATTATTGTTACTCAGGGTGATAATAAATGATATTATTTAAAAGCGGTGTATATTGATTACACCATCCGGCTATTCTTGAAGTGTTCCGCGTTAATAAGGATTTATCACGGTAGATAAATCTCCCTAAGCGGAAAATCTTCCACTAACACGTAATAGCACTCGAATATTTTATAACTGGTAGTTCACCAGCTTCGTTCTAATCGACAAACTCGAAAAGAGTCCCAAGACTTAGAGTTGCTCTAGATTAAACCAGTTCGAACAAGAAAAACTCTTGACGAAAATCACACGTTCATTAGGCAACGGCTTCCGATAGACTGCCTCGAAGTACACCTGATAACCGACGGATCTGACTGAATTTAGGGGTTTCTGATTGGTCAATCGACTGTCTACGTGGTAGATTAGACAAAAGATAGACGCGTTGCAGGCGAATCTTTGTATAAGTCTGCGAGTGCCTGCTTAGATTGTATCTAGAATTTTTATTACTCTTCAATTGATAAGAATAAAAAGTTGAGTTTTCAATTACTAAAAAAACCACATTTAAAAAATAGCTGAGAACAACAGAGTATATAGAAAATGCAGCTATATTCGTAAATAATTCACTGTCCAAGTCTCATGCCGATCGGATACCAAACGCGGAAGATATAACACGAAGGTTCACCACACGCGAACGCGAGCACATATTCACAAACAAAGTACATGAAATTATAGAGCAAAATTTTACAAAGAATTTGGTATAACACAAGTCTTTATCCATCACTAAATACAAAACTTATAGGTAATTGACAAAAATTGCATAAATCAATCTAAAACATGCAAATGTCCGTCATCAATGCTTTGATATACTTATTATAGATCATCATCCTGTGTTTTGTTGAAATTTACAGTATATATATATATATATATATATATATATATATATATTGTTGCAATCATTCGTCTCCTGCCGAATGCAACAATCCGCGAATTGTACATTGCCCGACGCCCTGACGTCACGCCCTCCCCTTTACTAACCCTATCGTTTGCTTTGTTAAATCTCGTCAGTCTCCCATCAAACGCTGTGAGCAGAGCGGCACGTCGCCGGACTTTCGTCAAGTTTGGGAGCCTCAATAACCAAGGTAACTATAATTGTTTTTGAACTATCGTAAATCAATGCCAGTGGCTAATAATTTTGTATATTACGTTTGTAACGAAAAGAAGAAAACTTGTAATAGATGTAAAAAGATTGTTATCCATAACCAACCAAGACGTGTCTTGTCTGTAATAGTCAGCCTCGCCTAAAATTAAATTTCAGTCAGTCAACTTGATGAAAAGACCTAAAATATGTAAGGTTCAGTGCCAGTACTCGTTATATATGTAATTTGAAGTCGTAACCTTGTAATGCTATTTTGTAATGTTGTAAATTGTAACACGCACTCTATGAATGCATGTGTGCGTGTTAATCGAACAATGTGGGTATAAAGTGTACTAAAAGATGTGAAAATTTTCAGTTCAAAACTTGGTTCAACGTTCCGGACCGAAGACACGAGAACACGAACTTCGTACAGTTTTTACACGATCTTCCAGCACAGACATAGCAGTGGTTCAAACCAGGTACTGAGGAACACGCAGCCGTAGCGACCAGATACAGCAGGTTGCAAAAGGACTTATCTGGATTGCCAAGTAACATTTTTAGCTTTAATAACTTACGGTGGCAAGTGTTGCATAATCACGAAGCAAAAGCGAGACAAATTAGTTACTTATCATAAGTGTCTGAAACAATTTTAGAAACTTTTGCGATAGATAACAGTGTCAGAAATTTATAAGTAGATCACAGCGTGTACGCTGAACACCATTTTGTAAACTAGCATTAATTTATGCGACACCCCCATATTTAGCATTTAACATCTTCTATATTCAGTTTTTCAAAAAAAAATTAGCTCAGTACTGACCGTTGCTGACTGGCACATAATTAGATAAATTTAGAGGCTCGTAATGTTTTTGAAATAAACGGGTCGCATCCGACTCTGCTCACAGATTGACGCATTCCACAATTTCTTTTACTTACACCTCCTCCCTTTACAGAATTATATTAATTATAGAAATACTTGAGAAGTAAGTCACAACACAGAAAAGTGTCTTAAGCATTTTGATGGATTTAGATATTATGTTATGTTATTTGTGTGTATGCTGAAAACTTCCGGGGCCCAGCAGCGGGAAGTGCCGCAGCAGAAGTGGTAGCCGAAGCGTGGTTATTTTGAGTTTTCCTTGGTCCATGGGTTACTAGGTATTTAATTCAATTTAATGGTTGTAAGACATAGTTATCAAGAGTAATTTTGTTGATGTTGTGTGTGTTGAAATTTTGTATTGTTTGTATTGTACGGTATTGGTCACGTGAAATTTTGTATAGGATTTTGTGGGAGGTATTTTAAATGTTATATGCGTAGTTAGCAATTTTGTCACGAGTAGGTCTTTGCTGTAAGTTGTCGTGAAATCAGATCGTTCAAATTATTTGCTCGCAAGTAGAAAACCACTAGTTGAACTTTGTCTGGCAGATAAGGCTGCCAGGCTAACCTGTTCGTCTTATCTGCATTCCATCGAACAGCTGCCCCCTTATCGTTGCACATTGTATGTTTTGATTTTGCTATCGGTCGTAATATGGCCTTATTCAGAGACATTGATCAGCTGCGAAAGCATGATTTATTATTTGAACTAAGGGCTCGTGGTGTCGTAAAAAACGGGACAGTAGGGGAACTGCGGAAATGCCTACGTAATGTAATGCATGAAGGGAAGACCCCCGACACTAAATACCTCGAGGGGTTGGACATTTCGAACGAGTGCAGAGAATGCGACCTGATATCAGATATTTTGGATGTCGACCTTGCAAACATCGGCGAGTCCCAGTGCCGAACCGACCATCAACGGCTTACAGCCAGGTGTCGGGCTTTTGAGGGCCGGTTAAGTTGTTAGAGTCTTGGGCGGAATCATCGGGGTACGTAAACTCCCGGAAACATATACTCTCTATAGGGGAAAAGGTTAAGAGGGTTTTGGCGGACAGCGAGACTAGTCCCGTCGCGGAAAACGAGGTGAACCCGCAAGAGTCAGCCCCGCCGGGTGGCAGTCGTTCTGACGCTGGACCGCTTATTCAATTTGAAGATAAGGCGGCCCCATTAGGGAGCGCCGTTCCCGGACTCGAGCGGAACTATTTCGTGAGCGAAGCAAACACCTACCCTTCGCGATTGCCTACCAGCTGTTGTTACAGCAAGTTGCCTCACCCCGCCGAAAAAATAGTCCGCGGTCTCCCTAAGGCAGACGGTTTCTGTGTGGAAACTCTGCTGGAGTTTTTAAAATAGCTATGAGACTGAAAAGGTGCTTTCCGGTTTCGGAAGCCGGGTTTCTGGCGTTGCTTATGCCTTATTGTAACGGGGCTTTGGGCGATCGACTTGCCAAGTACATGGCGGCCGATGACTTTGACCGTTTTCACCAGGAAGCCCTGGAATATTTCATTCCCGATCGGTTATTTTCGTCCTTAAAGCAGAAGCTGTTTTTAAGTGCCCAAGAGCGCGGAGAACCTTTGTCGACTTATATCTCCGAAATAAAAGAGGCGGCCCAGGTGCTGCGACTACCCGTGACTGAGAGGGAAGTAGTTGATAACATCGTTTCGGGGCTATCCGCCCAAACGAGAACCTGTCTCGTGTTCTGCAGCCGCCCGTCCACGTTTGCCGATCTGGACAAGATCTGCGTGGAGGTGGCGAATTTCCAATTCACCGATCGGACTACCGCGAATAGAGGCCTGCTGCCCCCCCAGCTAATGCCGGACCGCGCGAGGACCGGAGGCGGTGTTACCATTGTAAGGAAGAAGGGCATGTGAGACGTTACTGTCCCCATCTGAAGGCCACGAATACAAAAAACGCGTATTGAGAGACAGTACGGTCAGCAACTGTTTCTCAACCTTCTGCCCTAAGCCTGACCTGACTGGCCGTGACCGCGTTCCCTTCGGAACTGTTTTCACACCGATTAGTTACCTGTGCAAAAAAAGGGGCACTATATCTGGCGGTGTCGTTCGTTTGTCGGCAAGGCGTCCAAAAATAGTCCCCGAAAACGTCGTCGCAAGACCAACGGAAGAATGAGCCGAATGTTGACCCAAAGAGTCACTTCGCACGACTTATATAAGGAACATCTGGGGTCCGGAAAAAACTTAGCGAGATTGTTTAAGAACAAACTGTTTTCGCCCCAGGTGGAAGTAGTTTTTAAAGATAGAACGGTGAAAGGTCTGATTGATTCCGGGTCGGTACGTACAATTATGTCGCGTCGGCTGTTCGAGAACATTGGAGACACCCGAAGCGTCTTGAAGTGGACTAACAGTGCCGTAGTATGCAGGAGTGCCTGCAACGGCAATTTGAAGATAAATTTGGAAGCCTTGTGCCGGGTGAAAATTGACGCGTTTACCTGCAATTTCCCCATATTGGTCGCCGACGGCCTGTCTTGCGATCTCATACTCGGCGCGGATTTCATCCATCACACCCGTTTGGTGCTGGATATTGTGATGGTACATCTCATCACATATGTATAAGATATATTATAACAATAAAATATAAATAACAAGTACTAGCACAAGCCATGAAAGAAAAAAAACTTATTGAAAAGTATGTAACTAACATTAAATTATCAATTCCAACATCCAACAAAAGTAACCAAAGAAGATTATATTAATATTATATAAGAAACAGTAGTTATAAAAGGAAATTCAGAAAAGAACAAACAAAGAAAAATTTCTAATAACGTGACAAAACCCAATAGTTATGGTAGGTGAGGGGCATGAACATTAACACGAACAATATGAACTATATGAACAATAACACGAACTACAAATGGACTGATAATAAAAGAAAAATGAAACGGGCGACTATGAATATCACAAGAAAAATCAACATTGAATAGAAGAAATGAGAAGAGGCAAAGAACCAGATTTAGAACTGAGAAACAGAAGTTTGTACCAAAAAACATGACAAATTGACCCAATCTAATGAGTAAACTAATCCCATTCTTTTAATAAACAATACAATTGATAGGAGTACCCAATAAAGATAATATAAAATTAAGAATGCAATGCAGTAGAGTAAATAATAACAAAACATGTAATAATTTAAGAAACCAGTGTAAATCTATGAGTTCAAACAAGTGAAAATAGTGAGAGCCCAAAATAATTAAATGATGATCAAAAGATCATAATATAAACCAGTGGGGAAGTGAAAGCCAGTGGGGGTTATCATTAAAGTGATAAAGGTCTTATGAACCACATATATGGAAATAAGAACCAAAATATAGTGACAAAGTGTTTTTTTTATTAAGTGTTTTGGTAAACTCCAATGTACTATGTTATGTATAATTATTTATTCATAAGGATTGAACACTTATTCATTTTTAAATAATGCACAGTTATTGGCCTATGCTATAATTTAAATAATAAGATATAGTGACATATAAAAGAGTTAGGGTAATAAACACCCGTGTTCAGTTATATTAGAAATAGTTAATATGGGAGCCTGTGTGCACCATTAATTTATATGTTATAAAAAGTTTTGTTAAAAAAAATGTTAGTTATTTAGTGAACAGAATGTTCATAAACTGTTCAAAATGTTAATCAGGTAATTGGGAAAGATCTAATATTATAAAAAGGATATTGTACAGAAATAACTAACTGTTAGACATGTAGGCCTAAGGAATTGAGCCAGACCCAAGCAACATTGAAATAGTTAGGTAAACACTACTAAATTAAATAAAACTAAAAACAAAAGCTTGGTTTTGATAAAATATAAAGATGTTAATGGAGGGAGATGTATAAACCATCCATTGCTATCATAATATAGATAATGAACATAATTATAAAGTGTTTAGTAAGCCACTAAGCTGACATGGCTTCAGTTTTATTGTTATTGTCAGAAAAATAGGTGTAGATATTTTAATTAATGATATTGTATGAAAAGTAGGAATACTCAGAATTATATTTGGTAGCAAGAATAACAATATTAGAAGATATTAGATCTGTAAGACATACAACAAAAATGTCAAACAAGATTAGGTCAATGCCTCAAAACACAAAAGTATAAACCTGCCAAAACAGTAGATAAGAGGCCAAAATGGGGCGAGATTAGTATCAAAACTATTTAATTTTAATGAACAATAAAATGGTACTAATTAAAAATAAATGTAAATCAAAATAAATAAAACGTAATCTGAGGTGACAAAATTAAAAACGCCAATTTTCAGAAATAACTTAGTCACGTGACGTGGGGTCAAGGCTCTAGACCAATCAAAAACACCAAAAGCTAGGTCACCAACGAGATTTAAATATTTTTAGAGAGACAGTTGGATTGTTAGATATAAAACTGAAAACTTCAACAGCATATTGCTGGCAGTAAAAAATTAATATTAAAAGAGTGAAAACTTACTCCAGGAGAGGCGATTCCGATAAAAGTAATACCGAAAAGATCGACAACACATGACACGACACCAGAACCAAGATAAACCAACACACTAACGAGAATCTGAGAAAATAGGTACCACTCAAAAGCGTCCATCCCGTATATACAAGGCAACGGTGAGAAATTTTGGTTAATTCCAGCAGAATACTACATAACATCACAACACAATTTCCACTAAAAAACATAGCTGTTCCAGCTACTAACTAAGACCGAGAGAGTGTATTATAACTAAGACTTTATTTAAAACACTTTAATTGGAATGTAAAGAACATATTTTTCTGAGGTGAGTACTCAATAGTCCGCCATGTTGTGTTACTGAAGGCACTGTTGCAAACTGTAAGCGAACAACTTTGGAAAACATTATTATATACATTTTGTTAGTCGATAAGAAGTAAATATATTTTGTAATGCATTGTATTTTTAAGTAGAAGCATATTTTGCTATCTTTCCTAGCAACTCCAAGTACCCATTACCTGAGAAACATAAAATATATATATTGTGAATTGTCTTTGTTATTACGGACTATTTGTTACGGCGGATGAACTCATCCAATTGTAAATCCTCGAATAATGAAACGGTAATTTGACCAATGTTCCAAAGAAATTACGAATAAAAGATATAATTTGTCAATCGTACCAGTCCTATTTTATTCCAATAAAGTAATTATAAAGACTATTAATTACAGGAACCAGAAGAGAAAATTTGAGGAGGGCGCAAGGACATCCAGACACGAAAGTAGATCCAGTGGGCTGCTTACACGATCTATTTGACCATTACTAAACAAATATTATTCACGCGCCGATTTCAAACGGACGGTGACACACTAAATTCTCGTTCCTATACAATCGTTGCTAATCAACGAATACTGAACGATAACACAGGAAACGACAACAAAATAACTAATATAATTAATAGTCACAACATAAGGACATTTACGAACCGATTAACGAGTACAACCAAGTTTTGAAGGGTAACTTATTTCGTTATCCGCAGTTCGTAAAATACACCCGTAACTAATCTGTTTGTTATAGATTGACGCATCCAACGTGGGCCTTTAAGACTCACAGATAAAACGTCACAACACAAATCTGATTGTTACAGATTGACGCCTGCAACGTGGAACTTTCCAAGTCAACTCCACACCTCTGCACATATCTGATTGTTACAGATTGGCGCACCAACGTTTCGGGCTGAAGCAAGAAGAAAGAATAATAAATTTGTATTTTAATAACTGTATTACAGGTCACTCATTTTCAGCCGGCAGTTGTTAGAAGATAAGGAAAATGCACAGAAGAGCTACGTCGAAGAAACGCGCGGCGGAGGCCGAAGAAGAGATCAACGTGGAAGAGAAGGAGGTATCTTCAGTGGAAGAAATAGAAATGACGGGAAAAGAAGAAGCCAGTGGAGGACCAGATTGGAATAAATTCATGGAACAAATGATGAACAGTATGACGGAAAAATTTGACAAGATGGACGAAAAATTAGACAAAAATAAAGAAGAAACCAGAGAAGATTTTAAACGTTTGGAAGAAAATAATAAACAGACCAACGAAAATTTTAAACGCTTGGAAGAAAATAATAAACAGACCAGCGAAAATTTTAAACGCTTGGAAGAAAATAATAAACAGACCAACGAAAATTTTAAACGATTGGAAGAAAATAATAAACAGACCAGCGAAAATTTTAAACGCTTGGAAGAAAATAATAGGCAATTGAAGGAGGAGTTGAAGCAAATCAATGAGAACAATCTCAGACAAATCAATGAACGGATTGAACATACTAACAAGGAAGTGAGGAACACTATCAACAGACAGAATGAAGAAATAGGACAAACAGTCAACAAGAAAATCGAGGAAGCCAGTAAAACCATTAATCAAAAGATAGACAAAAACGACGGTGAAAGAAGACAGGAGATAGCTGAGACAAATAGAAGGCTGGAAGGAATCGATGCAGTTGTTACACTGAATAGGGCCGAACTAGATGCCAAAATAGACCAGGTAGGAGACGAAAACCGAACTCAAGTAGAACAACTACAGACAGACTTCGGAAATCAGTACCGAAATATCAGTGCAGTCGTCAACGAAGTCCAGGTACAGGGACATCGCAACCATGAAAGGATCGAAAACCTTCAACGATCAGTTGATAATCGACCAACTACAGTAGCATATGCCCAACCCATGGAAAATCGGGAGACTATCAATTTTAAGTCTTTTAGAGGAAACCCGATGGAATTTTTGCAACGAGTCAGCGAACAATTGACAAGAACCGGAGAGAACAGATGGCCAGTAATCCGGAGCTACCTGGACGAGCATTTTAAAGAAACAAATGATAACTGGTGGATAGCCACCAGGCACGATTTGCGAAACTATGAAGAGTTTAAAGAGGCATTTAAAAAGAGATACTGGTCAGATGCCACGCAAAACATGGTAAGGGAAAGCATCAGCTATGGAAGGTACGATCCTAACAGGGGTAACACACCGACCACATACTTCCTTGGAAAAGTGTGTGTGGCAAAACGGCAAAACACCTTGAACCGAATATCCCGGAAGAAATATTTGTCGCCAGATTGGCATACCATTACGACAGCGGGATATCTACAGCACGTTCGGGAGGACAAATAAAGACAATACAGGCAATGACAACATTATTAGAAGAGCGTGAACGCGAGGAGTACTTGAGAAGAAGCCGTCAGAGGAACGACCAATACAGGAGCAGGAACATTCCGGATTACGAGAACAGAAACAATAATAACAATGGTAATAATCGTAATAATAACGGAATGTACAGCCAAACAAACTATAACAACAGGCCAAGTAATAATAACACCCATAATAATAACCATGGGGCATACCAACGGCCAAACTACAATAACGGCCCAAGGAACAATGGGAATAACTATGGCAACAGGCAAAACATCCCGAATAACCAGTATAACCGCCCATATAATACAAATCAACCGAACCAGTACAACAACAACCGGAATTTTAACCATAATAATAATAACAACCGCAACCCGAACGATCAAAATCAAAACTATCGAAGGGTCAATCATATATGGGCAGATAACAGTGGCAACGGTAGATCATACTATCGCGGGCGTCGAAGCTTTAGTCGGGATGACGACTGGAACCAAGGTAACCATGACAATAATCGAACTAACAGAGGCAGGAGTCGAAGTCAAGAGGACTACCGAAGAGTGAATTATGAGGAGGATCACCAACGACCCCAAACCAGATCGACGAGCAACGAAAATGTTCAAGCGAACCAAAACGGCAGAGGAGATGAAGGATCCGAGCCGCCTTTAAACTATACACGGCAGTGAACACACCATCGGGGACCTCAATGAACCACACTATTGGTTATAACAGCGTCAACAGTCACGTTAAAAATAATAAAAATCATATTACAATAATTCATAATAACTACCTGAAAAATTTAAGAGAAGAATTGTTGGAAGAAGAAGAAGGGAATCTGAATAAAAATAATAATGAAATTATATACATAACTGCAGGAATCAACAGTGTACAAACAACAACTATGATCGACACTGGACTATATACTGTAAACAGAGTTAACGGTAACAACACTTATGAGATTGTAGATCCCCATACTTTAAAGAAGAAAGGCACATATAATCAATCATCTATGCAACGGTACTACTAAATCAGTGATAACAAGATTATTACGTTAATATTAACTAGTACAGAATATGAAAAAAAATAAATAAATGAAATAAAATAAAAATCTTATACATGTAACTAAAAAGGAAGATATATACCACCCATCACTAAAATGAAAGAACAGAGAGCTAAAATAATATGAAAGAAGAAAGTGAATAGTAAACATGATTAATTTTCAAATAACTGAGATGAAACCAGCACAAGTAATCCCAGAATGATTTTTTAGTCATATTTAAGACTATTCTTTAGAGACTTTAATTTAAATGAGTTGACTGTAGATGATTTCCAGCAACCATGATCATGAGCAGACGATATGTTCCTCTGAACTCATAAGGTGAAGCTTTGGACAGCGGTGAATTAGAGCCAAAAAGTGCCTACCCGAACTGTACCAACTCACATAAGTAGGTAAATTTTATTATTCAAGGGATGAAACAAAGAAGGAAGAAAATTGTGTAAACAGAAGGAAAAATATAATATATGTGAATCTATATAAGGAATAAAATAAAAAGAGCTCGAATAAATAAACTGAAAAAAGTAATGATTATTTCTCCAGTATCTGAAAGACATCTTCCGAAATAATCAGTTTTAGTGACAGGGCAATATGTGATGGTACATCTCATCACATATGTATAAGATATATTATAACGATAAGATATAAATAACAAGTACTAGCACAAGCCATGAAAGAAAAAAGACTTATTAAAAAGTATGTAACTAACATTAAATTATCAATTCCAACATCCAACAAAAGTAACCAAAGAAGATTATATTAATATTATATAAGAAACAGTAGTTATAAAAGGAAATTCAGAAAAGAACAAACAAAGAAAAATTTCTAATAACGTGACAAAACCCAATAGTTATGGTAGGTGAGGGGCATGAACATTAACACGAACAATATGAACTATATGAACAATAACACGAACTACAAATGGACTGATAATAAAAGAAAAATGAAACGGGCGACTATGAATATCACAAGAAAAATCAACATTGAATAGAAGAAATGAGAAGAGGCAAAGAACCAGATTTAGAACTGAGAAACAGAAGTTTGTACCAAAAAACATGACAAATTGACCCAATCTAATGAGTAAACTAATCCCATTCTTTTAATAAACAATACAATTGATAGGAGTACCCAATAAAGATAATATAAAATTAAGAATGCAATGCAGTAGAGTAAATAATAACAAAACATGTAATAATTTAAGAAACCAGTGTAAATCTATGAGTTCAAACAAGTGAAAATAGTGAGAGCCCAAAATAATTAAATGATGATCAAAAGATCATAATATAAACCAGTGGGGAAGTGAAAGCCAGTGGGGGTTATCATTAAAGTGATAAAGGTCTTATGAACCACATATATGGAAATAAGAACCAAAATATAGTGACAAAGTGTTTTTTTTATTAAGTGTTTTGGTAAACTCCAATGTACTATGTTATGTATAATTATTTATTCATAAGGATTGAACACTTATTCATTTTTAAATAATGCACAGTTATTGGCCTATGCTATAATTTAAATAATAAGATATAGTGACATATAAAAGAGTTAGGGTAATAAACACCCGTGTTCAGTTATATTAGAAATAGTTAATATGGGAGCCTGTGTGCACCATTAATTTATATGTTATAAAAAGTTTTGTTAAAAAAAATGTTAGTTATTTAGTGAACAGAATGTTCATAAACTGTTCAAAATGTTAATCAGGTAATTGGGAAAGATCTAATATTATAAAAAGGATATTGTACAGAAATAACTAACTGTTAGACATGTAGGCCTAAGGAATTGAGCCAGACCCAAGCAACATTGAAATAGTTAGGTAAACACTACTAAATTAAATAAAACTAAAAACAAAAGCTTGGTTTTGATAAAATATAAAGATGTTAATGGAGGGAGATGTATAAACCATCCATTGCTATCATAATATAGATAATGAACATAATTATAAAGTGTTTAGTAAGCCACTAAGCTGACATGGCTTCAGTTTTATTGTTATTGTCAGAAAAATAGGTGTAGATATTTTAATTAATGATATTGTATGAAAAGTAGGAATACTCAGAATTATATTTGGTAGCAAGAATAACAATATTAGAAGATATTAGATCTGTAAGACATACAACAAAAATGTCAAACAAGATTAGGTCAATGCCTCAAAACACAAAAGTATAAACCTGCCAAAACAGTAGATAAGAGGCCAAAATGGGGCGAGATTAGTATCAAAACTATTTAATTTTAATGAACAATAAAATGGTACTAATTAAAAATAAATGTAAATCAAAATAAATAAAACGTAATCTGAGGTGACAAAATTAAAAACGCCAATTTTCAGAAATAACTTAGTCACGTGACGTGGGGTCAAGGCTCTAGACCAATCAAAAACACCAAAAGCTAGGTCACCAACGAGATTTAAATATTTTTAGAGAGACAGTTGGATTGTTAGATATAAAACTGAAAACTTCAACAGCATATTGCTGGCAGTAAAAAATTAATATTAAAAGAGTGAAAACTTACTCCAGGAGAGGCGATTCCGATAAAAGTAATACCGAAAAGATCGACAACACATGACACGACACCAGAACCAAGATAAACCAACACACTAACGAGAATCTGAGAAAATAGATACCACTCAAAAGCGTCCATCCCGTATATACAAGGCAACGGTGAGAAATTTTGGTTAATTCCAGCAGAATACTACATAACATCACAACACAATTTCCACTAAAAAACATAGCTGTTCCAGCTACTAACTAAGACCGAGAGAGTGTACTATAACTAAGACTTTATTTTAAACACTTTAATTGGAATTTAAAGAACGTATTTTTCTGAGGTGAGAACTCAATAGTCCGCCATGTTGTGTTACTGAAGGCACTGTTGCAAACTGTAAGCGAACAACTTTGGAAAACATTATTATATACATTTTGTTAGTCGATAAGAAGTAAATATATTTTGTAATGCATTGTATTTTTAAGTAGAAGCATATTTCCTATCTTTCCTAGCAACTCCAAGTACCCATTACCTGAGAAACATAAAATATATATATTGTGAATTGTCATTGTTATTACGGACTATTTGTTACGGCGGATGAACTCATCCAATTGTAAATCCTCGAATAATGAAACGGTAATTTGACCAATGTTCCAAAGAAATTACGAATATAAGATATAATTTGTCAATCGAACCAGTCCTATTTTATTCCAATAAAGAAATTATAAAGACTATTAATTACAGGAACCAGAAGAGAAAATTTGAGGAGGGCGCAAGGACAGCCAGACACGAAAGTAGATCCAGTGGGCTGCTTACACGATCTATTTGACCATTACTAAACAAATATTATTCACGCGCCGATTTCAAACGGACGGTGACACACTAAATTCTCGTTCCTATACAATCGTTGCTAATCAACGAATACTGAACGACAACACAGGAAACGACAACAAAATAACTAATATAATTAATAGTCACAACATACGGACATTTACGAACCGATTAACGAGTACAACCAAGTTTTGAAGGGTAACTTATTTCGTTATCCGCAGTTCGTAAAATACACCCGTAATTAATCTGTTTGTTATAGATTGACGCATCCAACGTGGGCCTTTAAGACTCACAGATAAAACTTCACAACACAAATCTGATTGTTAGAGATTGACGCCTGCAACGTGGGACTTTCCAAGTCAACTCCACACCTCTGCACAAATCTGATTGTTACAATATTCACCAGGGCGTAATTCATTTTAAATTTTGCCCGAAGAATCTTAATTTTCTGTGCGACCGCAAAAACAATTCTGAAGGCTGTCACTCCAACCTTTTAGTAAAAGAGTCCTTTGATGTCGGGCACCTCGATCGTGAGAAGGCCGACGAAGTACTTCAGGTGTGTCGCCGTCATAAAAACTTTTTGACCGGGGAGCTGGGCCGGACGGACAGGTTGACGTATGATATAACCTTGCTGGATAACCGGCCGGTCAATGCCCATCCCTACCAGCTCGCCCCTCCCAAAATGAAAGCAATGCGTGAGATTACGGACCAGTTGGTTAAAGAGGGCGTGATCAGGCCGAGCGTATCCTCTTATGCGAGTCCTGCGTTTTTGGTCTGCCGGCCGGATAAAAAACCCAGGTTGGTCATCGATTATCGTAAGCTAAATAAAAATATTGAAATTGAAGCGCAGCCGTTACCGAACATCCATACCTGCTTCCAGTGGTTTTCCGGCGCGAGGTATTTCAGCGTGCTGGACCTCTCTAACGCGTATTTCCAGATCCCGCTCTCCGAGAGATCGATGCCCATTACGGCTTTCGTCGTTCCATACGGGTTATACGAGTTTTGTCGGGTCCCCTTCGGGTTGAGTACCGGCGCGCAGGTGCTAACTAGGTTGTTGGACACGGTCTTGTCTGACATAAAGTACAGGTTCGTCTTCAACTATCTTGATGACATTATTATATATTCCAAATCGTGGGAGGCCCACGTCCGTCATGTGGACGAAGTGCTCACGAGGCTGGGAAAAGCTAAGCTCAAGGTTAACCCCGAGAAGGTACGTTTTGGATTCAAGCAGATAAGCTTTTTGGGACACCTTGTGTCCGAGCAGGGCGTCTGCGTGGATCCGGATCGGACCCGCGCCATTCGGGAGTTCCCGCGTCCCAAGGACGCCAAGGGCGTAGCTCGCTTCATTGGGATGGTGAATTATTTCTCCAAGTTCATCCCTAAATTTTCGGAAATCGCGGCACCCTTGAACCGGTTGAGAAGAAAAGGCGAACATTTCCTTTGGGGAACCGAACATCAGGACCCCTTTGTGGCCTTAAAAGAAGCCGTTACCCAGCCCACCGTCCTGCGCATGGCAGACTTTGACAAGACTTTTATTCTCCAAACCGACACGAGCTCTTGTGCCCTCGGCGCCGTGCTCTTGCAGGAGATCGAGGGGGTGCGTCAGCCTATCGCGTACGCCTCCCGCGTGCTTACTCCACAAGAAAGGAGAGCGTCATCCGCATACGAGTCCGAATGTTTATCAGTTATATTTGGGGTGGAGAAGTTCCGGCAGTACTTGGAGCACCGAGAGTTCGTATTGGAGACTGATAATCAGGCGCTCTCGTGGCTGCTTTCACATCCGCGCCAATTAGGCAAATTAGGGCGCTGGATCGCCAGACTCACTTCGCTCAAGTTTGAGGTGCGCCACATCAGGGGCACGCAGAATCCCGTAGCCGACGCCTTGTCTCGAATTTTTAACGTGGAAGGCGATGAGGATACGCCGGCACTGTGTGCTGGCGTCCTATCCAACTTTCTTTTAAGTTTTTCCGACCTGCGTCAGCTGCAGCGCGAGGATGACAATGTAGCGAAAATAATAGAGGACGTTGAGTCAGGATCGAGCAAGGACAAATACTGTCTGTCGAAGGGGGTTTTATGTACGACAGATAGAACGGGTAACGCTCATAAGATTTACTTACCGAAGGCGGTAAGGGACATGGTTTTTAAGTATTTCCATAACTCCCTCATGGGAGGGCATTTGGGTTTTTTTTAAACGAAAAGTAAAATCTGCAACCAGTTCTTCTGGCCCGGTTGTCATAGGGATGTGAAGGGAATGGTCCAGCGTTGCGAAGTGTGTCAAATGAGTAAGCCCGCCCGAAACACAAAAATAGGTTTTCTGTCATCCTCAGTGCCGAACAGACCTATGGAAAAAATTCATATTGATTACGTCGGCAAGTTACCCCGGAGTAAAAAGGGAAATCGATTTATCCTGGTAGCTGTGGACTCCTTTTCGAAGTTTTGTTGGTTGTGTCCTGTACGCGATTCCAATTCGGCGGCTACTGTGCAGGCGTTGAACACCTATGTTTTGAGAATTTTGGCTTTCCTAAATACATGATCTCGGATAACGCTACCTGTTTCAGCTCTCATATGTTTCGCAAATTTTGTTCTTCCCACGGCATTAAACACAGTACCTTATCCCCTTATCACCCTCAACCCTCGCTGGCGGAACGCTGCAATCGCAACCTGAAAGCTTCCCTTATAGCTTTCCATTCGGGGAAACAGTCCTTTTGGGATGAGTCCCTGCTCTGGCTGCAAATAGCTTTTAACTCTGCAAAGCATGAATCCACTGGAAGAAACCCGTTTGAGGTAATGTTTAAATTCGTTCCGTCTACTCCCTTGACCTGCGCGTGGGATATTCAGAGCCTTTTGCCCGAGGCAGCGGAAGATACTCAGGTAGTGTGGCAGTCGGTGAAGTCCCACTTAATGAAAGCTCACCGCCGTGCTACTAACGCGTACAATAAGGATCGCCAGGCTTGTCATTTTAAAATAGGCGATTTGGTGTGGTGCAAGACCCACACCCTCTTAGTTCGGGAGCGAACAAACTTACAGCTAAGATGATGCCCCGATGGACGGGTCCCTTTGGTATTATCGATTTCCTGACTCCGGTGACCGTGAATTTGGGACACCCGGAGACACTGTCTCACGTAAAAAAAGGTCATGTTAGTTCCTTGAAACCCGCGTTTCATGAAGATGGCTACCATGCACCGGAAGCCGCCTTGTCGGCATAGTAAGGATTTTCCATTGCGGAGTCAGAAACTAAATTACCATATCGCCTTCACTCCCCTTGCTGGGTGAGCGACCGGAGACTGATCACCTCCTTGTTGTTCGCTTCCGGTGTAGAAGCGTTGTTGTGTACAGGCGGTGTTTCTAAGGAGACTGAAGGCGTCTCTCGAAATTGTCCTTAGTTAGCGGCAAACGCCGTATAGAGTAATTGGAATGATCCAAGTTGGTGTATGTAATGTGTAGGGTTTATCGAAGTCGATTTCATTTGATAGTGTCCCGAAATTTCCCCGCGCGCGGAGACCTTTTGCCGAGACACAAATCCACGGGATGCTGGTTTAGGGGATACCCATTTATGAAGTGCTTGTTCGAGATACTTCCGATTAACAATTGTTTATGCCTTGTTGTTGTTGTTGTATTTATTGTTGTCGTTTAGTATTTATTGGAGTATGTGTTGGCTTGTATTATTGTTGTTAACGTGATAGTATTGAGTGGTTAGATAAATTTAGAGGCTCGTAATGTTTTTGAAATAAACGGGTCGCATCCGACTCTACTCACAGATTGACGCATTCAACAATTTCTTTTACTTACACCTCCTCCCTTTACAGAATTATATTAATTATAGAAGTACTTGAGAAGTAAGTCACAACACAGAAAAAGTGTCTTAAGCATTTTGATGGATTTAGATATTATGTTATGTTATTTGTGTGTATACTGAACACTTCCGGGGCCCAACAGCGGGAAGTGCCGGAGCAATATATATATATATATATATATATATATATATATATATATATATATTACAACATCGTTAATTATTTGTGCAGCCCCCAACTTCTTGTGAACCATTTATTTTACACATTACTTACGCCGTGAAAAAGTATGACAGTTGTAATCGTAATAATAATAACACAATGTAATATGGTTTAAAATCACTTAAACATTTATTAATCAAAAATTTCTTATTTGGTTGCGATTTAAAAATATCATTATTATTCACTTGTGTCTAGTCGTAGCACACATCTAATTATTAACATATAAGTGATAATCTCGTATTACACATAGACATAATATATAATCTTATACTATAATAAACATTTGAATCACAAATTGCAGAAACGACACATGTGACATTTTTGGCGGTATTGAGTTAAGAATGGAGTTTTATTCAGTATTTCTAGGCGCATCGTTTAGTGCAGAAAAGACACATGTGCTATACTTTTAAGGCATTAAAATCTACTTGGAAAAATTCGTTCAATGCAGAAACAACACAAGTGACATCACATGTGTTTTTTCTGCACTGGACGAATTTTTCTTTGTTCCTAGATTTAATTGGTACGCCTGCTTCCTAACCTGTTTTGATAGCAACAGCTGTGATTTATATGCATTATTGCGCAGCTGTTTATTGGAGCGAAAAGTCATTGAGGTTAGTGTTTGTTTACCTTTCCAAACATCAAACATCTTGTTACAATGTCGAGTGAAAGTGATTGTGGTGAAATTAATGATAAGCCTAAAAAGAGGAAAGGAGTGACTAATGAAGAAACTTACAAAAGGAATGTAATAAAAAAAGCCAGAGTAAAAGGTGAATCCTACACGTCTTATAAAGGTAAAAATGTTCATGCTAAAATTCAGGATACGTTTAATTGTAAGTGTGCTGAAAGATGCTACTCTAATGTATCAGAGGAAAGTAAAAGCGATTTGTGGGAATATTTTTACTCCCTATGCAGCAAGAATGAACAAGATACTTTCCTCCAAAGTTTAATTGAAAGAAGAGAACCAAAGAAAAGACGTAGGCCTAATGGCCTAATGGCACTGAAAGACCCGAAGTTGACGAAAACGTTGAGGAAGACATGGAGCAAGAGGAAAGTAGGAATAAGGATAAGAGACAGTCTAAAGAAAAACATAACTTTTTTACTTATCATGTGTAAATTGATGGTCATATCCAAGAGGTATGTAACAATACCTTTATGAAACTATATGGCATTACAGTAAGTCGTGTTCGTCGTTTATGTAATCTTTTGATTGCTGGAAAAAGACCACGTGGTCTTAGGGGCAAATCGAGAAGCGGAAACGCTATTAACGGCGAAATTTGCCAATTGATTTATAACCACATAGCGAAATACGAGGTAAAAGAAACTCACTATGGTGGAAGGCAAAAAAAGTATTTGGACGCTAGATTAAGGATTAAGGTTATGCACAACATGTTTTTGGAAGCCAATCCAGAATGTAAAAACAAAGTGAAGTATGATTTTTTTTAGGGAGTTTTTCAACGAAAATTTTATTTACAACTTTGGAAGACCACAGATAGACGTTTGTAGTACCTGTGAAGTTTCTCTATGAAAATGAAAGATAGAAACTTGAGTGACAATGCTAAATGGAATGTAGCAGCTGAGCAAATGTTACATAAAAGGCGTGCGAAAAAGTTATATAGCGCTCTACAAGTTGCATCGGAAAACGAGGATGACGATACTGTTGCACTTGCCTTTGACTTTATGGCAACACAACCCCTGCCTCGCATTCCAGTACAAGAGGTTTACTACTTGAGGCAACTGTCTGTAAATATTTGTTGTATTCATAACTTAAAAACGGACATAGCTGACTTGTATCTATATCATGAGGGACAAGCAAGTAAGTCACCAAACGAAGTATGTACTTTTTTGTGGCAATATATTCAAACTTTACCAAGTTCGGTGAAAAAACTCCACCTTTTCAGTGATGGCACAGGTGGAGAGAACAAAAACCACACGGTGGTGCGGTTTCTTCTGAGCCTATGTGACACAGGAAGATTTGACTGCATCATTCATGATTTCCCGGTTCGAGGACACTCATTCATGCCTTGTGACCGTGATTTCGGTTCTCTAAAACGTTTTTTAAATAAAACGGACAGAATCTACTTGGTAGAACAATATGGTGAACTGTTCTTACGTTCAGGTAAGGAAGTCAGATTCAAATTACATTATGTTGAAACAGAGACAATAATAAACTTCCATACATGGTGGCCTAGATTCCACAAAAAGACAGTTTGCTCAGAAGAAACATCAGGTCGTGGAATTCCAAAAATGGCCAAAGTAACTTTCAAGGTTTCAACTTATAGACAATTTATCTATAAGAATGAAAACAAAGGAACAGTTACAGCTAAGGAGTTCATAGGTGGTCTGACATCTAACACATTTTCCCTTGCCAAAACTGAAGCTGCACCTATTCTTCCGTCGTCGTTAAAAGGTTATCCAATGGGCAAAATTCCAATCAATGACAAAAAAATTGCTGATATAGGAAAGCTAAAAAATTACATTATTGGTTATGAAGATTTTTATGATGAAATTTTGAATTGGCCCTCAACAACAGCAGCTGACTGCAGTGATGACGATGGCACAGCCCACGACAACTAACTGGTCGGTCTTACTTCATCACAAGGTTGATGATTCGCAAAACCTGAGATTCTGTAAATACTTTTTCACTTCTATGTAGTTTGTATTCTATCAATAGTACCTTGTAATTTGTAAATAAATATTGTAATATTTATTTATCACGTTTTTCTTTATTTAAAACCATTCAAACACATTCGGAAAATTTGTAGAGTGCATTAACGACATTTGTGCAAAATTTTCAAACATAACGTATAGGCTTGTATAATGACAGATTGACATTAAATTTAGTTTGCACGGTGTCAGATAGTTAATTAAATACAAGGTAATTTTTCCAAAATTTTATTCCAAGCAATTTTGAAAAACAAAGTTTTTTTTTGTTTTTCTCACAACAATGAAAATGTCACATGTGTCGTTTCTGAAATTTGTGATTCATTTGTAATTATCTAATATTGCTCTCGGCTTGCTCACTACTATGATAATTATTAGATTATCTAATCGCTTTTTAATAATCTAATTTCTTTTGATTATACTGCATATGCATTGCTTTGTTTTCTAATATACATTTACTATTTAATTTTATATTAATTTAAATATCATTGACTAAGTTATTGATTAAAAATTATAGTTTCATACTTTTAAACATTACTCTAATTACTATACAAATAAATATTTACATTTTAAAAATTTATTAATTCATCTTTGAATTAGATTCTCTTTCTTTTTACATCGTTAATTACATTGTCTTTATGTGAGTCTTTGTTTTAAAAATACATGGTTGTTTTTCACTTTATTGTATTGGTAAATAGGCAGCGTATCCTCTTCGGACCTAGGTCCTCGATCCTGGATGCTCCTCTGTAGTCATGTAGTCCTGGAGTCCTTGACCCTCGTCATTCAGATCCTCTCCGTCGTCCGTCGCCTCGTGCCGTACGCTGGAGTTTATCTCATGTACTTGGCTGCTCCCTCGTATCCCGTCATGGCCTCAGGTTGAAGGTGCTCTCAAGGAAGTGATGAGTAGTCGTGAAGAACCTCCGGCTGCTGCTATGGTTGATAGACAAAGAGTTGTTATCGTGGGGCAGAGCCTCCGGCTGCCACGGTAGTTGTACGAGAAAGAGAATTAAGTTAGCGCGTCTCGAGTATTTATTCCCTAGGGCGCAAAAATCATGTTTCGACAATATTCTGCAGGTCTGAGTCTGTCGTTGGCGTCCCTTTTTAAACACGATTCTTTTCACACTTAATTCGCTTGTTTTCGCGATATGCGAAGTCTTTTGCACATTACCTGATATTCATCTTGTCTGTAATTTTTATGTGTTCACTGTGTATAAATCGTTTTTCCCTATCTTAATTAACATAAGTTTTATTTATATTTCTTTTCACTATAATCGCACTTTTTATTCTTTTCGCACTATTTTTTATACACATGTGCGTCTTATTTTTATACACACTGTGGCGTATTTGGTTTTGTGATATATTGCACACATTCTTTACAATTTAAATAATTCATATAACTAATAGCGTTTATTAAGGGGGTGACGCTTTGCAGGAATTTGACAGGTCTCACACACACACACACACATCTAAAATACATGTGTACACACAGACAGCGGAGTGGCGTGAATAACCTGTCCCAACCTGAAATTCGGTCGTTCCTTTTACAGTTCAGATTGAAAGCTGAATTATTATTGCTAACAATATGAATTATTTATTTACTTTAATTAATTATTTTAATTAATTTGTGCAATGCACAGTACCCTATACATTTGTACTGTTGCAATATATATAAAATTGATAAATTATGGCATTAGTGGTTATTATTCAAACTAAATTAAAACCTGCTCCATCAATTCTGTTACTTAAGGCCTAACTAACAGACATGTTTCCCCTTATAAAACTTGTTTCTTATCAAATCGGGTGTAACCAAATAATATAATAAAAATTGAACAATTATATAACATCAAATAAATTGGCCTACCAGATCTCTCAAAAGTTTTTTAAAGAATACTTCTGATACGTCTAAAAACCTGTTTAGAATATAATAAACTGACTCCCGGCTTAGAGAATTCCTGGCAGTTATCAATTCGGCTTAGGGGGAAACATAGAACTATCGAACAGATGCAGAGAATTGTCCAGGTAGTCAACAACACCCTGAAAGAAAAGAATTACTGTTCAGCTGCTTTCCTTGACATCTCCCAAGCTCTTGATAGAGTACGATATCGGTTGTTATTATTCAAGATGAATTAAAACCTGCTCCATCACTTCTGTTACTTAAATCCTATCTAGCAAACACGGTTTTCCACATAAAACATCTGTGTGAAGAGAGACTTGTTCATCATCAAATCGGTGGTACCCCAAGGGACTGGTGCTATTCATTTTGTAAACAACCGACCTGCTGACAACCAGAAAAACATCGGTGAAAAGTTTGCTGACGATACGGCAATACTAGCAGTCTGTAAAAACATCTGGATGCCATAGATCTCTGCCTAATAAATGGAAAATTAAAGCCAAAGTAGTCAAATCAGATCACGCGACTTTTAATATAAAAAAGATGACTCTCCACTCTCCGGTTGCACACGCAGGTAAACGAAGTACTCAAGTATCTGGGTCTGCACATCGACCGACAAGTCACTTGGCAAAAACACATTTTTATGAAGCAGAAAGAACTTGGTATACAATTTCAAAAATTGTTCTGATCAATTTTCAGGAAGTGCCAAGTGACATTGGATAATTTATAAAGCTATTCTAAAACCTGTCTATAATAATGGCATACAATTGTGGGGAACAATCAGTAACTACAAACTTGGGATTCACCAGCGCTTCCAGAACAAAGTGCTGAGAGTCATCACAAACGCCCTATGGTATGTGCCCAACCAAGTAATCCTGAGATACTTTCAAAAAGTCATAGAAGAAATAAAGCGATGAAGCGCCAATTACAGCGATAGGCAGAAAAACCATCCTAACGTCCTCGCCAAGAAGCTTGAGTTGTGAATTATGTAGACTAAAACGCATAAAACGCAGGGATTCAGGGACATACTTTATTTGGTTGTGGTGACTATTAAAAAAAAAAAAGTGTAATTCGCAAAGTGTATTTGCTGTAGCACTTGTTTGTAATGGAGCTGCTTTACTGGAACCACATCCTACAAGTAATTTATCAGTCACTAATATTACAGATTACTCTTGCTGAGTAGATTGCAATGCAAATTAAATTAAATAAAAAAGTTTTTATATACTTTTATTAAAGTATAACTTTAACTTTAACTTGATTTGTTAAAGTACATTCTTAAAATCTTACGTAGTTTTACTTTTAATTTCAATTTTTTTCAGTAGAGCGTAGAAGTGAAAGCACTATTACAACATATTCGTACTCCAACACAAATGAAAATGGCAGCAGTACCACAGTTCCCGGTTATTGCTTGCAGCTGACATTTTAAAAATTAGGGGCTACCATTTTCTTCAGAAAAGCACCTGTACAATTAAATGTATTTTACAATTCCTTTTCTATTAAACTTTTTAACGTTGGTCGATAAAACAAAAAAATAATTACATATAATTGAGGGTGTATTCTTCTTGATAACGTAACGTTAACGAAACATGAACAGGTGTTATAAATTCAATAAAAATATTATAATAATAAAAGAATTTTTATAATTTTTAATGTTTTTATAATATTTACAAATAAATATATAATTAACAGTACCTAAAATATTTGAATTTTAGGGTATCTAGTTTTTGGAACACAATACTATTCTTAAGGACAAGTGTATTCACTACTAGATTTTTGTAATAAAACATAACTATACATGAAAAAATCTAAAGGCTTCATTACAGTCACTACAGACTGAGTATATACTACCTTTTAAACGTGAAACCTTTTGTTAAGCCATTGATAAATTTAAAGTGTAGGCCTACATAAGAGTTGATAAAAAATATGATTAAAATTGTGCTGAAGAATAAGCAATCGACAATCTAGGTATGAAGTCTGTGTTAAGCTGAAAGTTTATTTATGAGAGTATCTTTGCTTACAAGTAGTGGTATATTAAGAGACTTTTGCGCATTTAACGTTGGTATGAGTGAGTACGAGAGAGTTTCACAGGATGAACGTTGCTTTTTATTACACATGAAACCAGCACTTTCATTTGAAAACTAAAAGCTTCAGTGTGTTACACGTGTGCCGCAAATGAGTCAGTTCCACATAAAGGCTGCCGGAATACATGCTAAGTAACCGTAACGTTTGTGTGATTGCTCATCTGTCTCACACAGAGGAAAACACTAACCGTAGGAAGTGTGTGCTCTAATACGTTATGATTTAGAGGAAACCTTATTGTTACTGCAGCTTATTGTATTATCAAAGGAAGTTAATGGTACCGCAATACAAACACATTATCAATAGACGATACAAGATCAGATTGTAACATGTGTTTTGTAACGAAGAGATGTAGACGTCCGTCTTTGTTTAAGCCCCGCGATGGAAGCCAATCTGTAACGAAGAACAGTTGTCGTCTCTGTAATTATGTATATGTTGTGTGTTCGCCTCTCCTTCGTTATATTTATGTGCTGCGCTAACGATGTCCGTTGCGATCCTTCAATTACCAGTACAACGCGAGTGGAAACCTTACCTGTTATTCAATAGGGGTTTATAAATCCCGGGTGGCGCCAAATTGTTTATTTAAAACAATTAAATTAATAGATAGTGTGGTAAACGGTGTTCTTAACTATGACGGCCTGGAGCATTCAAATTTTGCCCCCGCCTTCGTTCGACCTTCTTAATCGAGCAGTTAGTTCGCTAGATTTGCAACGTGAGCGCTTGCCGTCATTCTCGTTCTCTTTGCTATACAATACACAATTTACACAATACACTTCCCTATGAAATAAAAACAATGGTTACACTCTGTACTAGTTTCTTTAATTATTGAATGGTAATTATTCTGTTTGAAAATCTAATTATTCTTGATTATTAACAATTTTGTACCGACAATTAACATGAGTCAAATATCTCTAGGGGTTCGGCGAAGTCGATTTTGAACGAGCGATTTAGTAAAGTATGGCGACAGTGTTGTCTGTTCAGATTTATTATCGTTCAAAATCTGGGTCCTTGTGATTACAAGAAAAATATTAGTAATGATTACAATAAAAAGTACACTACCTTACATTATTTGTACTTAAATAATATAATGTGTAGCTACAATTTGTTAATGCAGTGTAATAAAGTGTGTTTCAAAAGTTCGCAATCTAATACTAGGTTATTTTATTTTATTTTAAATTTTCCGTGTTTGTTTATCTTACTTAATCTTTGAAAGAAATTATACTCAGTTTATAGTGAGAGTTCAGATAACTGTGAGAAATATTTAAAGTGAGTTTATTTCTAGAATATGGGTAATTTAATGATACTTAACACATCAGTAGGCTTGATGTACTTAGTTGTTCAGGTAAAAAGGAATTGGCTGCAATCGTATTCAATTTTCAATTGTCTGGGACTTCAGGCATCTTTTTCAAGTTAGTCGTATCAATTTCTTCATATAATTTTGATTTAAATTGGTCCTTGGCATCAGATAAATGTTATTGTTCATCTTCTGTTGCTTACTGGTTCTGCTTTTCGAATTTTGGTTACTTTTTATACATTTTAAATTAAAATTTAGGTCATTCAGGATCTGGCGTCTAATCTGGATGAGCGTCACATTGAGAGTACTATAAATTAACGGAAAATTCGTAACCAACGGTCTGTTGTCATGGTTACAAATTAATTCTGTTTGGTAATCTTGTCTTTATAACCATTGTTATCGATTTTGAATTATTATTCAAAATTACTGTATATCTTCTAATTGCTTTTATTCTTCTGTCTTCCTTCCTATGTATTAAACATTATCACTACTGTTATTATTTCCTTTCAAAGATTATTTTGATATCCCATAAGTTTGGGTTCTATAAAATATTAATGTTTGTACAATTATGTTAATATATGTTAATTACATTTATCTTTTAATTTAAGTCCTTATTCTAACATTTTCCTTTTAATATGATTTACAAATTATCCTTGACTAGTTACTCGCCTTGGATTTGTTAAATTCCTTGTTGATTTTATACAATTTGTAGTTATATATTTTTGACAGTTAGGTATTTCCTAGGCCTAAGTAGCCATTGATTATATTTACTTATTTTATACAAATTATATCTCATTTTACTTTAATGTGTTTTGTTTTGTTATTATAATTGGTTGGTTTATTTGTTGATGTGTTTTGGAACTGATTTTATACTATTTGTAGGTTTCTATTATTTTCTACATCATGGCTTGTTAATTATTTCCTAACTGATTTTCCAGTGTAATTTTATCTGTATTGATTCACCTTCTTATTTATCTGTTTAGCCCTTGTTAACAATATGGCTATTACTTACTATTAAAACATAACATCTAGGCCTATGGTCTGTACAATTCCTTCATCCATATCCTGTTCATAAATTTATTTAAACAATTTTTTAACAGTTATTAGGTAATGTTTGTTTACAATTCATTTCATTCCTTATTATTTTTTGGGTGATAAACATCATCACACCTTTTAAACTTACTTAATTGATTATCCCTTATAACTTGGGGTGTTTATTAATTTCATTTTTAATTTCTTATTTCTTAAATAATCTCTACCTTCTATCCATGGTAACACAAACTATTTACCTTTCTTGGGATTCTCCCTTTTAAATACTATTGTATACTATTAAACTTAATTTTATTAACAATACGATTCCTTTTTTAAATAATAATGTCACCATCAATATTCAGTGTTCATTACAGGTTATTATCTATTTACTTCTAATACTATCCTTAACAATATTCTTAATTATTAATATGGTTCACCATTAATCATTTAGTGTTTATTATAGATTATTAAGTGTTTATTCCTATTAATATTGTTTCTAATTATTTTGGGGTCTTACACTCTCACTTTTGCACTCCTTAAATGTTTATATTAAGTGTTTATTAGTGGGTTATCCCTATAATTACTTTTTCTTTGTCACTTAGTTGATTTTATATTCTCACCATCTCATTATCTCTCTCATTACAAATATTATTTATATTATTAATAAGTTTATGTCTTTATAGAGTTTTTTATCACATCTAACTCTAATTCTTGGGTTAGTGTACTTTTGTTTTTCAAATTACTTTATTGGGTTTTATCAAAGCATTTACATTTATCCTTCAATCGATAATAATAATTATTTTAGACATTGGTTTGTTATTGGTTTCGTTTCCAATATTACATTTTAGTGTACCATTTCTCCTTTTCCTATTCTATATTATTTGTCTGTGTTTTCTCATTCGGTTTCACTTTATTTCCTTTATACTTGGTTTGTTTCATGTTCATTTTCCTTCTTCTTATTTTGTTTCATTTTATTTTAGTTATCTCCTTCTCATTTTGTTTTGTTTTTCCCTTCTCCTTTGGTTTTATTTCATTTGGTTGTATGGGGTCATTCACTTTCTTCAATTGGTTTTGGTTTTCCCTTCTCCTTTGGTTTTGTTTTTATTTGGTCAATCACTTTCTTATTTGGTTTCGGTTTTCCCTTCTCCTTTTGTTTCTTTTTATTTGGTCAATCACTTTCTTATTTGGTTTCGGTTTTCCCTTCTCCTTTTGTTTCTTTTTATTTGGTCAATCACTTGGGTTAGGTCATGTCGTCGTTTGTCGTGTCATTGTCATTTTATTTTCATTATATTAAACATTTTATTTTATACGAATTATTTTTTATATTGTTGATTCATCTTTTTTATCCCTGGTATTGAGGTGGCTTATTTGTGTTGTAACAGTTTATACATTGATTCTCACGTAAACAATTTTAAACACAAACAGAATTATCACTGTTGCACACCACTATAGAAAAATTATTCCGATTAGCGCTTTCAGCTTTTCAGCTCATCGTCAGATCGGAAATCTGGTGTGCAACAGTGATAACTATGTTTGTGATTTTAACCACTAACACAACATTCTTCATTAAATTTTAAAACACGTCTAAAATATATTCCTTTTATTATTCTATAAACACGTGAATAGGTTTTTAGGGTATGCGTCTAAAATTTTGGATTTTATTTTTCTGTTTGTATAATTAGATTAAAATTTCAGTGTCAGTTTCAAAGGACCGCAGAACATTGATAGTTTTAACTTTGTATTATTTTCTCCTTATTATTATTTTAACTTTCCTTTTATTACTATTTTTAGGTCTATCGATTTATTTTATTTGTGCCGAGCTAAAAAATTTTAATAATTTCGGGTGGAATTAACATGATTAGTAATTTTTTGATGATAAGGATCTCAGTTTAAATATCTTATAGAGGCTGTTTGATTAAGCTCAAAGAGGTTTTTGGGACATACACTGTAAGCCTAACGGCGTTGAATCACAGAATTAACGGTTTTCAGTGTAAGCATTAAGTGGGATAGGAGGTCACCTTTCCTAAAAGCGTTGCCACTCTGATCAAAGGTAATCGCAGTGAAAGATAACTTCTTCTTTTCCTCTTCAAGGATTAGGTTATATAAACCCGTTCCGGCACCTATCTCATCCTTGGATGACCCATGTCTCTTCTACAAATGGCTTTATAGTTCAGTGCTGTTTTCGGCAATCGATCCTCTGTCATTCTTCGCAGACGATCCCACCATTGTCTTCTGTAAATTGAAATAATTTTATTTATGTCCTTTACTTCGAGTTTCGCTCTGATATCGTCATTCCTTATTCTATCTAGCAATGTATAATTTAAAGTAATTCGAAACTGCATTCAGCACTCTGAATCTTGCCGCATTCCTTTTTTGTCATGACCCGCGCCTCACTCGCATAAATCAATGTGGGTATTGCAATTGTGTTATAAAATTTAATCCTTGTGCTGTGTCTTGTTTTATTTCTAAGATTTATATGAATTGTACCACAAATATTCCTAAATTTATTTATCTTCTCTCTTATATCATATTCAGATTCATAGCTTCCTGCACAGCCGAGATATTTAAAACCCCTCATATGTTTTAAGTGCTGTTGTTTATAACTATCTTAGTCCTCACTGGATATTTACCTTTAAAGACCAAGGTTTTGGTCTTTCTTACTGAAATTGTCACCGAGTACTCTCTTGTCACTTCTTGTAAGTGAAACATAGCTCTATGTAAATAATCCTCATTTTCGTGAATAAAATTATGTCATCTGCATATAGGAGGGAATCCATACAAATTGATTTGTTAAGCTGTATTCCCGAAGTCACTCTGGATTTTCATGCTCTCAACATGTTGTCAATGTATCTATTAAAGAAGGCTGGGGAAACACAGCATCCTTGTCTAACTCCCTTATTTATTGGAATGTCACCTAAAAGCCTACCATTCAGATCCAGAACTACAGATGTACTTTTCTAAAGGATCTTAAATGAATTTATTAAATTTTGTGGATATCCTCTTCTACACATAATATTCCATAATTTTTGACGGTCTTTTTATTTTGATGTCGCATTTCTTCCAAGGTGTTGCAGGGATCTGCTCTAAATACATCGAGTGGTATTTGCATTGTCCAATACAACAACAGAATTTCGTGAGCAGTTTGGAAGTTGTTGCTTCATAAACCACGTTTCATAGGTTTTAACGTCCACTTTTTCATGTTCTGGAAGGCTAGTCTCCAGAAACGTCCGGTATAAATATTTAAATTAATTGTTATATTAATTTAGTCTAATACTAAATCAGACTATTTAGTATACAGTCTAAATACTAAATTTAGACTATTATACCACAACTTTCACTTATACAATAAATCCATTTCAAGAAATAAAAAACTTGCTCACAGACCAAAACTTTTAATACATAGCTTTACACTGATGGCATTAATTAATTACGGAGATCACTTAAGATTAAAGAATCAATAAATACTTTATTTATTTCGCTTTGGGTATTAAATGTGTTTATAACATTGTGTAGGACGGTTATTGTAAATACAACTTTGTGAAGATTAACTCCATAAAACTTATATTAGGGCAGCAGTTGCTAGTTGATTGAAACGTTGTTCTAACTTGCACAAGTAAACAAAAATATATGAAATATTTTTTGTGAAGGAGACAATTGAGTTATAAACATATAATTTATACAGAAGTATAAACAGTATAATTATACAATATACAGCATAAATATAGTATACTGTATATTTATACAGTAGTATAACGTTTAAGCTAACAATAAAATTTTAAAATCTTTAGAATCTTTAGTTCATATTGTAACGAAACAGAACGCTGTAAAAATAATTATAAATGATAATCAATGAAACCCTATCCAGGGATGGAACCAAAAACAATGCTCAACAACTAATCAACAGAAACCATCAAATTTTGAAGATGATGAATGAACCACATTAACTCAACAACACCAACCATTGACCTAACTATGACTAAGACAATATAACCAGACTTTACCCAGCAGGATAGGGCAGTAAATCAATAAAAAATTACCATAACAAACTATAACCAAACCTTAAATAAATAAACCTGTAAAACCAATAAAGAGTACAATCATTCCACAATGTAAAATGTGTGTGAACTATAGGCATGATAGGCCAATAAAAATCTGTATTATTATAAACTAAAGTGGAAAAAGAGGAACAACCTCTTATAGTGCTACAAGTGAGAATAAACACATAAGAAATGGCCCCAATGATAGTCACACAAACTACAGTTTAAAAGTATGCTATTATTTAGATTAATAAGTGGTCAATCATGACTGACAGTAGTGATGTAGTAATTATCACACAAACAATTGTTAAACAGTGTGTAATTAGTTAAGGTAGTAAACTATAATTGTTAAAATAAGGAGTATCATTCAGAGTTTTGTTTTATATTATAAGAGTTTCATGTTACCAGCAAATTAATTTAAAATAATGTAATATCAAGGGGGCATAGTTAACTGTCATCCACCATTATAAATTGTTTCATAAGATATCTGGAAAATCCACTAAATACTAAATTTTACAGGACTAAACCAAGACATGTTTAGTACCAAATTATTTGTAATTTTATTATTAGTATCCACATAAACATTGTATTAACTATTAGTGTATAATGATAAAATAATAAGTTAAAAGCAAATTATAAAATGTAAGATAATCGATGGGTCTTGGTCATGTAACAGATGAACTTTTAATAATGGGCCAATCAGAATCCAAGAAATTTTGGTCAGTTCTATGACAAAAAGAAGAAATTAGATACTTGATTGTTAACCACGATTGAATACGGTTGAGTAGTGTTCGCAGAAGAATATTATATAACAAATTTTAAAACCAGGAACCAAACTTAGAAGAAAAAATTATAAACAACATCAGAAGATAATGAAATTATTAACAAAAGTCATCTAACCAAATACGAACGACGACCAGTACAAAAAATAAGAAAATACCAAGTGATTAACAAGAAGAAGCCTAACTAAACTACTGAGAACTGTAAAGTATTCTACAAACATCTTAGCCTACACTTCATTAATCCAATATGAACAATCACTAGTAACACTAATAACTCACATCACAATTAACCACTGATGGACATTTTATAAAGAAAAGAAAAAAACAGTATATAAGAAGTAGTGAATACAAAGTGAACATATTTATATAAAATACTTTGGGACGATTTTACACGCATTCACCGACACAAGGCGGCCATGTTTATGACGTCATGTCATGACCAGCATGCATTGCACACGTAACTAAATGAAATAGTGAAGCCACTTTATTCAACTTGAATAATTATTTATAATCTCACATTAGATCATAAGTATTAGAATTATATTGTAATATACTCTATATTGTTTGTTAATAATTAATGGAACCTTTCGTAGCAGCCAAAAGAATTCCCACTTTATACATTTAATTCATTTTTACTATTGACCCTGAGATAGATAATCGATTATTACTAGCGTGTATATCGAAATGACAATTTCTATTAAATTGAATAAATTTTGCAAAAATTAAATAATAATATTAACAAAATCATATACATGCGTTTTATTTCTTGAATGTAAGTTACAATCAGGATTCGTTCTACACTCACGAAGATTAAGATGACGTCGATGGGCCGTTAGAACCATAGAAACTACGAAACGAAAATTAACGTCAACGAATACGTTTAATACGAAGGTTGAACGTAGACTTTGAGAAATTGTTTGGAACAATACAACCGATACATTCAAATTAGAACAGATTAACTGAAGAATTATATTAATTAAATTCTAATTAATAAATAAGGAAGAGTAATTCCGCCATTACAATTAGATTTATAATAAGACACGCAACAACAGATACATTTAGAGCAGAGTTTTTTTTTACAACAAAGTATATTACATATTAAAAATTAATAATACACGGAAACACGTTTCGTAATAATATTTAGTACGAATAACAAAATTGCAAAGACAAAACAGGAAAGGAGTATAGGGTAAACACGTGGGTGAGAGAAAGAGAGAGAGAGAGAGAGAGAGAGAGAGAGAGAGACAGAGAGAGAGAGAGAGGGAGTGAGAGACGGTAAGAGAGAGCCACAGCTATCATAAGAACCAGTACTATAATTTAAACTGGGACGGCCTTTGCGATGCTTTGTATTCGTGAAGATCTATCAGCAACACTACTTCGTAACCCTAATATTGTCAACTAACAACTGGAAAATTATTATTTTCTAAAGAATAAGGCCAACGATCATTTTTCTTGTATTCACATGTTTCTTTTCATGCGTGCTATATCCGTCTTTTGATTTTCTTTCAAATATTTTGTTACCTGATGTAAAAAACATTAAGTGGTTTGTTTATTTCTTAGGCGAATTACATTGTTGAGTTTAGTTAAGTAATTCTCATGATAGTTTAATTTATACTGCATCCAATATATGTAGCAGGTGAATATAATAAAATAATTAGCATATTCACCTAGGACCTAGCTAAATACATGAATAATATCCAATAAATAATTCAAAGTTTTGAATCACAGTTACTGTTGCTAATCAAACACAAAATACATATTGATTTTCAATGTGCTTGACATTAAAAAGCGCTTAAAACATTTACATTTGTTATTCAATAATCGTAGTTTCTTTATAATAATCGTTGTACTTTTTAATAACAGAGGCAATATACTAATCAAAATAAAATGATTTAGAGAGTCCGAGCTGGCTTAATTATTGTCCGAGGTGGCCAATTTTATTAAGAGGCGGTAGTATAGTAATTGGTGTTGACTGAATAATTAAAATAATCCAAGACTACTTTTGATTACATCTTTTTCTCATAAAGGCCGTGGTTTTCGTTATTGTTAAAAAATCATTGCATAACATACCTCCCTCATCTTATGGAACCGATTCATTCATGTATGCAAGCGTCTAAATATTTAGCCAGGACAGAAGTGTCATATCGCCTGCGTGCAAAGGAGCTTTCATACCAGTTTTAAGGTCCGTTCGTATCTCTAGTCCTTGATCTTATTATTATTATTAATATTATTATTAGAAAAATACAACAATTGTACCTAACTCGTTTATTAATTTTTGTGGAATGAGATAACCTTACCATTACCATCCAATTTCTGGTTATGCCCTCAAAAATATTATTAAAGCCGATAAAATTTGAAAAAAGGTTTCTTTTCTTCTAAATGTTGCTTGTAATATTCTTTACTGACAGAACAATTTTTCGGAGTGGATAAAGACAATAAAAAGGTCAATGTTTCTGATTAAATCGTTTTGTTTTTCTGTGAATTGCTGTAAATTTTCAAAAATTGCTACAAATTATTGTATCAAACTTTTGCAAATAATTTTTTTATTGTTTCCAATAAGGGCATGTTGTGATAAGTGGCATACTCATTAAGATCCCGTCTTCTGAAATTGACCTGCCCTTTGGCTACCGCTATTCTTGGAGCATAGCCCTTGTTTTCCAAAACATGATATAACCTGTAACGCTTTGAGTACTAAAAATTCGTGTACCGTGAAATATTAAGAGGAACATTTACAACATTCTGCATAATCAATTTCTGCCTTAAGGTACCGGTTAGTATAGCAGGTACAGATATAATTAATATCTGTATAGCAGGTACCGGTTTAACGGAAGAGATTATAAATATTTAATACTCAAGCATGTCTGATGGAACTCGCATCCTGTAAGCTAATTATAATTATCACACGTTTTAGAAGGCGAACTGCTTAATTTTAACGTGATACGAGCTCATTTGAAAAGATTAAGGTGGATTTCAATTCATTATGAATTCTTAAAGCTGGAGATTCGTTGAAATAGTTTATCAGTTTCTTGAACCATAATCTGTTTGTTCTGGAGCGTGCGTGTAACAAATGAACACATAAGGAAGAAAAAAAGATATGGTTTTGTTTTCCTGTTATTTGTGTATAAATAGAACGGATCATACTGTAAAGTTGGATGTACATAATCTAATGTCTTAATACATTAATTAAGATTCAAACCTAAGCCTCATATGTCACAATATAATATCAACGAATTTTACTGCACTGAGTGTAATGAAAACGTTACTAGTGTCCATTGTTAGAAACCTGGAACATGGATTTAAGAAGTTATAGTAAGATATGTTTGTAATAAATGTGCGGTGACTAACAAGACATTAGAAATTTAAGCATTATGTGTATATTCTAATTGTCGTCGTTCTAGTTTGAGAACAGCCTAAAAGTACATCTTACATGTGATTATATGACGTTTAAAAGGAAAGGTTTAGTATCATTTGTTTCTTTAGCGTCAACGGAATTTCAAAACGACGGTAGCCAAAGCAGTTTTTTAGTTTTCAGAGAACTTTATTAAGTACAGTATTGTGAGTGGGAAAACAACGAAATAGCTCAGACGCTCTTGTTCACGTTCTTGAGTTTAAAGCTGCCAAGTCAGCATCTCATTATATCAGTAAGTCTATGCCATCACACTGTACTCAGAAGATTCCAGTCTCGTGTTACCATTACAATAGAAGCAGAAAATAAACGATGAAAGAGAAATAATTCAAAAGGCCAAAAGCGCCACAACGATTTTAACGAAGAAAAGAGACGGAAGACCGAAGTGTTACAGATGTGGGAAATGTGGACACTTCAAACAGGTTGCTGGGAGAATATAATGTAGAAAGAAGGTTGTGAAGGCACAAATTGGGGAAAAAGTTCTAGAATAGCACAAAATTTCCACGCTTTACAAAACCAGTGGAAACTTAATTGTTAGTGGAGACGAACATCATTTACAGCTGACACGGGCGCAACAGTGTTCACTACGCGCTCTGATTCAGTCAGCCACCGCCAGCCTCAATTTAACTCTGGCTGACTGTACCATACGGATTGTGACCGGAAGCCCCGTCAATGTTTTAGGAAAAGTGTACGCCTGGGACATACAGAGTTTAACCACAAATGCTCTTTGCAGACGTTGTCGATGAAGTTATTCTTGCCACGGACATAATGAATGTCTACGGGTTCGTTGTGGAGTTAAGAGAAAATGTGCTGAGGGTTGGCGAAAAGAAAATGACGTTTTGGATAGCTAAAATTACAGGGCACGCCATTTGTTTGATCAAGTTAGTGACAGTAACCGATGAAGAAATCAACAGGTGAGAGACGAGGAACCCTTATTGTTGGATGCGGAAACGGAAGAAAAACTGGTAAATGAAGTACGAATTTGTATGCGCAGAAGACGCGATCGGAAAACCAACTACGGTTGTAGAGTATAGGCTCTTGCTTCTTCCTGATTTAAAAAAAAAAGCTTCCCGGAGAAGAAGACGCTGGAGAGGAAGAATTGGTTGTAAATAAACTACTTGTAGGAGCGGGAAGAAAATACGTACCGGTCGTACAGGGAAAGGACGAGTTCGGCGATGGGATGACGCTTGTTACAGGATTATAAAAAATCGCTGAAGAGGACGTTACGTAAGAGGTTAGAAGCGGGGAGGGAAAAAATGGAATTTAAGAAGAGATGTTTGCGAGTGACGGAGAATGTGCTCAGAAAGTCGAAAGAGGACTTCAAGAGACAAAATTAAAACAACGAACACAAGAGAATTTGCCAGTTCGAGATAAACAGGCAAAAGGAGAGGGCAGTGAGCTAAAACTTAGCTACGTTGAGCTAAAAAATAACAAAAATACCTAAATGACTCCTAACACGCGGGAACCCACGAGGCTCTTCAAGATGTGTGGCGATCATTATGTACAGCGTTATCAGGCTCGGATTAGGACATAGTTTCTAGCAAATTCCACTTGCCTATATAGAAAATGACAGATTATTCTTTAATCTCAGCAGGGTATAAATAGAAGCACTAGCAGCCGGATAAGCAGTTAAGTTAGACTTGGTGATATAACAAGTGCGGTTGGAAGTGATTGTTGAGGTTTTGTGGGAAGTGATTATTGTGTTAATCACTACGAATCTGTAATAAGGGGACATTTATTGTGTGTTGGAGAAATTCAACTTGAATTATTGTACAAGAGTGCCTTTTGTGCCGGGACTTTTAACTTTCGACGACGCGATTTAGTGACCAGTCTGGTGGTCAGCTGTTCGCTGTGTTTTACTTCCATGTTCCTTAATGGAAGTATGGTGATGGCAAAAAAATCGTGTTCGAGATTATTGCAGATTCTGATTGTACTACCCTCAAAACATGAAAAAAAGTCATTTTTCGAAAAGTGTCTGTGTGTGTGTCTGTCTGTCTATCTGTCTGTCTGTAGATTTTTTATGGCAAACGATAACAGCCGCAAATTCAAACAGAATCAAACAATTTTTTGCATACACCCTTACTTGTAGAGTACTCATGACCTGTTACTTTCGGTGAAGATCGGCTAAGGGAAAGGGGTACTTTACCTGCAACATTTTTTTTTAAATCAAGGGTAATTATTTTTTATGGCAAACGATAACAGCCGCAAAATCAAACATAATCAAATACTGTTTTGCATACAGCACTGAATTGTAGAGTTCTCAAGACCTATTGTTTTTGGTGAAGATCGGTTAAGAGAAAGGGGTAGTTTACCTGCAACGTTTTTTATCAAGGCTGTTTTCTTCCATGTTCCTTAAGGAAATGCAAGTATGGTGATGGCAAAAAAAATCGTGTTCGAGATTATTGCAGATTCTGATTGTACTACACTCAAAACATTAAAAAAAGTCAATTTTCGAAAAGTGTCTGTGTGTCTATCTGTCTGTCTGTCTATCTTCTGTCTGTCTATCTGTGTGTAGATTTTTTTTTCTGTGGCAAACGATAACAGCCGCAAATTCAAACAGAATCAACTACTCTTTTGCATACAGCCCTGATCTGTAGAGTACTCAAGACCTATTGTTTTTGGTGAAGATCGATTAAGGGAAAGGGGTAGTTTACCAGCAACGGTTTTTTTTTAATCAAGGTAATTTTTTTTTATGGCAAACGATAACAGCCGCAAATTCAAAGAGAATCAACTACTCTTTTGCATACTGCCCTCAATTTTAGAATTCTCAAGATCTGTTGATTTTGGTGAAGATCGGTTAAGGGGAAGGGGTAGTTTACCAGCAACATTTTATGTTTTAACAAGGGTATTTTATATGGCAAACGATAACAGCCGCAAATTCAAACAGAATCAAATGATTATTTGCATACAGCCCTAACTTGTAGAGTTCTCAAGACCTATTGTTTTTAGTAAAGATCGGTTAAGGGGAATGTGTAGTTTACCTGCAACGTTTTTTATCAAGGGTAATTTTTTCTATGGTAAACGATAACAGACGCAAATTCAAACAGAATCAAATAATGTTTTGCATTCAGCCCTGAATTGTAGAGTTCTCAAGACCTGTTGGCTTTGGTGAAGATCGGTTAAGGGAATAGGGTAGTTTACCGGCAACATTTTATGTTTTAACAAGGGTAATTATTTTTATGACGAACGATAACTGCCGTACATTAAAACAGAATCAACTACTCTTTTGCACACCTTTTTGAATTAAACAGAACTCAAGGTCTTTTGATTTGGTTGAAGATCGGTTAAGGGAAAGGGGTAGTTTAACAGCAACGTTTTATGTTTTAAGAAGGGTAATTTTTTTTGACGAAAGATAACTGCCGTAAATTCAAAGAGAATCAAATAATTTGTTGCATACATTCCTGAATTGTAGAGAACTCAAGGCATTTTGATTTTGGTGAAGATCGGTTAAGGGAAACGGGTAGTTTACCAGCAACATTTTATGTTGTAACAAGAGAAATGTGTCCATGACGAACGATAACTGCCACACATTCAAACAGAATCAAATATTTTTTTACATGCATCCCTGCATTGTAGAGGACTGAAGGTCTATTGATTTTGGTGAAGATCGGTTTAAGAGAAAGGGGTAGTTTACCTGCAACGTTTTATGTTTTAACACGAGTAAAGTACTTAATTTTGATAAATAAAGTATCCTGATAAGTAGCTCATAATAATCCACTGTAGAAACGTAGATGAAATATCTATAAATGAAGAGGTTAGGTGAACGAGGTGGGGGTAATTTTCTATTAATGAAAATTATAGTTGAAGGGGGAGGGGAGAATTTTTTATATGTGTACTACGTTATCGGCAACAAAGAAGTAGTTCTTTGTTAAAATTCCTTCCCGGGCTGTTTAGCTGTATTCCAATTTGTATTCTGCAAAACCAGACTTTAAAATTCCATCCCGGGCTGTTTAGCCGTAGTCCAATGTTTTCTGCAAAACCAGACGTTTCGGCAGTGCAGTCGACTTCCATCATCAGTGAAAATAGAGTGCGATAACGTGTGGTGGTATACGTTAGTGACCACAATACTGTGGTTAAGGCTGAAGTATTAAGTGGAAAGTAGTAGTTTCTATGGAAACATTTCATTTCGTAAATGATTTTAAATATAAATCTTAGAACATGGAAGTCATGTATGGTTCTCCATACCGATATTTTGGTTTTCAATGTGGCTAGTGAGGTTAGGCAAATGCTTTTTGTCAAACTGGGGCAGGTTTTGTTTTTTGCAGGCAGGTACGACCTACACACAATTGTCTCGCTCTCATTTCTCTGAAAGCCTTCAACCAGAACGTTCCTTGGTCTGATGGCCTAGGTCATGTGTGTCTGTTATCTGTAATTCGTCGGTAGATTCCTCAGAACGTTCAGGGTCCCTGCACCGTCAGGAAAAAAGGGGAAGATCGGTGGTCATGCTAACACCTATGACCACCAGCAGAGCTGTTCTACACTAAAGCGCTCCCCGAAGCCGTCAGATCGGGAGATGCACGGAAATCCCACGAAATACACCTAGAGAGACCCAGAAACACCAGAACGACATCAAGTATCATTCACCATAGCACATGGTCAATTTCGGAGCCTCTTCACATATACAGGTCATCATGTGTCAGCTGCAGTTCGCCGCTTCATGCTCACAGGTGGGAGCGTTTCATTTATGCCTCTTCTAACTACATCAACTTCATAGACTGGCTACCCTTATTTTCGACACTAAATATCTGCTAACTTAATCTGTGTAACAAACTTTCAAGAATTGAAAATATCACGAAGTCATAAGTACTCAAGTCTGTAAACGTTGTAACTGGTTCCATTGTAACTTGCCTAATATACACCATGAGGACGGTGGTTATACTGTTCTAATAAATTATGGTTGCTTTGCTTAAGCTATTTAGAGTCAGATTATCTTTATTCTTATTATTATTACTATTTTACATAATTATTCGTTAAAGGTTATTAGGGTTTTTTTTAAAATTAAGTGGTAGGGTTAACTTTGTATGCTCGGTCAGTTCTATTAGGTTAATGTTCGCGTTATTCTCCCTCATGGGGTATGCTAGTTTAGAATTCCACACACACACACACACGCACGCGCGCGCGCACATATTGTAACGTCCAGAAAGAAACTCGTTTTTCTGTTTTATTAGGTATGTTGATTTATAGATGTTGAATTAAGTTGAAATACTTTTACACCCCTCGTTGGAAGCGCCAATCTGTAACGTTGTTTAAAAAAGAGGTCGTGTGTGGGTTTTATAATTAATTATAAAAATTTACTTTCTTCTATTTATTATAAAGTATAAGGTTGTATTTATGAAGCTGAGTTGTTGTAATACTTTTACGCCCCGCGTTGGATGCGCCAATCTCTAACGTTTATTTTATAATATTTTTTTTTGTTACGTTACCTTTTAGTTTTAGTAAATTATTTATTTTAAATTAATAACCTTAAGGAGTTAGTGATTTTGCCGATGACCAGATTGTGATAGCGGAGGATGACGAAGACCTCGAGTATATGGTCAGAAAGTTAAAAGAAAAATATGACGCAGCTGGTTTGACGATGAACATGGCAAAATGTGAGTACCTGATAGTGGGCACCGAAGAAGTTAAGGAATTAAAATTGGATGTGGACAGGATAAGAGGTGTTGAAAAAAGTAAATACTTAGACGTTATTTTCAACAAACAAGGAAGCAGTAAAGATGAAATTCAAGAACGTGTTAACAAGGGGCGAACCGTTATAAAAACGCTGAATTCACTTCTGTGGGAAAGAAGTATAACAAGAAATACAAAGAAACATATATATATATAATAGCATTTTGCAAAGTGTAATCCTTTATGGAGCAGAAATTTGGAACGTTCAAATGTAAATAAGAAAAAACTGATGGCAGCGGAAATGGACTTCTTCAGGAGGAGTTGTAGAAGATCAAAATTAGACAGGGTTAGAAATGAGACTATTAGAGCTGAGATGAATATTGACAGGACAATAATAGATGAAATAGAAAGAAGACAATTGACTTGGTTTGGGTATGTGAAGAGAATGGAAGATGACAGATGGCCCCGCAAAATACTGGAATGGATACCACCGGTGAGGAGAAAAAGAGGACGTCCACGGCGGAGTTGGGGAAATGACGTAGCGTAAGCAATTGTTGCAAGAAATTTAGAAGAACTTACATGCTACGATAGGTTACAATGGAAGTTGGGGACGGAGAAACGGCGACAGTTGTAAAGATCCGTTATATATATATATATATTGTAGCATGACAGATAATCCACTTAAATCAATTACCAGATGATCATTAGTAAAACTCAAGTATATGGAATATCCAGAAAGATCCAAATAAAAATCAAATAAAAAGCACTATAAATTATTATTATAACAAGAAAAAGTAAACATAAAGAAAAAAATCTGCAACTAATATAATTGTACAACAAATTAAAAACCCAGAAAACTAAAATTAAAATAACAATATTACCCAGGTAGGATAGGAGCAGGCAAGAAAGGTACCCAGACCAAGTAAACCGACAAAGTAAACAGACCAGTATAACCAAAAGAGTATAAAACGAAATGCTACTGAAGAAAAAGAATGAAGAAAGAAGAAATCTAAAATAAAACAATATACTGAATAATCAGAGACAAGTGAAGATCAAATAGAATAAAGGAAGTGGAACACGACCAATACCAAACAGAAACCCTATAGGGAGAAAACCAAAAACCCCAAAAATAAATGAAAGTCACAATAGAAAGTATAACACCCCAACAAACCATATACTCATGTAAAACTGATAAAAACAAAAAGTGTTTAAAGTGTTAAGTAGCAGTGCACCCAAAAACGTTATTGTATAGTTTATATAGACAAATCTTAACAGTTCCCCCCATGGTTAAATATTTCATATTATAAAACTATGAAAGGACTAGTGATAATATCAAGAAATAACCAGGGACAAGTGCAAGTTATTAAATTATAATAAATAAACTTTGAAAAGGTACATGAATTACTGTACCATTAAATAACTTTAAGTGTTTTTAAACAGTATCATGAATGATATGTAATCAAGTAATATGGTGAAGGAGCAAGGAATACTCTTTCTAATGAAATGCCACTGTTTATATGAGAACATTCCATAGAATAGATAATGTAAACGGATAGCTTGGGTTTAATACATAAAGTGACGGGGAATACATCCCTAAAATTGGAAAGTACAGGTAAGACTGTAAATAAATAGTTTTAAGAAAGTGTTAAACATTTAATGGAACCAAAATGTTATGTTCCAGTTTCCATATATTAACTCTATAAATAAGTTTAGAAGTAGGAATTAATACTTGTAGTTATAAAAAGTTATTCCGTTAGTAGTTAGAATTAGGAATGCAATATCTGAATGTAGATACCATTCCTATATTGTAAAATGTTTTATTTAGTTACTGTAAGCAATCAGTACAGAAAAGGTATGATTCAAAATACCAGATTTAATAGTAAATAATTGTTACGTTTTAATTGTTTAAAATAAATACTTAATGTTATAGTAATAAAGGAATAAATTATTAATAAATATTATATTAGAATAGAAGGTCAGAAAAGGGTATAAACTAACTATTTTATTAAAAACTTTGCAAGTAACAACAGATAAAATCTAGGCCAGGTAGTAAATTTAGACTACATAATAATTGACAAATCTAGTCCTATAAAAAAACTAAACTGATGATATTTATGTAAGATAAACCCACCATATAGTAATACGATGTAACTTATACTTTATAAAGATATTGTCAGAAGATAAGTAAAATTATAAATAAAAATGGAATGTAGTAACTGAAATTTTCAGAGGAGGAATCATAGATAAATGAATTATATTTAAAAACAATAATTAATAAATTAAATTGCAAGAAATTAAGTAAAAATAGACAATTATATCAATTTCAGATTCAATATAATGATAATTATATCAGAGAAAATGGCTATTATCTGGTCAAAGACAGGAAACACATATTTGAACCTACTTTCCAACATGAAAGAAATATAACTTTTTTAAATGAAAACTTTGTAAAACTATATTAATTAGTATCAAAATAAGCAAAAGAGAATAAAGAAACCGAATATGTATTTAGTATTTCATACAGTTAATTAATAACGAAAATATTTTCCGTGTATAATGTATTCAAATAAAATGTATCGGAAGCTAAGATAATTTGAAACAATGTATGATATATATTAAATTGGCTAAGATTTTCAGGAGACGAAGGAAATGAGAAAAGTTAATTATTATCCGTTGACGCGAGCACTTAAACGAGGTTTTTGCTCCGTATAACCTAAGAATGGCGTACTATAATTGAACCGAGTTCAGTAAAAATTTTTTATAAATTTTTAATTTGAGTTTTTAATTTTTGAAACAGCGGAAATAAACAGTGAACAGTGCTTAACAACTAAACAGAACCACACACGCCTAAATAATTAAAATAACACCACTACAATAAATTTTACGGACGAACAAACAAGGTTAAATCCGACACATGTGACAACAGTGAGATAGACATAATCACAAACATTTACACCAAGTGAACTAATAAACACTATACCAGGAACACTCAATTAACTCCAGAATTAACTCAATTATCCACAATTGCTGAGACGAATAAACGGTGAAGGGACATCTTTATTGAAAAAATATTCCGTCGAGGTGATAGACGTTCCACTGCGCATGCTCCTGTCGGCCATATTGATCTTCATCATCCTACTCCAGCGGTGAAGCAAACGAATTTCTAGCCTGCATTGGTTTGAAATAAATATTATATAAACTTCATTTATTAATTAATAACGTTGTATTTGTTAGTTTTAAGACATTTATAATTGTAAGTGTTATACTTTCTTGTCCCTACCCTTCTCTGGCTATTCTAAAATAACCGTTCAAAGAATCTATTTTATATATAAAATCAATGTAAAGTTTTTTGTCGACCGGCCCTGAGTAGAGTCGATACTGCTGTCATATATCGATTATTATCGATAAATTTTAATAAATTTGTTAATAAACTTTCTATTTATGCAATTTGGTTTAATTTTTCTTTAATATACTTAAAGAATAAGTTAATCAAGGACACAGACTAACCGAAAGGCGGTATATACGAAATTAAAGGAAGCATCGAAGAAGAAGAAGAGCCGTCTATCGACTAGTACTGGAGTTAACCAGATTATCGTAAAGTGATTTACAGAAAGTGACACTACTACACTAATAACCATAATACCATTAAAATATTAACCCCAAACAATAAACACGATTTTTTTTTAATTATTAGTAATAAAAAATACGAAACAAAAATATTTTTCAGAAACAACAAAATTTATTTTTTTTAAATAAAATTTTTTTATTTCAAATTTTAACAGCATTCTTACAGAGTTTATATTTTAGTTATATTACAAAATTGGCGTTTCCAACGTGGAACTTAGACAACAGTCGTACAGATTATTTTGTAACAACAAGGAACTTTACAAATTTGGCGTCCAACTAAAGGGCTGTAATTAGGGATTGAAAGGCTGTAATAACTCGCCCAATTTCTAATTCAGCTTGGCAGCGGTTATCCAGCTAGAGGAACGGAAAGATGCAACGTCGTGCCACATCAAAGAAAAAGGCGGCAGAGGCAGAAAAAAAATTAATATGGAGGATAAGGAGGCGACCCCAGTGGAGGACGTAGAAACGTTATTAACCCCAGTGGGACATAAACAACCTGCACCACCAGAGGAACAACCTGAGAAACCCTCACAAACCGAGAACATGACAACAAAAGAAATGATCAGGCAGCTGATGGAGACAATGAAGGAAAATAGTACGAAGTTGAGTAAGGACATGGAAGAAAATAATAAAGAGAGGAAGGAAGACAACCAGTCATTAAATAAAAAGTTAGAAGATTTGAAGAAGGACAACCAATCCAACAAGGAAGATTTGAGTAAGAAAATTGATGAAACAAATAAAAATATAGAATCATCAAAAGAAGAATTGGAAGAATTAAGTAAGAGAATAGAGGAAACCAGCAAGGAACTGAAGGAGGACAACAGATTTTTGAGTCAGAAAATTGATGAAACCAATCTGAAGATGGAAGAAACCAGCAAGAAAATGGAAGAGAAATTGGAGGAGAATAACAAGAAAATGGAAGATAAGATGGGGGAAAGGCTGGAAGAGTTAAGAGAGGATAACCAACTATTAAGGAAGAATTAAGGGAAGTTAACCAGGAGAATCTAGACAAGTTAGATGAACGAATGGAACTAATAAGAAAAGAAATGAACAAAGAACTCAAGGAGAATAAGCAATCTATGAATAAAAGGCTGGAAGAAGAAACAATAACTATAAATCAACAGATCAGAGAAGTTGATGAAAGATGTCGGCTGAATGAAGGGGAGGTACAAGAGTTCAAGAAAGTGGTCAACACCAAGGTCACAAATCTCGAAGAATATAGTCGCAAGAAGGCAGAAGAGAACCGAGGGGAAAGTCAGGAAGAACTAAGTAAAGTACGAACCCAAATTACTGAAAGATGCGACGGAATGGAGGTAGTAATGACGAACATCACTGGTCAAGTGCGGCAGAGCCAGGAGGAAATGGAAGCAATTCGGAACCGACCAACCAACTTCACAAATATCCCCATCAACGAAAACAGGGAATGGCTTAACTTCCGCCAATATAAAAGGAAGCCGATGGAGTTCTTGCCCCGGATTGAGGAATATATGGCCAAACATAGGGGTAATAGATGGTCAAATAATCGAGAGCTGTTGGACGAATCATTCCGTGAAATGACGGACAACTGGTGGATGGCAAACCGGAGCGAGATAGAGGATTACCAACAATTTAAAAATTTGTTCAAAGCCAAGTATTGGTCGGAGACCACCCAAAATCTAATAAGGGACAACATCTGCCATGGTCGATACAAGACCCAGTTTGGTAATACAATGACAGCGTACTTCCTTGGGAAGGTGTGCCTGGCGAAACACCTGGAACCGGCCATACCAGAGGAATGCCTGGTAAATAAGCTCTCCTACCATTATGATGAAGAGGTCATACGAGCACGAAGAGGTAGCCAAATAAAGACCATCCAGGCGATGACGGAACTCTTAGAAAATTATGAGAATGAGGAATACTACAGGCAAAGCAGAAGAAGGAATGAGCGGCCAGAATTCCGAAATAATCCGTACCCGAACAATAGTAATCACCATAACAACAGTGGGTACCAAGGGAACCGGTATAATCCCAATTACAATAATCAGAACCATACCAACGGTAATAATAACAATAATAACAACGGTAATGTAAATCAAAACATTAACCGAAATAATAACGGATTCCCCGGTAATAGAAACAATTATTACCCAAACCCCAATGTAAATAGCCAGAGAAACCAAAACCATACCAATAATACCGAGCGGTATTATAACAACAATAGGGATTACCCAAATAATAATAATAATAACAACAACAGGTTCTCCCGACCACGGGTAAATTTTATACGCGCCGAAGGAAACAGTCAACGCAGATATAACCATCAACGGCGGAACAGCTTCCACGAATACGAAGATCGACGCAGAAGCCGAGAACGGGATAATTCAAGATATAATCCGCCTAGGCGAAGTACCAGCCTAGATGACCCAGAGCGGCAACCAAATAGAGAACAAATATACGAACAGCGAACGGAACGGCTGGAACCTACTCAAGGTTTCCCAACTGACGCCTCTGTTGGTCCAAATGTTAATAACCAGGATGATGAGAATTTAAACGGGAGGAGGCAGTAATAAATAATAAGGACCTTTTTCTGCTTCTATCGCCTGGGTATAAAAGAGAATTGCCAAGAGCAAGTAATAATAACAAGATTACTATTATTCGTAGTAACTACTTAAAAAACATTCGAAACGAACTACTGGAGGAGGACGACACTCGCCTCCATAGTATAAATAATGAGATAATTTATATTAATGCTGAAATAGAAGGAACATTCGCACAGCTAATGACTGATACAGGTGCGAATGTATCTATAATCAACTCAATAGAATTGGAGAGAATCCAAGAGAAATGTGGTCAATTATTGCCGACTTTACCTATCAATAATATTGTATTAATCGGTGCCACTGGTCGCCAAAACAAAACAATAAGAAAGCAAGTATCGTTAAACGTGATTAGTAAGGGTATAGCAATAAACATGGTCTTCCTAATTGCGGCAGGATTACCTTTCAATATATTAGTGGGATGCGATGTGCTGAGAAAAAACTCTGCTATCATCGATTTACGATCCGAGAAAGTATCGCTGTTTACCGGAGGTCTGACCTGGACGGCCGATTTAGTCGGTAGCGAGATAGCACTTCCCAGCAGTATCCACCAGCAAATTCGTAACATTAACTATACGAAAAATAACGCTATATTTAACCCAATAGTATACGACAACACGGACGAAGATTTATGGTCCCAAAAGATACAAGAAATAAGGGATTTCCGGAGCGGAATTACTAGGGAGAAATTGCCCATTAATCAAGCAAATCAATTAATCAGAATTTATGAGAAGTACCGTTCAGTATTTTCAGATGAGCCAGGCAAGGTAAAAAATTATCAATGTACCCTTAAGTTCAGAGATACAGTGGAGTTTAATAGAAAATCCCACCGTACTGCGCATTCACGAAAGGAGGCTGTAAGAGCGGAAATTAACCGAATGATTAATAGCGATATAATAGAAAATAGCCAATCCCCATACACCAGCCCTATTGTGGCTATTCCCAAGGAAAACGGCCAAGTCCGGCTTTGCTTGGATGCACGGGAAATAAACAAAAAAGTAATCAATGATAGAACATCGCCCGGTGAGATTGAAGAAATCCTAGAACGTTTCCACGGTACCAAGTATTTCAGTACCTGGGACACGGTGTACGGTTACTGGCAGGTAGAGTTACACCCACGGAGTCGCCAGTATCTGGCTTTCATATTCGAGGGACGCAATTACCAATTCAAAAGATTGCCCTTCGGACTGGTAAACTCAGTTGCCATCTTTGTGACCTGCATGGACCAGATATTGGGACAGGAAGCACTTCAGTTTACCACAGTGTATGTAGATGACCTACTAATAACATCAGAAACGTGGGAGGAACACTGCTACCGTGTGGAACACGTGCTTGAGAAGTTATCTGTCAGTAACGTCACGCTGAAGTTAGAAAAATCCAAGTTTATTGCCAGAGAAGTGCAATTTTTGGGTTTTAACTTGGACGATCAAGGAATCTCACCGTCGACAGAAAAGGTGGAAGCAATCCAGAAATTCCCGGCACCCAAAAACAGAAAGCAATTACAGTCGTTCCTGGGACTCTGTAATTACTATCGAAAGTTCCAGGAACAATATTCGGAATTAACCGCAAAATTTCAACCTCAATTGTCGTCAAAAAATAAATGGGTATGGTGTAAAGAGCAGGAGGTGATTTTCCAACTAATTAAAGACAAATTTCTGGCAACAATAATACTTCGCCACCCAAATTTTAATTTCCATTTTTTATGAATTGCGATGCCAGCAACATCAGTCTGGGAACGACATTGTATCAAGAAGACGAGAAGGGTCAACACCAAGTAATTAGCTTCGCGAGCAGATCTTTGAACCAGTGCGAGGAAAACTACACTGTAACTGAAAAAGAATTACTGAGCGTAGTATTTGCTTGCGGTAAGTTCCGCACTTACATTTTGGGTTACCCTGTTACAGTCCGAACAGACCATAAATCTATTTCGTTCTTGAAAAGCTGCAAATTGAACCATGGCAGACTAACGAGGTGGATACTTGCCCTTCAAGAATACCATCTAAAATGGGAATACATCCCAGGTAAAAAGAATGTCGTAGCTGATGTGTTATCCCGGGTCAATGCGGAAGAGCAAACTATCGAAGGGGAGAAGGAAAGCGTGCTAAAAATATACCATCTTCTTAGCACCAGAGCTGATTTAACAATAATCTTGACAAATATGAGCACCCACCAACAAGCGGACCCGAAATTGAGAAACCTTAAAACTCGATTAGAAGAAGGAGACGAAACCGTTGCTCAATATTACCAACTAAATAAACAGATCTTGTTCGTTAAAACATCACTGAATGAGGAGACCTGGAAGGTGGTTGTTCCAACACAGATCGAAAAGGAATTAATAGTAAACTACCACATACGATATGGGCATACGGGCGCCCTAAAGGTAATAAAAGCTCTGGAGGAGAGCTGCCAAATAAAAAACATAAATAGGAAAGTCCGAATGTATATTAAAAGCTGTAAAATCTGCCAGCTAGTAAAAACAAATAACGAGAAGAAGGAAGGTATTATGATTCCTATCACCTCCCAAGCTAAATTGGAGAAGGTATTCCTAGACATCTGCGGACCATTTCCCCGTAGTGGAGGTCGACACCAATATCGATATATAACAATTATAATGGACCACTTCACAAAGTTTGTTAAGCTATACCCTACTAATCGAGCGACTACCCGGAAAATTCTGGGGATATTAACGGAACACTATATCCCAAACATGGGGAAACCATCTTCGATCATCACGGATCATGGAACTCAGTTTAAGGGTAGAAAATGGCGTGATACCTTATTGTAAATGGCATTCGTACATACAAAACCTCGGTCTACCACCCGAGCAGTAATCCGGCAGAGCGGGTGTTACGAGAAGTGGGGAGGATCCTAAGAACTTATTGTCACCATCAACAAAAAAGGTGGCAAGACTATCTAGAAGCCAAGGAGGAATTCCTCAACTTGGCATACCATCCAGCTATAGGAATAACCCCATACTCCGCCATGTACGAAAAACCACCCCCACGAGAGATCGCAGATATCCTCGAGTTCCCTATAAACAATATTTACAAATTTGACAAAGCTAAATTCTACAACAAGGTGGCAGAAGACCAGGAAAAACAGCAAAATAAGTATCGAAAGGCTAGTGGTAAATTAATAACTTATGAAAAGGGAGAAAAAATCTTATTAAAAAATCGTGAACTACCCAGCACACTGGAAGGAATAACGAAGAAGTTATTGCTGTTATACACCGGACCATATGTAATATCCAATATAAAAAATAATAATACTTATGAAATAAAGGAAATAGATTCGGAAAGGATAAAGGGTGTATATAACCAGGCTTCCATGAAAAAATATTATGAGTAATTGAATGTGTAGAAGATTGAATTTGAGAAAAAATGTAAAAATTCCAAAACAAAGTAAGCACTACTTACTACCTAATATTTATGAAAGTATTTATGAATAAAACAAAAGAAAAAGAATTTGTTAAAATATCAAAATTCCAAAACAAAGTAAGCACTACTTACTACCTAATATTTATGAAACTATTTATGAAAAAACAAAAGAAAAAGAATTTGTTAAAATATCAAAATTCCAAAACAAACTAAGCACTACTTACTACCTAATATTTATGAACGATTTTTGACTTAATGAAAAAATAAAAAGAAGTTAAAATGACAAAATTCAAAAACAATATAAGCACAACTTACTACCTAATATTTTTGAAACGACTTTTAAATTAATGAAAAAGAAGAAGAATTTCAAAAATAAATTGTCAAAATTCAAAAACAAAGTAAACACTACTTATTACCTAATATTTATGAAACGACTTTTGGAATAAAAAGAAAAGGAAGAGAATTAAAACAGACAAAATTTAAAAACAATGTAAGCACTACTTACTACCTAATATTTATGAGACTATTTGTGAAAAAAATAAAAGAAAAAGAATTTAGTAAAATACAAACAAACTCAAAAAACCAAATAAGTACAACTTACTACCAAACATCTATGAAACTGAAATCATGGGATATAAAAGAAAAGAAAAAGAATTTTGAAGAATAACCACAACATTCAAAAGGAAGAGAAAGTTCACATTACAAAAAATTATATATGGAAACAATTATGAAAAAATTTTGAGAATAAAGAAATGGCAGTAAAAACCACTGATACAATTAAAATGAATAAACTTATTGTGAAAGGAAATTAATAAGACTTTTAAGCAAAATAAGCAGAGACAATAACCACATGGAATTAATAATTAAAGAGTGCATTTGGATAAAAAGCAAGAGCAGAATAAAATTTTGAAAAAGAAAGAAAAAACGATGTACAAATAAATCCATAAGAAAAATATGATCATAAAATAAATGTCAATTATAAGAAGGACAATTAAAAGAGTAATTGCAAGAACATAAACTAGTGGAACGAATCATAAGAATTAAGAAAAAACAAAAATATAATACAAAATATATGCTACCAATGACGAGAAGGAGATTGTAATAACAGTCAAGGTATAACAGAGAATTAAAATAAATAAAAACTTTACACTGAATAACAAGTGATAATTATATTAAACCAGCTTCCAACCATAAGAAGAAATAAAATGCCAGCAGAGCTAACCATTGAGAAAAGTAACTGAGATAGAAATTAACTAAAATAGAAATATTAATAGATCTGTTCAAATACGAAGTGAAGTATCCAAAGATATTTAATTTTTGTTTATAGTCATAAGGTGGACTATTTTTATGTAATTTTTATTAATAACTGTCTGTAGATAAGTCCAGCAGTATTATTATGTATTGAGCAGAGATGATTTGCCTCTGTAATCAATAAATGACGTAGTATGGCCAGCAGAGTAGTGAAGCCTACAGTGCCCCTCTGAACTGCCCCAGCTCACGTGTTAGGGAATATTAGGGAATAAATATCCCAAGGATAAAGAACCAAGTTAAGAAAAAAATGGAAAAATAAAAAATAATGAACCTCAGATGACTATTACTATCAAGAAAAATCCAGTTAATAATGAAATATAGATAAGCTCGAAAATAAAGAAGAAAAAATTTAGAAATGTGAAGGAAGTAAAGAAATATAATTTATAATAGATATCATAAGCAATTATTTCAGACAAACCAAGTATGATCTGAACTAATCACTTCTGGAAGAGAGCAATCTGTAGCATGACAGATAATCCACTTAAATCAATTACCAGATGATCATTAGTAAAACTCAAGTATATGGAATATCCAGAAAGATCCAAATGAAAATCAAATAAAAAGCACTATAAATTATTATTATAACAAGAAAAAGTAAACATAAAGAAAAAATCTGCAACTAATATAATTGTACAACAAATTAAAAACTCAGAAAACTAAAATTAAAATAACAATATTACCCAGGTAGGATAGGAGCAGGCAAGAAAGATACCCAGACCAAGTAAACCGACAAAGTAAACAGACCAGTATAACCAAAAGGGTATAAAACGAAATGGTACTGAAGAAACAAGAATGAAGAAAGAAGAAATCTAAAATAAAACAATATACTGAATAATCAGAGACAAGTGAAGATCAAATAGAATAAAGGAAGTGGAACACGACCAATACCAAACAGAAACCCCGTAGGGAGAAAACCAAAAACCCCAAAAATAAATGAATGTCACAATAGAAAGTATAACACCCCAACAAACCATATACTCATGTAAAACTGATAAAAACAAAAAGTGTTTAAAGTGTTAAGTAGCAGTGCACCAAAAAAAATTATTGTATAGTTTATATAGACAAATCTTAACAGTTCCCCCCATGGTTAAATACTTCATATTATAAAACTATGAAAGGACTAGTGATAATATCAAGAAATAACCAGGGACAAGTGCAAGTTATTAAATTATAATAAATAAACTTTAAAAAGGTACATGAATTACTGTACCATTAAATAACTTTAAGTGTTTTTAAACAGTATCATGAATGATATGTAATCAAGTAATATGGTGAAGGAGCAAGGAATACTCTTTCTAATGAAATGCCACTGTTTATATGAGAGCATTCCATAGAATAGATAATGTAAACGGATAGCTTGGGTTTAATACATAAAGTGACGGGGAATACATCCCTAAAATTGGAAAGTACAGGTAAGACTGTAATTAAATAGTTTTAAGAAAGTGTTAAACATTTGATGGAACCAAAATGTTATGTTCCAGTTTCCATATATTAACTCTATAAATAAGTTTAGAAGTAGGAATTAATACTTGTAGTTATAAAATGTTATTTTGTTAGTAGTTAGAATTAGGAATGCAATATCTGAATGTAGATACCATTCCTATATTGTAAAATGTTTTATTTAGTTACTGTAAGCAATTAGTACAGAAAAGGTATGATTCAAAATACCAGATTTAATAGTAAATAATTGTTATGTTTTAATTGTTTAAAATAAATACTTAATGTTATAGTAATAAAGGAATAAATTATTAATAAATATTATATTAGAATAGAAGGTCAGAAAAGGGTATAAACTAACTATTTTATTAAAAACTTTGCAAGTAACAACAAATAAAATCTAGGCCAGGTAGTAAATTTAGACTACATAATAATTGACAAATCTAGTCCTATAAACCAACTAAACTGATGATATTTATGTAAGATAAACCCACCATATAGTAATACGATGTAACTTATACTTTATAAAGATATTGTCAGAAGATAAGTAAAATTATAAATAAAAATGGAATGTAGTAACTGAAATTTTCAGAGGAGGAATCATAGATAAATGAATTATATTTAAAAACAATAATTAATAAATTAAATTGCAAGAAATTAAGTAAAATAGACAATTATATCAATTTCAGATTCAATATAATAATAATTATATCAGAGAAAATGACTATTATCTGGTCAAAGACAGGAAACACATATTTGAACCTACTTTTCAACATGAAAGAAATATAACTTTTTTAAATGAAAACTTTGTAAAACTATATTAATTAGTATCAAAATAAGCAAAAGAGAATAAAGAAACCGAATATGTATTTAGTATTTCATACAGTTAATTAATAACGAAAATATTTTCCGTGTATAATGTATTCAAATAAAATGTATCGGAAGCTAAGATAATTTGAAACAATGTATGATATATATTAAATTGGCTAAGATTTTCAGGAGACGAAGGAAATGAGAAAAGTTAATTATTATCCGTTGACGCGAGCACTTAAACGAGGTTTTTGCTCCGTATAACCTATGAATGGCGTACTATAATTGAACCGAGTTCAGTAAAATTTTTTTATAAATTTTTAATTTGAGTTTTTAATTTTTGAAACAGTGGAAATAAACAATGAACAGTGCTTAACAACTAAACAGAACCACACACGCCTAAATAATTAAAATAACACCACTACAATAAATTTTACGGACGAACAAACAAGGTTAAATCCGACACATGTGACAACAGTGAGATAGACATAATCACAAACATTTACACCAAGTGAACTAATAAACACTATACCAGGAACACTCAATTAACTCCAGAATTAACTCAATTATCCACAATTGCTGAGACGAATAAACGGTGAAGGGACATCTTTATTGAAAAAATATTCCGTCGAGGTGATAGACGTTCCACTGCGCATGCTCCTGTCGGCCATATTGATCTTCATCATCCTACTCCAGCGGTGAAGCAAACGAATTTCTAGCCTGCATTGGTTTGAAATAAATATTATATAAACTTCATTTATTAATTAATAACGTTGTATTTGTTAGTTTTAAGACATTTATAATTGTAAGTGTTATACTTTCTTGTCCCTACCCTTCTCTGGCTATTCTAAAATAACCGTTCAAAGAATCTATTTTATATATAAAATCAATGTAAAGTTTTTTGTCGACCGGCCCTGAGTAGAGTCGATACTGCTGTCATATATCGATTATTATCGATAAATTTTAATAAATTTGTTAATAAACTTTCTATTTATGCAATTTGGTTTAATTTTTCTTTAATATACTTAAAGAATAAGTTAATCAAGGACACAGACTAACCGAAAGGCGGTATATACGAAATTAAAGGAAGCATCGAAGAAGAAGAAGAGCCGTCTATCGACTAGTACTGGAGTTAACCAGATTATCGTAAAGTGATTTACAGAAAGTGACACTACTACACTAATAACCATAATACCATTAAAATATTAACCCCAAACAATAAACACGATTTTTTTTTTAATTATTAGTAATAAAAAATACGAAACAAAAATATTTTTCAGAAACAACAAAATTTATTTTTTTAAATAAAATTTTTTTATTTCAAATTTTAACAGCATTCTTACAGAGTTTATATTTTAGTTATATTACAAAATTGGCGTTTCCAACGTGGAACTTAGACAACAGTCGTACAGATTATTTTGTAACAACAAGGAATTTTACAAATTTGGCGTCCAACTAAAGGGCTGTAATTAGGGATTGAAAGGCTGTAATAACTCGCCCAATTTCTAATTCAGCTTGGCAGCGGTTATCCAGCTAGAGGAACGGAAAGATGCAACGTCGTGCCACATCAAAGAAAAAGGCGGCAGAGGCAGAAAAAAAATTAATATGGAGGATAAGGAGGCGACCCCAGTGGAGGACGTAGAAACGTTATTAACCCCAGTGGGACATAAACAACCTGCACCACCAGAGGAACAACCTGAGAAACCCTCACAAAACGAGAACATGACAACACAAGAAATGATCAGGCAGCTGATGGAGACAATGAAGGAAAATAGTACGAAGTTGAGTAAGGACATGGAAGAAAATAATAAAGAGAGGAAGGAAGACAACCAGTCATTAAATAAAAAGTTAGAAGATTTGAAGAAGGACAACCAATCCAACAAGGAAGATTTGAGTAAGAAAATTGATGAAACAAATAAAAATATAGAATCATCAAAAGAAGAATTGGGAGAATTAAGTAAGAGAATAGAGGAAACCAGCAAGGAACTGAAGGAGGACAACAGATTTTTGAGTCAGAAAATTGATGAAACCAATCTGAAGATGGAAGAAACCAGCAAGAAAATGGAAGAGAAATTGGAGGAGAATAACAAGAAAATGGAAGATAAGATGGGGGAAAGGTTGGAAGAGTTAAGAGAGGATAACCAACTATTAAGGAAGAATTAAGGGAAGTTAACCAGGAGAATCTAGACAAGTTAGATGAACGAATGGAACTAATAAGAAAAGAAATGAACAAAGAACTCAAGGAGAATAAGCAATCTATGAATAAAAGGCTGGAAGAAGAAACAATAACTATAAATCAACAGATCAGAGAAGTTGATGAAAGATGTCGGCTGAATGAAGGGGAGGTACAAGAGTTCAAGAAAGTGGTCAACACCAAGGTCACAAATCTCGAAGAATATAGTCGCAAGAAGGCAGAAGAGAACCGAGGGGAAAGTCAGGAAGAACTAAGTAAAGTACGAACCCAAATTACTGAAAGATGCGACGGAATGGAGGTAGTAATGACGAACATCACTGGTCAAGTGCGGCAGAGCCAGGAGGAAATGGAAGCAATTCGGAACCGACCAACCAACTTCACAAATATCCCCATCAACGAAAACAGGGAATGGCTTAACTTCCGCCAATATAAAAGGAAGCCGATGGAGTTCTTGCCCCGGATTGAGGAATATATGGCCAAACATAGGGGTAATAGATGGTCAAATAATCGAGAGCTGTTGGACGAATCATTCCGTGAAATGACGGACAACTGGTGGATGGCAAACCGGAGCGAGATAGAGGATTACCAACAATTTAAAAATTTGTTCAAAGCCAAGTATTGGTCGGAGACCACCCAAAATCTAATAAGGGACAACATCTGCCATGGTCGATACAAGACCCAGTTTGGTAATACAATGACAGCGTACTTCCTTGGGAAGGTGTGCCTGGCGAAACACCTGGAACCGGCCATACCAGAGGAATGCCTGGTAAATAAGCTCTCCTACCATTATGATGAAGAGGTCATACGAGCACGAAGAGGTAGCCAAATAAAGACCATCCAGGCGATGACGGAACTCTTAGAAAATTATGAGAATGAGGAATACTACAGGCAAAGCAGAAGAAGGAATGAGCGGCCAGAATTCCGAAATAATCCGTACCCGAACAATAGTAATCACCATAACAACAGTGGGTACCAAGGGAACCGGTATAATCCCAATTACAATAATCAGAACCATACCAACGGTAATAATAACAATAATAACAACGGTAATGTAAATCAAAACATTAACCGAAATAATAACGGATTCCCCGGTAATAGAAACAATTATTACCCAAACCCCAATGTAAATAGCCAGAGAAACCAAAACCATACCAATAATACCGAGCGGTATTATAATAACAATAGGGATTACCCAAATAATAATAATAATAACAACAACAGGTTCTCCCGACCACGGGTAAATTTTATACGCGCCGAAGGAAACAGTCAACGCAGATATAACCATCAACGGCGGAACAGCTTCCACGAATACGAAGATCGACGCAGAAGCCGAGAACGGGATAATTCAAGATATAATCCGCCTAGGCGAAGTACCAGCCTAGATGACCCAGAGCGGCAACCAAATAGAGAACAAATATACGAACAGCGAACGGAACGGCTGGAACCTACTCAAGGTTTCCCAACTGACGCCTCTGTTGGTCCAAATGTTAATAACCAGGATGATGAGAATTTAAACGGGAGGAGGCAGTAATAAATAATAAGGACCTTTTTCTGCTTCTATCGCCTGGGTATAAAAGAGAATTGCCAAGAGCAAGTAATAATAACAAGATTACTATTATTCGTAGTAACTACTTAAAAAACATTCGAAACGAACTACTGGAGGAGGACGACACTCGCCTCCATAGTATAAATAATGAGATAATTTATATTAATGCTGAAATAGAAGGAACATTCGCACAGCTAATGACTGATGCAGGTGCAAATGTATCTATAATCAACTCAATAGAATTGGAGAGAATCCAAGAGAAATGTGGTCAATTATTGCCGACTTTACCTATCAATAATATTGTATTAATCGGTGCCACTGGTCGCCAAAACAAAACAATAAGAAAGCAAGTATCGTTAAACGTGATTAGTAAGGGTATAGCAATAAACATGGTCTTCCTAATTGCGGCAGGATTACCTTTCAATATATTAGTGGGATGCGATGTGCTGAGAAAAAACTCTGCTATCATCGATTTACGATCCGAGAAAGTATCGCTGTTTACCGGAGGTCTGACCTGGACGGCCGATTTAGTCGGTAGCGAGATAGCACTTCCCAGCAGTATCCACCAGCAAATTCGTAACATTAACTATACGAAAAATAACGCTATATTTAACCCAATAGTATACGACAACACGGACGAAGATTTATGGTCCCAAAAGATACAAGAAATAAGGGATTTCCGGAGCGGAATTACTAGGGAGAAATTGCCCATTAATCAAGCAAATCAATTAATCAGAATTTATGAGAAGTACCGTTCAGTATTTTCAGATGAGCCAGGCAAGGTAAAAAATTATCAATGTACCCTTAAGTTCAGAGATACAGTGGAGTTTAATAGAAAATCCCACCGTACTGCGCATTCACGAAAGGAGGCTGTAAGAGCGGAAATTAACCGAATGATTAATAGCGATATAATAGAAAATGGCCAATCCCCATACACCAGCCCTATTGTGGCTATTCCCAAGGAAAACGGCCAAGTCCGGCTTTGCTTGGATGCACGGGAAATAAACAAAAAAATAATCAATGATAGAACATCGCCCGGTGAGATTGAAGAAATCCTGAAACGTTTCCACGGTACCAAGTATTTCAGTACCTGGGACACGTGTGCGGTTACTGGCAGGTAGAGTTACACCCACGGAGTCGCCAGTATCTGGCTTTCATATTCGAGGGACGCAATTACCAATTCAAAAGATTGCCCTTCGGACTGGTAAACTCAGTTGCCATCTTTGTGACCTGCATTGACCAGATATTGGGACAGGAAGCACTTCAGTTTACCACAGTGTATGTAGATGACCTACTAATAACATCAGAAACGTGGAAGGAACACTGCTACCGTGTGGAACACGTGCTTGAGAAGTTATCTGTCAGTAACGTCACGCTGAAGTTAGAAAAATCCAAGTTTATTGCCAGAGAAGTGCAATTTTTGGGTTTTAACTTGGACGATCAAGGAATCTCACCGTCGACAGAAAAGGTGGAAGCAATCCAGAAATTCCCGGCACCCAAAAACAGAAAGCAATTACAGTCGTTCCTGGGACTCTGTAATTACTATCGAAAGTTCCAGGAACAATATTCGGAATTAACCGCAAAATTTCAACCTCAATTGTCGTCAAAAAATAAATGGGTATGGTGTAAAGAGCAGGAGGTGATTTTCCAAATAATTAAAGACAAGTTTCTGGCAACAATAATACTTCGGCACCCAAATTTTAAATTACCATTTTTTATGAATTGCGATGCCAGCAACATCAGTCTGGGAACGACATTGTATCAAGAAGACGAGAAGGGTCAACACCAAGTAATTAGCTTCGCGAGCAGATCTTTGAACCAGTGCGAGGAAAACTACACTGTAACTGAAAAAGAATTACTGAGCGTAGTATTTGCTTGCGGTAAGTTCCGCACTTACATTTTGGGTTACCCTGTTACAGTCCGAACAGACCATAAATCTATTTCGTTCTTGAAAAGCTGCAAATTGAACCATGGCAGACTAACGAGGTGGATACTTGCCCTTCAAGAATACCATCTAAAATGGGAATACATCCCAGGTAAAAAGAATGTCGTAGCTGATGTGTTATCCCGGGTCAATGCGGAAGAGCAAACATTCGAAGGGGAGAAGGAAAGCGTGCTAAAAATATACCATCTTCTTAGCACCAGAGCTGATTTAACAATAATCTTGACAAATATGAGCACCCACCAACAAGCGGACCCGAAATTGAGAAATCTTAAAACTCGATTAGAAGAAGGAGACGAAACCGTTGCTCAATATTACCAACTAAATAAACAGATCTTGTTCGTTAAAACATCACTGAATGAGGAGACCTGGAAGGTGGTTGTTCCAACACAGATCGAAAAGGAATTAATAGTAAACTACCACATACGATATGGGCATACGGGCGCCCTAAAGGTAATAAAAGCTCTGGAGGAGAGCTGCCAAATAAAAAACATAAATAGGAAAGTCCGAATGTATATTAAAAGCTGTAAAATCTGCCAGCTAGTAAAAACAAATAACGAGAAGAAGGAAGGTATTATGATTCCTATCACCTCCCAAGCTAAATTGGAGAAGGTATTCCTAGACATCTGCGGATCATTTCCCCGTAGTGGAGGTCGACACCAATATCGATACCTAACAATTATAATGGACCACTTCACAAAGTTTGTTAAGCTATACCCTACTAATCGAGCGACTACCCGGAAAATTCTGGGGATATTAACGGAACAGTATATCCCAAACATGGGGAAACCATCTTCGATCATCACGGATCATGAAACCCAGTTTAAGGGTAGAAAATGGCGAGATACCTTATTGTCAATGGGCATTCGTACATACAAAACCTCGGTCTACCACCCGAGCAGTAATCCGGCAGAGCGGGTGTTACGAGAAGTGGGGAGGATCCAAAGAACTTATTGTCACCATCAACAAAAAAGGTGGCAAGACTATCTAGAAGCCACGGAGGAATTCCTCAACTTGGCATACCATCCAGCTATAGGAATAACCCCATACTCCGCCATGTACGAAAAACCACCCCCACGAGAGATCGCAGATATCCTCGAGTTCCCTATAAACAATATTTACAAATTTGACAAAGCTAAATTCTACAACAAGGTGGCAGAAGACCAGGAAAAACGGCAAAATAAGTATCGAAAGGCTAGTGGTAAATTAATAACTTATGAAAAGGGAGAAAAAATCTTATTAAAAAATCGTGAACTACCCAGCACACTGGAAGGAATAACGAAGAAGTTATTGCTGTTATACACCGGACCATATGTAATATCCAATATAAAAAATAATAATACTTATGAAATAAAGGAAATAGTTTCGGAAAGGATAAAGGGTGTATATAACCAGGCTTCCATGAAAAAATATTATGAGTAATTGAATGTATAGAAGATTGAATTTGAGAAAAAAATGTAAAAATTCCAAAACAAAGTAAGCACTACTTACTACCTAATATTTATGAAACTATTTATGAAAAAACAAAAGAAAAAGAATTTGTTAAAATATCAAAATTCCAAAACAAAGTAAGCACTACTTACTACCTAATATTTATGAAACTATTTATGAAAAAACAAAAGAAAAAGAATTTGTTAAAATATCAAAATTCTAAAACAAAGTAAGCACTACTTACTACCTAATATTTATAAACGATTTTTGACTTAATGAAAAATAAAAAGAAGTTAAAATGACAAAATTCAAAAACAATATAAGCACAACTTACTACCTAATATTTTTGAAACGACTTTTAAATTAATGAAAAAGAAGAAGAATTTGAAAAATAAATTGTCAAAATTCAAAAACAAAGTAAACACTACTTATTACCTAATATTTATGAAACGACTTTTGGAATAAAAAGAAAAGGAAGAGAATTAAAACAGACAAAATTTAAAAACAATGTAAGCACTACTTACTACCTAATATTTATGAGACTATTTGTGAAAAAAATAAAAGAAAAAGAATTTAGTAAAATACAAACAAATTCAAAAAACCAAATAAGTACAACTTACTACAGTAGTATAAAAGTGAGTGTTAGAAAACACTTCCGGGTTCCAGTTCATGACGTCATAGAGGCACTGGCAGCTGGTGTCCGAGCTGTCCATGTGACGTCACTGTTTTGTGTGTGTGTGTGTGGGGGGGGGGCTGAAACACTTCCGTGTTCCAGTTCATGACGTCACACAGAGGCCCTAGTCGCTGGCGTCCGCATGGCTAAAACCTGTTTCAAGACGTCACTGAGGCCGTGGTTTCTGCATGTCCAAAATTTGGTAGCCGAAAACAATGTGTAGCGGATGGGGGTACCCGGAATTCGGCGGTTGCCCGGACGCGCAGAGGCGATGTCATCGGGTACCGTTACTCGAAATTTTGGGGTTATCGGGTACCGTTACCCGAAATGTTTAAATCAACGGATGGGGGTACCCGAAATTTGTGGGTACGCCCTAACCGGGTTCCAGTTCATGACATCACACAGAGGCCCTGGCAGCTGGTGTCCGAATGTTAAAACACTTCCGCGTTCTGGTTTATTTTGATGTAACAAAATAATCGTTCTCTCTCGAAATTTTTAATGTCAGAATTTTGGTACCCTAAATGATTAAAACAACGGATGGGGGTACCCGAAATTTGTGGGTACGCCCACATGACGCATGTATAAAACACTGGTTATGACGAAACAGGAGGCTATACAGATGGGTTCCGACAGGTGTTGGTTTCCACAAAATAAATTTTGACTCCTCGGGATTTGAACCTGGCTCTGCGGTTCGCAAAACCATATATTGTATTATTATATATGAGTATATTGTGTTATTATAGATCAGATGCATCCATTTGAATATTGTTTAGAAAAAAACATATTAAAATTATGCATTACTAAAATTGTGTAATTGTATAAATATATTTTACTCTGTGTACCTGCAAAATTGTAACAAAGTAGTCAAACAGGTCTGGTTGAATCGCTGTGTGTTGGTACAAACAGATTATACGCTCTCTCTCTCTGTCTCTCTCTCTCTCTTTAGAGAGAGACGCAACTGAACTCTATAAACCGGTTTTCTTCGCATGCTGGCGCATACCACAATCCAGCTGTGTCTCTCTTTATCAATAAGTTGGCTGCATCTCAACTATAAAAACTTATCTTCGCTGCCGTATACCTTATTCAAGTATGATAGGAATAACTGTTTTGTATAAAGGTATAATAATAAAATAACAAAGGTTACGGTTTATATATAAGTTTTAATAATATCGAAAGCTTTTACAATCAAATCAGAAGCTATAATTTCTTTCTCTCTCTACACACACACGTTCTATATTCACAAGACAATTATAATTGAGCAAAACATACGCGCGCTCTCTATATACATAACTAAACAAAATAAACACTTTATCTCTCTCTCTCTATATATATATATTTACATAATTATACAAAATAATCTTTTTTCTCTCTCGCTTTCTCTCTCTTTTGCAGCCTTGAAGGTTCTCTCTCTCTCTCTCTCTCTCTCCCTCTCTCTCTCTCTCTCTCTCTCTCTCCACACACACACACACACACACACACACACACACACACACACACAATTAACAAAATAATAATTACATTTACTACAACCAAAACAAGCCTTATATGTCTAACAATAAAAATAATAATAATAATTAATAACATACAATATTACAATGTTGATGTATAATATGTTAATAATAACATACTAAATGTAGACACACATCAAATGATAATTACTATGGTATTAACTACATGTGTAAAATGGTACACCAAAACTTTGAATTCAACTTCTTTTTAGTATTTTAGATAATAACAAAGGTAACAACGCTTATAATTTTTTTAAACAATTGTTCTTCATAGTGTAAATTCTCTCCACTCACAAGCACTCAGAATGTTACAGTGGTCACCATATGGTGGTGAACGACATACATCTCCCTCGCATTCGCACAAACACATAACATCGAAACAAGGTTTCTGTAACTATGAGAGAAATCTTTTAAAAAATTTAATTACACATAAAAATTTAATTAACACTTTAATGATTGTTTATCTTAACTTTTTATTAATAGTTAATAAAACTTACCACATACGTTTTTTAATAATTAAAAACAGATTATAATTTCCTACAATTAATAATACTTGATCAAATACAAAAGAATGTAGACACATCAAATGATAGTTAGTGTGATATTAAAAAAACATGTATTCTGAATTAAAGTTATTTTGATATCTTAGATAACAACAGACGCGACAACGGTTACGAAGCGGACATCCGCTAGAGTCATGCCTTGACCACTCATATTTTTTTACCAGCGAGGTTTACGCTGTACCAGTAAAATTATACATCATATAGTACATCTGATTAACCAGCTTTGTTTTAGCAATTATCAAATCTTTTATTTGAACATATTCAATATTATGGTTGTTACAATAACTAATTGATGTTTTGAAGAGTTTGAAAAACTCATTACGAATAAATACTTTCATTTTGTAAATATTCTTTTCGTTTCGTATTGATATCCATCTACTCAGTGTCTTACGATTATTTCTAAAATTATAATCGAATTTAATCATGTCGCATTGACAATATAATCTATTATTACCATTTATTTCTCTGTTTAAAAGTTTTTCAACAATATTAGATCCAAGCAACACCTTGTTGTTTTTCAACAATATTAGATCCAAGCAACACCTTGTTCTTTCTCTGAAAATGAACAGTTAACATTAAAAAACGACAAAAAATAGAGAAGTCTACTTCAACAGTTAAAAACATTTTACTATTAATGTTATTATTATTATAATTAATCAATCCTGTTCTCGTTTATTTGGTCTGGAAAAAAAAGAGAAAAAATTAATACATAACCACTTCTGTATAAGTAATTATTAGTGGTACTGAAATATCATACTCACATAATCAATATCCAACTGCACGCTTACTTTCTCGTTCGCCAGCGGAGTGTGTGAGGTTACGCATAGTGATAGGACACAAGGCTTCACAGCTTTCAATTGCTCCTCTGTAAATACGTCACACCATCTTTTAGGTAGGTATACATCGAACAGTTTATCCTCCGGCTGAGGACAGGCTCCGGTATCTTCCAAATCTACCACAACTGACTCCCCGAATTTCGTTTTCACAAATTTCATGTGAATTATATGATACTTTACTCCTAAAGAAAGACTTAACAAGTCTCTTTTTGGTAAAAAATTTGCAACTGTCTTCGCGTTCGCAACGATTCCTTCCATGGCGAGTACTGATGACTGCACAGGGAAACACTGGCGTATTTATTCTGTTTCCCCGACCACTTTCCTTCCTTCTAAAGCGTCATCTCCTTCGGTCACGACCGGACGACGACACCCTACCCCGCACCCCGCACCTCCACCGCAACGGTAACGGCTACAATTTTTTCTTCCTACCCCACCCCGCGTCGTCACGGGCCACCATCTGCTTTTGGTCACGACCGGACGATGACATCCTACCCCGCACCCCCACACCGCACCCAGAGCCTCACCACCACCCCGCACCTCGCCTACATATTTTGTTCAATTACTTTGTCTGTCGCTCCGCAACGACCGGGTTTACCCCCCACCCCGCACCCCACCAACCGCAATCGAGTCCGTCAGCGACAACCTAGCTTCCTACCCCACCCCGCGTCGTATCGCACCACCATCTGCTTTCGGTCACGACCGGTCGTACAACCCAGCCCCCCGTACCCCGCACCCTACATCCCGCGGGAGGCGACTCAACGAGCGCGCTTCGGTCAAGGTCGCCGGCATCCTGTACCCCGCACCTCGCCTACCTCTCGGTCACGGACACCGGCTGCAACCTAGCTCCCTACCCCGCACCACCATCCCACACCTTTACCCCGCACCCCGCACCGCATCGGTCACGGACGTCGGCTTCCTACACCGCACCCCCACCCCACCCCACCCTCCGCAACGCGCGTCGTCGGTCACGACCGGACGACTACCTACCCCGCACCGCTGCTCCTCGCGAGGCCGATCGGTCAAGGGCGCGCGGCGACAGCGTCACCGGTTACCGGACTGTCTATATAGGGAACCGACGACGCGAAGCCGGCCTCACTCCTTTCACAATGACCGACAGCAGCAGCAGCAGCAGCGGCAGCAACAGCGAACACCGTGCTATCAATGGTAATGTAATTACTATAAAATTTATGATACTTGACAATACACTAAACACACAAACAGTATTATTAGATTACAAACACACGGTTATTGATAAGATTTGTAGCGAAGCCGTAGCATTAAATAATTATATAAAGTGGTATTTAGCAGTTCGTGTATCTTTTAAAAAATTAATAAACACCGAAAATATTTATTGTAATGCGGTATTTAGATCACGTACAGAACTTAAGTCACAGTATGACGATATCGATGAACAGTATTCGATAGCTAGCGAGAAAATAATGGAATCAGTTGACAAATTCACGCGTGACGGAAGCGGGTGGGTCGAAAATGGTGTCGAGTCGGTGGAATTAAATATTACAAAATACAATCCTCTTGTGGGGTCGAGCTTTCTACCTACACCATCGAAATTGTCACACAGTAAGAAAGGAATTATTAATGTGACAAATTTAGAAGATGAAAAGTGTTTCTTGTGGTCTGTGCTTGCCGGTATACACCCGATCGCGTGTAACCCGCATCGCGTTAGCCATTACCTTCCGTACGAAGAAGAAATAAACATGAAGGACATACCTTATCCCGTCGCAGTCAATAAGATAAAACGTTTTGAAAAATTAAACGAAAACATATCCGTTAACGTTTTTGGCTACGAAGGCGAGGTATATCCTTTACGAATCACTGAACATCGCGGTAGAAAGTAACATGTAACCCTACTGCTACTGTCCGACGCGAACATTACACACTACTGCCTCATACGAAACCTTTCGCGTATGCTTTCATCGTTGACAAAACGAAAGGGCACTTCGTTTTACTGCAACTACTATCTACACAGATTTTCGGACAATAAAGATACTAACGCGGCGCGAAAACGAGTTGAAGAACACGAACGCAACTGTTCTCAGCACGGAGTACAGAAAGTAAAACTTCCTGACGACGACGAAAAGTGGATGTATTTTAAAAACTTTTCACTTTGTCACCGCGTACCTTATACGGTATACGCTGACTTCGAATCGTTTATTGTTCCGACCACCGGTAAAAACGTGGCACATCATATACCAGCCAGTTTCTGCTATGTGATAGTTGACTGGATGGGAAACGCCGTCAAGGAACCTGTAATATACCGCGGTAAAGACGTGGTGGACACGTTCCTTCGTGTGCTTTTAGCCGACGTTCAACGACTCCATAGAAAGTTTAATAAACCGATCCAAATGACAGCGGCCGATGAACGGTCATTCCGAAACGTTACGCACTGTCATCTGTGTAAGAAGGCGTTAACGGATGACACGGTTCGAAACCATTGCCACATAACGGGAAACTATTTAGGCGCTGCTCACAATGCGTCTAATATAAATTACAAAATACGAACACACGTTCCGGTTTTTTCCATAATTTAAGTGGCTATGACTCGCATCATTTGATGCAAGGTTTCGGAAAGTACAAGGAAGATGAAATAACGTGTATCGCTACTACAAGCGAACGTTACATTCAAATGATGACAGTCCGTTACACTCAGTCAGCTCCGGTTTCTCGATTCTCTGCGGTTCATGAACGCGTCACTTGAAAAACTCGTCTCCAACTTATCCGCGGATAAATTTAAAATCCTTAATCAATTTTACACGCGTAATGTTAATTTACTGTTGCGTAAAGGCATGTACCCTTACGAATACGTTACGGACGATTCAAAATTTGACGAGAGGCAGTTACCGGACCGCGAACATTTTTACAACGGGTTGACAGAGTCGGATATAAACGAAGAAGATTACGCGCACGCTCGAGCGGTTTGGTCGGCTTTCGACATGCAAACGTTCGGTGATTATCATGACCTTTATTTAAAAACGGATGTACTACTGCTTGCAGATGTATTTGAAAACTTTCGAAACATGAGCCTGCAGTACTACGAACTCGATCCGTGTAACGTTTTTACCACCGCCGGTTTAGCGTGGAACGCGATGCTGAAAATGACAGGAGTTAGGTTAGAGTTACTCCGCGATATAGACGTACACCTGTACATCGAAAGAGGTATCCGTGGCGGCTTAGCAGCAATTTCTAATCGGTACGCCAAGGCCAACAACCCGTACATTCCCGATTATGACGCAAGCAAGCCGCATAACTATTTACTCTACCTCGATTGTACCAACCTGTACGGAACGGCTATGACACAGCCTTTACCACTGTCCGGTTTTCGATGGTTGGAACGTACAGAGATCGATACGTTGAACGTGCACGCGTGACGTGACGATGATGACACCGGTTATATCCTGGAAGTCGATCTGGGGTATCCGCATTACCTACACGACTTACACAGTGACTACCCTTTAGCACCCAAAAAGTGTACTATTACGGACAGTATGCTTTCACCGTACTGCTATCGCATGAAGCTGTTAAAAGACTGTGTGTGTAGTAACGGTAAGGTAGAGAAACTGATAACGTCCCTCGAGGACAAGACAAAATACATTGTTCATTACAGAACATTGAAACTCTACCTCGAACTAGGAATGGAGTTGAAAGCGATTCACCGTGTGTTAGCATTCACACAGTGCGTATGGTTGAAACCTTTCATCGATTTTAATACGGAGCGACGAAAGGAAGCCAGAAACACCTTTGAAAAAGACTTTTTTAAGTTAATGAATAACGCGCCGTACGGAAAATCGTTGGAAAACGTACGGAAGCGAATAGATTTCAAGTTAGTTCCAAACGAGAAGAAACTTCACAAACTAACCGCTAACCCAAGGCTACAATAGTTTTTCATCTATAACGAGGACCTGGTAGGTCTCACGATGAAAAAAACGTCCATTACACTGAACCGACCTTTGTACGTTGGGTTCAGTGTATTGGATATTAGTAAGCTGATCATGTATCGGTTCCATTACGGATTCACGATGAATACGTACGGGTCACGTGCACGTCTATGTATGACGGACACTGACTCTCTGTTGTACGACATTCGCACCGACGATGTGTACAAAGACATGGAGGAGCATCTCGAACTCTTTGACACGTCGGAGTACCCTAAGACACATCCGTGCTATAGTGAAACAAACAAGAAAAAGTTGGGTACGTTTAAAGACGAAACAAATGGAATACCGATACTTGAATTTGTCGGGTTGCGCGCAAAATGTTATTCATTCGTTACGGCAAACGATAAAGAGGAAAAGGTAGCGAAAGGTGTGCCACGTTCCGCGATAGCTACACAGTTGAAACATCAACTTTATAAGCAATGTGTAAAGACCACTTCTCAAACTTATACTACGGCGCAGACTATCCAAAGCAAAAAACATATATACACAAGAAAGCTTACAAAATTATCGCTGTCACCATACGATGACAAACGATATGTCTTGGATGACGGTGAAACAACACTGGCGTACGGTCATTATAAACTCTGTCAACCCAGACGCGAGATAATTCAGCAAGCGAGAAAATCCGTTGTAAATTATGCGTTCGATATACGTTGATATAAGACTCGCCTGCAGGAGCAACACACTGTCAGTAGCGACGATGAAGTCGGTGAAGTTCAGTGAAAACGTAACGGTATATCTCGTACCAAAATTTTGCGAATCTCGATTCGGGTGGCGATATGGCTTAATTAAATTTATTTCCATATATTTGATTGCTTCCATGGATTTTCCTGTTATGTAAAGTGTCTTACCTATCATATACAAATAACCGTTGACTAATGATTATTGTGTAGCCTAAGTGTAATAATGGCATGTGGCACTGGCACAAGCATTTTTATTATACAAAATGATACAGATGTTAAAATTTGTTAACAAATTGTAGCCTAAGGCTGTGAAAAAAATACGTTTCGAAGATTGTATTAGGGTATTTATGAATATGTTCTATTCGAACATAGTATAATAATCTACCGTAACATGATATAATATTAATAATACACAAAATTCAAAATACCGATAATGTCAATTGTAAACAATTTTAATAATGACCCCCGTCTTAACAAAATTCTGCGTACGCCACTGATAGCAGGGATATCAACGAAACAGCCAACTCGCCAACTATATTAGAACATGAATTGAATGATGTAATTTGATTCGTATGCAGGTTATTACAATACATAATTCAATCTCCAACTGCACTAACTTTATTTGCAATTAGTCAGCCTCAAGCCAACGTCCTGAACGTACAAACAAACAAAACAAAAGTACGTTGATGTTTTTAATATAAATTATACACACTTGTTTGCCCTCAATAAGCGTAAGTTAAAAGTTTCACTACCTGCGATCCAGAGGCCCGTTGCCAAGTGGGAAAATTTAAATCAAGATCACCTATGAGAAATTATTTCTACAAACGATTGAATAAAAACTCATTTCAATACGATTAAAGTTTTAAAGTTTGTTCGGTACTTTCCCAATCACCGTCCCAATAATACTTCTACGACAATTACGGAACGTTCTCGAAGAGTCGAGAGCGTCCTTCGACACGTTTCTCCGCTAGCCGAGCAGGCGCACGTCACATTGAAGGCAGCATTAAAGTAACTTCGAGACCGTTCGAGCACACTTTTACTACGAAAATTATTCTGGCACGCCGCCAAAAGGATGGAAGATGTTTCTGGAACATCGCATGATATATATAAGCAAAGCGGCCGGCTTAGAAGCTAGTTACAGTTAGCAATTTAATGAATGCTGATCTAGTAATTGTGGAAAGTGATTATTGTGTTATAATTAGTGCGGAATCCTTTATAGTTGATATCATTATTGCGTGTGGACAAATTTAACTTGAATTATTGCATGAGAGTACCTTGTTGATTTCAAGTCGTTATTGTTGACTAACTAAAGCTGGTTATTAGTGACTTCATTTGGTGTCTGTGTTTTGTTTCTGCCGTACCATACGAAGATCAGTGAAATCGTCGTAACAATACACTAATTTTTGATATTTCGAATATGAGATAGTCGGTATCTATATGCATGGGATATCGAAGACAATTTTAAGAAAATAACAGAAAATGTGTTAACTTGTTGGTTTATGTTATAAAACGTTTTGTTTTCAGTTGTAATTCTTTTTCATTGTCATATTTTATGCAAAGCGTTTCTATCAATATTGTAGATAAACCAGCGCCTGTGGCAATTATTGAAAGGATTCAGGAAAACCAATATACCGTTAAGATAGTACTTGATTTTTCTAAAGAAACCCCAACTTGAAGTAAAACGAGGTGGCCCAAGGGCCACTATAGATTTCTACATTTTTGTGACGGAACTTGCGTTTCACTTTGAAAAGTATTTTACACGTGTATTTTTTGTCACCAAATCTAATTGTGGTTGATGCTTTTCCTTGCTTCCGTACAACATTTACAATGTCTTCAGAATGTTTATGAATAACGGTAGCCTGGATGGTTAAAATACAGTACTTAAACATGGGTATTCTATTTTAATCGCAACACTTTTTTAAATAGAGATCGCGTATTATAAAGTTATTACTTTTGCACCCAGTAATTCCCAGTTTACTGCAAGGAAATAGACAGTATTAAGTAAGTAAAGTAATTCAACACCATTTTATTCAATATTATAGAATATAGATGTTAAAAGTGTTTTTTTTTTTTGTTATGGTTTAGTCAACAGGCCTTAGTTTGCATTTTATTTTTAACAGCTTGAATAAACGTACCTTAATATTTACATGGAATTTCTCTTCAAAATACCAACATACATTTTTTGCTGATGCTTTATTAATACGCCTTTAGACACATCAATTATACAAAAATACTGAAACACCAATATACTGTTACGACATTACAGAATTATCTACGTGTTTCTCGAATGATCCAGTGGAATACGGTTAAATGTTGTGGCGTTCGTGATTTCAACATGCGCTCGCGAGACTTGTCTGGAAGCCGCCAGCCGCGCGGACTGTGTCAAGGCCGCAATCAATTACGTCGTAGTGTAGAGCATCTTAGGTAGTATGTGGAATAATCTAGATTTTCGGCGGGGTGTAAATACAGGTACGCAGTGACGCTCAGTTCAGTTTATTGTCGGGCGATTACAAATGATTACTGTGTGCGTTCAAGTGGTTATTAGTGAACTGTTGTGTTTTATAATCGGGCGGTTTAATTGTAATACAATTGTGTTTTATATTGGTTGGCATTTTATTGCGTGTGAACAATTATTATTTGATTTGTTGTAAGAGACAGTGCTGTTAATTACGAACTATTTAACTGTGAAAATTAAAGCTGGTGATTAGTGATTTAATTGGTGTCTTGTATTTTGTTTTCCACTGGACCTACGACGATCAAGTAGACCGTCGCGTCGTAGCAATACTTAAAGTAGACTTTATGCAGATTCAAGCATTTTAACAGTATCACAAATGAAAATGCACAGGTGTATTAAAACAGTTCTTAACAAACTATAGGGAAACAGCAGAGAACTACAGTACAAAATATAAAGTTTTTGAGAAAGGTGCAAAATTATTAAATTAAACACAAGACTGCAGTTATAGTATAACAGAGGGATTCTAAGCGGCAGAAGAAATATATATAGAAAATCCAAACAAGAATTACATAATTAAAAAGAAATGAAAGGTAGGTCTACATGAAATACGTAAAATAAAGAAGTTTTGAAGATGAAATGGTGGTTATAAAATGAAATAATACGAGAAATTGTCAAATTATTTATCTAACAATGAATAAGCAGAATGTAGCGTGTGTGTTATTAAATGTTGATATTCATTTTCTCTTGTATGTATGAGGAAAGTCGCGCGCAGAAGCGCGCATTAATTTGTATAGTGCAACGTAGGACAAATTTCTTCGTTTTTTCATGAACAGTAAAGAAATACAAAAAAGTACCTGGAAAAAGAATACCAAAGTTTAGTATCCAATATGCAAATTTTTGCTGCATAAAAGCGGCAGTTTTTAAACAGCAAACTTTTCTTGAAAGTGCTCACTAATGGAATGGTAAAATATTTTACTTCCAATGTGAGCAAATATATTTTGCGTTTCACTATTCGTTTTGTTAAAAATATGCGACAGAGAACAAATTTTGAGTTCCTTACACTCGTTCAGTTTTGTGTTACATAATTAATTATGAAACACAAACTTAAGTTTACACCTAGACTAAAAATCAATGTGCAGTAGCATGTTAAAGCAAAAGTCACCAACTAAACTTAAAGTAAAAAAATGCCGTGGTTGCTGAGTCAAAAATCAAATTCGTCTATGCCAACGCATCTTAAAACCTATATAAACCTATGATATACAATTGTGAAACTTTTATAAATAATCTAACACAAAAATTATCTAAAGACTGCAATCAGAAATGTGCGGTCAATAACCATGGTATTGTAAAATGTTAGCGCATTGATGTCTCTCTAACTTTGCACTACACACTAATCTAAATATTCCGTTTGTTGCTGAAGAAGCTCTAAGATTTACAATACTCTGCCATCACTGTGTACTGATGTTTACTTATCACCTTTGTTTTACTTTCCACAGCTCGCAGACCCATAAACCATGCTATTTCACTGGTTTGTCGGGCATGCAACAGTACCGTTGTTGGGTGATTTCTTCACTCAGCATCTTCGTCAGCATATTTAGTTTCTGTTTGTATGTAATTGTAAACAGATTCAAACGGGCAAAGTAAATACAGGAAATGCGTCCTCCACAGTCTCCACGAGCCTGAGCACGAGATCGTATTTGGTGCTCTCCCGCCGCAGTGTCTCTCTAGTCTTGTTTCCCTCTCAAAGCATGCGAGACCCAAATACGGGTGGCTCAATTCTTGCCGATGGACGAGAGCGTCGATTGCTCTTGTGCTCACTTACCTCGGACGGTATCGCAAAATATTTCGCCTAGTCGAGACGGCGAAAAATAGAGAGGGCATCAACACTTACGGAGCAAATAATAATAGTCTGATCTTGTGTCACATAGGTTTTTAAAACCTAAAATATAAACGACTATATATCAGAAACTATATTCTCTGAGATATTAAGTAAATGTATCACATTGCTTTTCTTTAGTTAGTACACTTTGTAAAAAGTTTTCATGGCCGGAACTTTAATATCGTTAATTTTTTAATGATAAGGTTTTGATGATTGATTTACTGATTTTTGATGCCTTCATTACCTTCACGTTTCGGCTACATCTGCGGTATTCTACCAAGATGTAAGATGAACAATCATTAACAATGCACCACAAACCCAAAACTTAAAAAAAATTTATCATTATTAACTTTTCTTAAATTATATTGAAAACTAAATAGTCTGACTAAAATATGTATTGTGTAATTTATAATGTTTGAGATTACTTTATCTTAGCCTGCATTTATTAATGATTTATCCTTACCTGGAGCGCTAAATCTGTGTGTGGTGAAAATATTACTACTACTTTTTACACTACTTAGCCAAAGCATACGTGAAGCGTATTAAAAAAACTAAGTTTGAAGGACGTAATTCAAGAACTACAGCTCTTCTATCTAAATAGACTATTCAAACTTCTGTTGTAAAATATAAACGACTTTTCGTTAACAATCAATCACTTTTTTACTGTGCAACGCCCCACTAGAACATCAGTTTGAATTAAAATTGGTGTGCTTTATACATAAAGTATTTTCTGTTCTTGTGTCTCAACATAGAATCTTTGTGATATCAAAATGGCACTTTCAATATAAAAACTAACTTCTACTGCACGTGAGAATAATAACATACAATTTATTAGTGGGTGCTTTATCACTTATGGCAGTATTTTACAAAGTGACTGTTAATATAATTTTCTAGATTTATCTAACTAAAATACATTGGAATCAACAGATAATTCCGCACTTTTGGACAAACAACTTTTTAATAGTTATTCCAATTGATATTTACTTCCATACATCTCTCTTCTCTTATTCAGAAGCAAAATTTTAAATTTGTTGAAAAATGTATTCATTTTTTGAGAAATTGTCTTTGCTTACAATCACAGTTATTTATAAATAATAGTAAACAAGTTTTATTATCATATGAAGATCTTTACTGTTGCGTACATTGCGTTGAACTAGACTGGAGCCGTTCAGTAAGCGACTTTGACGTTTGATATATGCGGTGGGAGTAAAAGCATGTATAAGAATCTCTGTCAATCATGTTACAGGAATTCGTTCACGCCACCATAGTAACGGCCTGTAACGCTACTGTGTTGCCACGTTCTCACCCAGATAAACTCGTGATTAATTTTGCACCATGCAGTCCTCTTTAAATGTAAAGCCACCCGTGTGCAACTGGCAACGTCGCAGCGAACTGTCAGAGTCGCTTACTGAACGGCTCCAGAATACCATTCCTTGCAAGTTTCAATATTGCAATATACATACATTATTTATGAGTGTAAGGGAAGGTTACAATAGAATACTATCAATTATAATCAATGTGTAGGAGTCAATGATTGAAGTAAAGAACAGTAGTTATAGTAACATTTATGACTTATCAAATTATAAAATAAAAGGGGAAATAAAAATTATTTATATTATTTCGTGCGTTTGTTGTAATTAGTAACAATTTATTGGTTTTTAGTGTAATCGGAAACGCTTAGAGAAATAAAGATAATAATGTATCCGTTATAAATACAGGGTTGTAAATGTTGTACTGGACCAAAATTAAAGGGAAATTTAGTCGGTAACTATGGAAACAGTGAGGTAACGTCACACAAATGTTTTCTTTTCATTAACGTGGAATTATTGTAGACCATTCAAATTGTGTCTGCGTAACGTTAGATTAAATAATATAAACAATAAATTCTCTGAACACAAACAAACTCGCTTTGTTGCGTATTACATATTTCAATACTTTTGTGCAAGGCCACAATGAATATAGTTAATATTCAAGAGAACCATTATCACGTCTTTACGATTTGTGTGATTATTATTCTCGGTTTTAACTAAAGTTATATAAATTATTTTTCAGTCCTACGTATACTACATTGGACACGATTCTGCAGAACTGAAGCATAAGTCATTTTTAGTGAAGCTTTTTAAATAACTTGAACGGCAGTTTGATATAGTTTCTGTGAGTATTAATACATTCGTGTAATTAACAAAAATTTTTTGGAGTGTTACATAAAAATTATATTCCAAATAGTCAAAATTACGGATTGTCGATATTCAAAATTTTTGTTTTCCGAATACAAAATTTAAATCATTAACATATTAAAGACAGTAGGTAATTGAATTATTAATGCGAATTAATTAAATTTAATTAATTTAACGCCCTAATTATTAGTAAATACATTGCAATTCCTAGAAAGATAACTTTGATTTTTTTTACAAATATTTATTCAAAATATCAGTAGAAAATTATAAGTCTTATTTAAATAATATTTTTCGGATCTTGATTTTTTTGAAATTTCTGTATAGTAGTCCAGTAAAATCTCAATATTACGGACCTTGGTTTTACAGACTTTGTATTTTACGGAGAAGTTTTTGAAAAAAGTAAAAAAATTTGGCTATATTATTTTACAAAACGTGGTGTTTCCTAACCGTTGTGACAAGTTTGAAGGAGGAGATTTGTTGTGGAAGACAAGATATTGCTTTAACACAAAAAATAATTATGATATGCAAAAATTCTAGGTACGGTAATGGATTTTATTATTAATACATCGGAAGAAGAGTTAAACGAATCTCATTACGTAGAACCATGAGGGATGCTACTATTTGAAAACATCATAAGATATAATCTAAAATGAAAATGGACCAGATTCTTTAACCAACGCCAAGAACAACTCATTTTAAAAAATGTTACCCCAATGTGTGTCAACACGTATAGTCGACAGTGAGAGTGATTAAGCTAATTATAAAAAGTTGTACTTTTTAACTTAATTTACATTTTCTAAGCACTCTTTGCCTTAAAATATTATGAAAAATTTGTTTATTAACAAATGTTTTATGAGTTTTATATTTAACTAACATGATGTTTGACATACCGCAGAATTATTCCAAATTCATTTAACATATTTTTTCATAAAATTACACTGTAGTTAAATAAAAAATTAAAATTAATTGCTCAACTCGCCTTTATAATTAAATAATACACTGAAAATCTAAAAAAAATACTCTAAAACATTTTGATCAGTGCTTTGGGACTACTCGAATTTTTGGACTGGCCTTGCCCGCGATAGTTCATAATCTCGAGAATTTACATAATTACATTTACGTACTTGCAGTAATAAAGTAGAATCATATGTAATGTTGCAAACTACACTTTTACTTTGAAATAGCATTAAGTGGACAAAAATTGTGAATGAGAAATAAAAGCCACACACACACACACACACACACACACAGACACAATTCTCCTGGTTTTATAGGCGTGTCCTGTGTATACTTGAGCATACTGAAAATAAGATTGGACAGATGGCAGTGAGTGACTATGAATTTCTGTCTTTGATTTTTTTCATTCCAAGTTAATGTAACTTTTCTGATATATTTATGTTTAGATTTGCTAAACTTAATTAGAATTTGTTTTAAGAGTACCCATGATGTAGAACACTATTTGATCTTTAGTTATTAAAATTCTTTAGTTGCCCAGTTACGACACATTGTGTCATTCTCCTGTGCCCGTCATTTACCCCATCCAAAGCGTACCTACCTTAGTCAAAAGCTTGATAAAGCAAAAACATGAAAACTTTAAGTAACCTTATAAAAGACAATCAAAATAATAACAGTTTTAAGCTAAAATTAAGGACAGTGATTACAAGAAAGCAAGAAGTGTCAAATAGCAATCTGAACTGGATCTGAAGGTTAAATTGAACAAAACTGACTGTAAGAAAGCAAGAAAAGAACTTCTTTCTGAATTGGCGCACTAGATATTTCAGATTATACTTGTTGATTATGTTCTTATTAAGAAACACTGCATTTCTTTACTTCAAAATGCTAGAATGAACAAAAGAATACACCAACTCAATTCACTACATAGAGTTATGTTACTATTCACTACGTAGTAATCAGAAAAGTTAGATAGAAATAACACAAGGTCAACACAAACCAAGAAATTATTAAAAGAATTTATGTTAAACAGAAGATAAGAAAAAGACTTTACGATACTAGGAGAGGTGGCTTACACAATATCTCTTCATGAGTCGAGCATGAAATAATATCAAACATTCCAAGCAACCTTTACCGGTAATTTCGAAGAAAATGGAAAAAGGCAAGAAAAGATAGGTTCTTAACGACGACATTGTAAATATGGAATTAAAAAACAATACACAGAGAATCAATACTTATATATCTTCTGAACCCTTTCAAGAAGTATAAAATTATTTATGCGAATCAAATAGAGAATTTGATAATGGGATACCATTAGTAACCAAACTGAAAATAACACTGGTAAACAAAGGTTTTGTCCCAAAGAAAGTAAAAGCGTTTTTAGTATGTATTTTTCCCCTGAATTCAAAAATGTTAACAGAATGTTTTTATCATCCTCAGTTTTCACGTTACCCCCTTTTAAGTCTAATATATGTTATTGAAATTATGCAATTATATTATGGCATTATTTATAATACATAAATAAATAAAAAATGTGTATTGATTGATCATTTAAGAAAGATCAGTTTAATATGAAAGAAAGTCTGAAATGGCTTAGAACAATAAACAATATTAGTCATAACTGCTGAATGATGCAATTCCTAAATAATGAGTCAGTGTTTTTAGAAATAGGCACAATGATTTCAAGAGTGTTTAATTTATTTTTCATTTGAAGATAGACTTGTCTTTGTAATAATGTTCTTTTCGTAGTGGAATCACTTGGTCATGAATTTAAAACAGAGGAGTGGAGTTTGCTTATTGATTCTTCTAAAATTAATCTGAAAGCAGTGTTTCTGCACGTTTGGAATAAGTTTCCATCAGTGCCACTAGCTTATGCTACGGATTTGAAAGAAACTTACGAGAACATGAAACTTTTTCTGGATAATATAAAGTATAAAGAATTGAAATGGAACATTTCTGGTGACTTAAAAGTAATTGCTCTCTTGCTAGGTCTTCAACTTTGTTTCACCAAGTACTGTCGTTTACTTTGCGAATGGAACAACAGATCCCGAAAGCCCGAAAAAATCATTACGTACAAAAAGAGTGGCCAAATTGAACATCGTTAACTCTAGGAAAGAAAAATGTTGTTAATGCACCGCTTGTTGATTCAAAAAAAGTTTATTTACCTCCACTACATATAAAGGTGGAGCTTATAAAAAATGGATCCAAATGTGGTTGGATTTGCGTACTTAAAAACAAGTTTCCAAAGATCAGTGACTCAAAAATCAAAGAAGGAACCTTTGTAGGACCCCTAATAAGTGACTTAACTAAAGATGAAAACTTTGGTAGTGCGTTAAACGAGGTGGAGAAAGTTGCATGGGAGTCTTTTAGGAGCATTTGCCAGAACTTCTTAGGAAACTATAAATCCGAGAATTACAAAGAAATAGTCAATGATCTTTCTTTCTTTTCTTCTAAAACCGGGTAACAGAATAAGAAAATAGAGTAAGAAAATGTCCTATCGAAAGAAAAAAATTGGAAACTTAGGTCTAGGATAAAGTAGATACTGGATTCTTGGAAACTCTGGTGCCCTAAGGTGACGTAGAGAAGGCGGTTGTTACAACATGCGTTGTATAAAAAAGGTTCTACATGCAGCCAGAAAAAATCTTAGAAGGAATTAAAAACAGAAAATTCAATTAAATTAAATTCTTAAATTTTGAACATTTAAATAACATATGGGTAGAAGTTACTCATCATCATCATCGTCGTCGACACCTAGAATAAGGTTCCACGACTCGTTCTGGGCTCACAGCGTCCACTTATCCTGTTCTATCCACCTTGTTATTGGCCGCCCCAAAGCGCACCGTCCTCTTGCAACATATTGCGGCACCCGCCTCGTTACATTAGTTGATAATTGTCGCTGTAGATAGGCTATGAATTTCTCTCTACATTCTTCTATTTTAACACAGAATTTTTGTATATTTAATTCAGCCCATCTGGGCTAATATTTATCTACATTATTCAACTGGATGATAAACTGGGCGGAAATTATAACCAAAAATAATCCAGAGGAGCAAAGATTTTTCAGAAAACGAACTTGGTAGTGATAACACAATTCCTATCTGACCAATAATTTAAAAACCCCCCCAAAAAAACATTTGCTTATAGCTTTTGAGGATTTTGAAAAGGTCTTTTTACAAAATCAAATTTAAAAAATAATTTTATAATTAATATCGATCTAATGAAATCAATCTAAAGTCTTATAAAAATACCAAAGTAATGTTAACGTTGAACTCTAATTATTCGAAAATATTACAAATGTCCGTAGCTTTTAAACAAACTGAAAATTTCGAAAGTTATTTAACGTCAACACGAGCAACATTATGAGATAATAATAAAGAATGGATATGGGGCTTCGACGTCAGCACATAAAGGAGGAGATGGAAGAACGTCTAGTAAGACCATTATATAAGCCGAACAAATTTTCTAATGAATACGTATAACTTGAATATATCTTCTGAAATTCTAAATCATGGCCTTCGTAAACACTTATACAGTTACTAGCAAAAAACCCGTGCTTCGCTACGGAGTTTCACGTTGTACGTAATTGTACAATTATTGCTCGCTTAATAGGATAGGATAAGATAGATTGTACAAATTCTCAACTCTCAGTTTGTTTAATTACATTCATAGCAACAGCTATTTATTATTTATTTCGAGAAAATCGTTAGAGCCGTTTCCGAGAAAAAAAGGACATACATTTATTAATTAATTGAACTTCGAAATTTTCTCGACTATAAGAACTTGCAAACAACGAAGTTTTTTGTAATTTAAAACAATGATTAAAAACTCAGGACTAAATGTATTCGGGGTTTCCAGTAAACTGGGATGTCAACCACTTCATTTACAAAGTATGCAATTCCCGCGATAAATTTCAGTATTTGGTTTTTTGCCCCTTAGGAGTGAAAGTTTTTAAAACCGTTTCTTAGTGAGCACCTGGGACCTATGATGAAGCTATGTTCAAAGTTTCATTGATATCCATTCAGTGGTTTCAGAGACATCGTGATCAGTGAGCCAGCCAGTGGTATTTGGCTTATATAGATATCTATATCTAGCCGATTTACCCAGCGTTGCTCGGGTTCATAATTTATTCATAGGCTCATAGGCACCTATTCTTGTTCTAACGTTATATTACTTGTATACTGTATAATCTTCCTTATATTGTTACGTTCGCATTCTCACTGGAGGAATACTCTGTAGCGCACCTGTTTAAGAACATGTCATAAACTGTATTCTTATATCTGGAGAAGAATTCTGTTGCGCGTGATGCTCCTGCTCGATTTCTAACTCTGGGAGAGGGCGAACAGCTAAATTAGTTTTCAATAAAATGTCTACAGTACTTGCACGCGCTGCGTATTTAACTGTCGTTTTATAATTCATTGTGTTAATGTTGAAATAAGGCATTTGTTAAACTAGTGTCTCCTAAACGTATTCTAACAATACAATACCTCTATAGATTTAAGCTTATCAATTTTTAAATTCAAACTGAAGCAAGTACATTTATATTGTCTGAACACTATGATCTGAATACATTCGCTATCAAAACTTTGTTTTTTATACTCGCTTATAACTTACTTCGATCTTAACTTATCCACTTTTAAATTCAAACTGAAACAACTCTGAATTCACACACTATTAAGAAGTTTCTTAAGATGCATACACCACCTTTGATATCATAACCTTATCTTTATTTATAAAAACCGTGGACTCTGGCCCCGCCGTCTTTCGCGGGTTCCGTGGATGAACTCCGGGGAAGGCCCGTCGGACGGCTCCCGCGCTATTTCCTATGCGGGAGACTTCCACCGATGCTATGGTAACAAGAATCTATTCTATTGGGTTGCCATAGTAACCAGATCTAATAGTTGTTTAAGACCCAAGGGACCCCCCAGAGGATCGTATCGGAAAATCACCTCTCCTATGTTGGTTCTCCCGTTGCGTAAATTATTTGTGCCAAGTTTGGTTGAAATCGGTCCAGTGGTTTAGGAGGAGATGTGGAAGACCCCAAAGGACCCCCAAAGGACCCCATCGAAGGAAACACCTATCCTATGTTGGTTCTCCCGTTGTGTAAAATATTTGTGCCAAGGTTGGTTGAAATCGGTCCAGTGATTTAGGAGGAGATGTGGAAGACCCCAAAGGACCCCATCGAAGAAAACACCTATCCTATGTTGGTTCTCCCGTTGCGTAAAATATTTGTGCCAAGGTTGGTTGAAATCGGTCCAGTGATTTAGGAGGAGATGTGGAAGACCCCAAAGGACCCCCAAAGGACCCCATAGAAGAAAACACCTATCCTATGTTGGTTCTCCCGTTGCGTAAAATATTTGTGCCAAGGTTGGTTGAAATCGGTCCAGTGATTTAGGAGGAGATGTAGAAGACCCCAAAGAACCCCCCAAAGGACCCCATCGAAAAAAGCACCTCTCCTATGTTGGTTCTCCCGTCGCGTAAAATATTTGTGCCAAGTTTGGTTGAAATCGGGCCAGTGGTTTAGGAGGAGATGTCGAACATACATACAATGGGGGGGTTGCCCCTTAGGAGTGAAAGTTTTTAAAACTGTTTCTTAGTGAGCACCTAAGACCTATGATGAAGCTATGTTCAAAGTTTCATTGATATCCATTCAGTAGTTTTTGCTCTACGTTGATTCTATGTCAGTCAGTCAGGCAAACTTCCCCCCCCTTTTTCCCCCTTTAAAGGTCGAATTTCCAAAAATCCCCTCTTAGCGGATACCTACATCACATAAGGAACCTACATGCCAAATTTCAAGTTTCTAGGTGTTATAGTTTCGGAGATTTCGTGATGAATCAGTCAGTGAGTCAGTGGTATTTCTCTTTTATATATATAGATAACTAAAATATTATTTACGTAGGTGACTGGTAAGTGATGATAATGTTGCTGTGAATAAGCTTGATAAATGGCAGTAAATTACATGTAAAACGTTGTAGATTTCTGAGTAGTAACCTGTAATTAAAACCCGTACGGTTGAAACTTTCTACAAGTAGAAACTTTAACAACCGTTGCAGTTTGGGGATGTTAAGTTAAAATTTCCAGGGCTGTAGTTTCTTCATCGTCGCTGAAAGCAGCTTTTATATCGCGGATACTGAGACTTCTGAGGCGCCACTGAATATGACTGGTACTGCAGGTGGAATTGGAACGTTTGGCAACAATTACTACTATAGACCGCAGCCCTACACCTTGAGAAGTTTTAACACCAGTCGTGAGCACCTACATACTTTAGTATTTTTTTTTTTCACTATTTCAGAATAGAAGCAGGAGAAATTCAATCTGTACAACGAATTGAGATACGCAAAGGAAGAACATGTAGTAGACTCTTCTTCTCTATATTTGTACTAACATAAGGGAATAAATAAAACACACACACACACACACACACACACATATCATGGGTGGAGCAGTCAGAAAAAAACGATTTAAAACTGTCACACATTTTAAAGTGGCATGTGTAGTACAACTGTGTGACAAATGTAACCAGGTAAAAAATGACTTTAATTTTGATAACTCACGTTCCAATGGTTAATTAATCTCGCACTGGACACTCCTCTCGGGTAGTTTTTCAATCTCGCCTCTTCATGTGTGCACTGAATTTATTTTAAGCCAAAAATGCGATCATTTACAATTTCCCCACTTTTTGTGAAACGGTTTGGCAGTAGATTTTCGCTCGAATCCCGCCGCTTACAGGTCAGCTGTTTCGCGTTGGTTCCCAAATTGGCCGTCGCAGCGCTGATACCCTTGCAGTAGCGAGAATGGCTTTGTGTATGTAATACGTTATGGGAGTTTTTTGTCAAGTCAGTTTGTCTTTGCGAACACAGCAGAATTGGTTCTCTATTTAAAATTTTGGTCCCTCCTGGGCCGTTGACGTTCTGGCTGCGTGATTTCTATTAAAATGTGCCGTGTTGCTGCTCTATTTCAGCAACACATTGGCGTAGATTCTTGTAGAGGTTAAGTCAGTCTGTTTGTCAATGTACGGGAAAAGCCTTTCTTCGGGTCTGGTGTCGATTTCTCGCCTTCGGTTTCGCCTTGACTGCGTTGATCAGTGTCGTGGGTGATGCGTCTGTTCCGGATTTCAAGCTTCAAGTGTTTTTGGGTCGAATTTGGTCTCTCTTTTATACTAATTCAGGCTGATTGTTTTCATTGACTTCCGGTATATTTGTGTAAAAATTCCTTCTAGATTGTTCGAGAATTAAGAAATGGAACATCATGGAACAAATTTAATTTCCGTCGAAGGTTTTAGAACAAATTTCTTATTCTTCACACTAAGGATATTTCAAAAATTACTCTGGTATTTGTCAAACAGTTTTACATTAGTACTCACAATTTGCATGCCATTATTACATTTAGAATCTCTGTTTTCAACTGAATCTAGTGATACTAATTATGATTGGTTTTTAGATAAATTAACTCTAATAAGTAACACAATATACAACTCTCACCTTGGGTTGTTGTCATTAAAATTCAATTTTTTAGAACAAAAAATTGTTGTGAAACTATTATGTTTCTTCCATAACATGAATACATAATATTACTATCTTCCTATAACAAAACAAACAAATTATAACATATATAATACACAGATAATTTCAATTTTACATGGCCCATGCCCATGGCCTATGTTGTTGTCAATGTTATGACACAATAATTACTCTCTTTCTTTAACATATATAATATTTCACTAGTGTACACTCAGAGTTTATTACATTGTCTGTCTTTTGTGATACCTGGTTACTCTTTACACATATTATCTTTATTACAGGATAACATAGCATCATATTGGTTTGCCTGAGATGTCCTTTTTCATAGTGTGACAAATCTCACTCTTATAAGTTAATTCTTTCATAATTGATCTTATTTTCAACTGAGTCTGTCCGTGTTTATGGTATACTAAAGTATTGTACCATTCCCTTTTATTTTTGTCAACATTTTGTAAATATTTAGCCAGATATGACTATTTTTTGTACTGGTTGATTGGCCCCAGCCATACATGGTATAGGTAAATATTTTGCTAACTCGACTATTACAATGTTAAAGTTAGTCAAATATTTTAGTATAGTCGCTTTATATTATATTTCAACTTTCTAATGCAATTTGGTTGCATTTTGGCAACATTAAATCCATAAATCACACCATATTATATGCCTACCACATGTTTTTAGTTAATACTGTTTTTGGCTATTTTGACTGACTTTTATTCATTTGACAGCTTTCTTTATTTAAGATAAATTGTTCATTTTTGCCTGCTTGACAATTACACATAGTTTTTATTTCAATTTGATAATAATTAATTTTTACATGAATCTGAGTGTTTGGTCTCAAATCCAACACATTAATATTTTTTGTCATAACAATTATTTAGTTTTTATTTTAACTTAGATTCTTTCTAATAATGTATTTAAGTCTTTTAATACATTTATTTTATTTACATTACATAATATAATAATGGATCATGTCCATTCATTCACAATAAATAGTTCTTTATACTCTATTCAGAGTTACTAAACTTAATAATTAATGACTCCATTTTGGTTGATCCTGATATTATTTGTCTCTCTCATAGTATCTTATGCTTTTTTCACTGTTATTCACTTTAATAATATATATGGAGTTTGTGTCTTAGTCACAGTCTGGTCGTTTTTCATGTTAGTAGTAATAATTATTAGACAATATTACATAATTTTTTAGGGCTAATTGGGTTCGATACTGTCCACCTCACTCTCCTCCATTGCTATGTAAATGGTTTCCTTTATGGAACGTTCTGTGACGTTACATATGCCTCTCCGTTAAAATTGATAATTTTTGAAAAACATATCTTTGGTTTTGATGAAATTATCATCTCTATATTAACCTTTTATTAGCTTCTTTATATTTCATTCTTTTATCTTATAACTAAATTCCTGTACTACTCCTTTAATATATTAATCCAACTCAATATTCCTAGTTCGTTCTTTGTCGTATCACCTATTCCTTTCCTTTTTACCTTGATGTTAATTATTTAATCTTTTATATAATTCCCTATCAATTCATACAGGGTTGGGAGTCAGAGTGGCTCGCTATGGCATACATTCTCTGCCCTTCCCTATCTATAACTACTGAAATCAGAGGCAACACATCCCTGTCCAGAAAATAATAATTGCACCTTCGCAACAAATAATAATAATAATAATAAAAAAAAATACAATATTCAAAGATCATAGGCTCCTACACATAAATTCCCTTGCTTAAACTCTTCTGATTAATTCGTAATTATATTAATATATCGTTCTCCGCAGGTAAAATTATCGTTTAAAATCATTCAATGTTAATAGCTATATTTATATTCATCATTACCTCCTTATGTAACACGCTGTTTTCCTTTTTTTTTCCTTTATCATCTCCATTTAGTATCAATTATATGACAGTATTTCTCTTTCTTTTCTCCTTTACTAAGTACGGGTAAGCTGGTAAATATACGTTGACATGGCTATTGGAAATAAATCTTGCCTATAGTGGAATGTGTCCATCTCGTAATATTTATTAATAATAATAATTATATTTATTTAATAATCTCTACCTCCTTTCTAATTATGGGTAAGTTAGAAAATTCACGTTAACGACTTTAGTCATGGTACCTTCTCAATGGTGCTGTATTTGACTTGGGTTTTTGATCGTGGTACTTGCTCACTGATTGAGTATTTGACTTGTGATTCTTAATCATGGTACTTTTTCAATGATGTTTGGTTATACGTACCTTTTACTTTGTTACTAACCGTGTCGGTTACCTCGTAAGTATTGTTTTTATTGTCTCTGGTGATCGTGAAAGGTCCTGTATATAAAAGTAGCAATTTCCTCGTTATGCCTTGTATAGCACTGGGCAATTCTCTATTTTTAACTAACACCTTTTCTCCTACCTCATATTTAATTGCCTTGGGCTGTGATTTGACATATTTTTTCCGCTGCTGTTCCGTTTTTTCTAACACCTTGTTATAAAATTTGGTTCTTTCAAATTGGTATGCGGGTTCGTCGGGAAAATTAATAATCTCTTTTATCTCTCGTGGTGGGAGTCTTTTGAACATAACTGTGTATGGTGATACCTCGATGGTATTGTGATATGAGAAATTGAGAAAATCCTCGGTTGATGCTACGTATTCATGCCATCTTTTCTGTTCGTTATGGCAGTATGTTCTCAGCAACCGTCCTACTTCCCTTAACACTCTCTCGGCTGGGTTACTATTCGGGTGATATACGGACGTCTTGTACGTTTTTATTCCGTGTTCTCCAAGGTTTTCCTTCCAAAGTTTTCCCCTAAACTGGGTACCGTGGTCCGTAATTATAGAAAACGGTCGGCCTACCTCCATTATATATCGCTCTATTATGATGTCTATTATCTTCCTGGTCGTTGCCCTAGTTATTGGGTATAGCTTGGTATATTTGCTAAAATGGTTGAAGATGATTACGATAAATTTATATCGGTGTCTCCCACCGCTGCGTGGAAATGGTCCACAGATATCGAGAAATACCTTTTCCAATTTTTCGGTGGATGTTATGGGTATCAAGACCCCTTCCTTTCTCTCGTTATCACACTTTACTTTTTGACAAATATGGCACGACCGTATCGCCAGTTGCACCTTCTTATTCATCCCTTTGATGTATGTTTGCTCTTCCAATGCCTTCCTTACTTTGAGGGCACCCATATGTCCGTACCTATCGTGATAGCCGATTATTAGCGGTCTCTCTATCGCTGGTGGAATTACTAACTTCCAATTCTCTTGGTGCGGGGTATACCTTATAAACAAAGTGTCGTTGTGTATACAGTAATATCTATTTATGACCTCATCGCCTTCCTGTATCCTTTTCCTAATATCTCCTAATTTTGGATCGGCCTCTTGTTGTGACTTTATATTGTTTAAAATATTTTTTAAATCTTCCCTGCTCTTAATAATATGGTATACTTTTGCTAATTGTCCCTTTTCGCCGTCAAAGGTTTGGTCTGGTATATTGATGCGAGATAGGACGTCGGCTGCTACGTTCTGTTTGCCGGGTATATACTCCCATGTGATATTATATTCTTGCAAGGCCAAAACCCATCTCGTCAGCCTTCCGTGGTTCAGCTTACAATGCTTTAAAAATGATATAGATTTGTGGTCGCTTCTAACCGTGATGGGGTACCCTAATATATATGTCCTAAATTTACCGCATGCGAAAACTACACTCAACAATTCTTTTTCGGTAGTATTGTAGTTTCGTTCGCAACTGTTCAGCACGCGGCTAGCGAAGCTAATTACTAAATGGTTACCATCCTGATCTTCCTGATATAGGGCTGCACCTAAACTCACGTTACTGGCATCGCAATTTAGAAAAAATGGTTTTGTAAAGTCGGGATGATGCAATATTACTGCTTCTAAAAACTTTTCCTTTATGAGATTGAGCACTCCATCTTGCTCTGGCCCCCAAGTCCATTTGTCTTTAGCTGATAACTGCTTTTGGAACCTGGCAGTTAGTTCTGAGTAATTGGACCGAAACTTTCTGTAATAGTTACAGATTCCTAAAAATGACTGCAGCTGTTTCCTATTCTTTGGGGTGGGGAATTTCTGTATGGCCTCTACCTTCTCTTTGGATGGAGTAATCCCCTGTTCTGTTAAATTAAAGCCTAAAAATTTCACCTCATTTGCAATGAATTGGGACTTGTCTAATTTGAGGGTGATATTATTCTCTGATAGTTTCTCTAACACCTGTTCAACCCTATTACAATGGTCGTCCCAATTCACTGAAGTTACCAGTAGATCGTCGACGTATACTGTCGTAACCTTCAGTACTTCCTGCCCCAATATTCTGTCCATTATCTTTACAAACACCGCCACAGAATTTATTAAACCAAAAGGTAACCGCTTAAACTGATAGTTTCTGCCCTCGAATATGAACGCCATATATTTCCTACTATCAGGGTGGAGCTCGACCTGCCAGTAGCCGCATACGGTATCCCATGAACTTATATACTTTGTCCCGTGAAAATTTTTTCAATATCTCTTCTATCTCCCCAGGTGATGTGCGGTTGTTAACAATCATCTTGTTGATCTCCCTAGCATCGAGACATAAACGTACCTTTCCGTTCTTTTTTGGCACCGCTATGATTGGGCTGGTAAAGGGCGAATGACTATACTCGATTATGTCGTCCTCTATCATTCTGTTCAATTCTTCCCTGACTTCGTTCTTTAGCGAGTAGGCGATCGGGTACAATTTCCTGTTAAATTCCACCGGAGTTTTGAATTTTATGCTGCATTGATAATCTCTGGCTTTACCTGGAGCGTTTGAGAATATGTGTTTGTAATTGTTGTATACCTTAATCAATTGTTCCGCCTGTGTTTCGCTGATCAGATCCCTTGCTTTCGTCCTTCGGAAATCCCGTATTTCTTCTAATTTTTCTAACCACAACTCTGGGTTTTCCTCCTGATATAAAGGCATGTTTATTGGTCGATCGGCACAATAATAATGTTTTACTATCGCTTGATAAGGTGTGTTGTCTGTACCATCTCCTTGGACTTCAATTAAATTATTGGTCCAAATTCCCTCGTCAGTTTTTAAAGTTATCATCTTACCTTCTAAATCTATTACTGCATTATATGGCCTAAGTATATCGCAGCCTATTAGGATACTCATGGGTAAATTATTCGCCACTAATAACCCTACTGGTATCGTTACCCCATTACTAGTCATCTCTAATGACACCTGTTCCTTTATCGATTTATTTTGCCTCCCCGTTGCTCCGACTAAAATGATGTTATTTATAGGCAGAGTGGGTATGGGCAAATTACTGTTTTGTTTGATCCTCTCTAACTGTACACTATCGATAAGCGATACATTTGACCCCGTGTCAATGAGTAATATTGCTTCTATGCCATTGATATTTGCCTTGATTTGTACGATATCGTTATTCCCTTTGTTATGATTTTTAACGATATTGTCACTCTCTTCTAATTACTCTTCTCTAATATCCTTAACATAATTATTTATTCTTGTTGTCATAGTCCCGTCTTTGTCCTGTCTATGTTTGTAACTAGTCACCCCATAATATTGGTTCAGTGAAGGGCGGTTTTCCTTTTCCACTGCCGCGTTTAGTTTAAATGAGCCACTGTCTCATTGGCCCGGTCTCCCGGAACATTGGGTTGCTGACCCGTCTGTGTTTCCTGCCTGACCTCGGGATTACCATTAATAGGTTGGCTATTCGTTGTATTACCCGGGTTACCTGGTGCCTGTTGTGGGTAAAACATGTCTTCCACACTTAACTCGGGTTCCACATTCTTCTTCGCCTTTTTTCCCTTAGGTTGCGGCATTTTGATCTGTTGGTAGTTGCCGGTCTTGTTCCGTTTTTTCAAGCCTCACTAGTTGGGCTGCCAATTTATAACAAATAGCAAAAATTGTGGGGTCGTAATGCCTTCTTCAACAACCTCACGTCGGAGTCGTCAATTTATAACAAATAGCGAAGTGTGTATGGGTTGTTATGTGTTGTAAAATGTCGGGCGTTACCTCCGCGCACTTTTTGGTACTTACCGGTGACTGGATCCTTTGCGGTGATGTAGTCCTGTAACACAACTTAATACTATGTTTTTTGTGGGCGCCACTTGGAATCGTTTGTTCCAAGAAAGAAATGTGATTATTAAAAAAATTAAAATTTTTAATTCTTACTTCTATGAAAAAATGTAAACAAGTCAGTTTGTTTTGAAAAAATAAAGTAAGTTTAATGATTCTTAAAAAAAAATCGTCTGAAGGACTAACATTCATGAAAAAATTATAAAATTGCAGAGTTACAAAAAAAAATTCATAAGTTATTATTATTATTGACAATTTTATTTCTCCAATCAAGTATCGGCTAGTATGTTCAATTTTTTACTCAGTTGAAAAGCATGAGTTTAATACGTGAAAAAATCTTTACTCTCAGGACGTGACTCCTTTGAACTACCAAGACATATCAATAAGATGCTTTACAAGAAAAATTAAGTGATTTGAAGGGGTGTGTGGCATGTGTAGTACAACTGTGTGACAAATGTAACCAGGTAAAAAATGACTTTAATTTTGATAACTCACGTTCCAATGGTTAATTAATCTCGCACTGGACACTCCTCTCGGGTAGTTTTTCAATCTCGCCTCTTCATGTGTGCACTGAATTTATTTTAAGTCAAAAATGCGATCATTTACAATTTCCGCACTTTTTGTGAAACGGTTTGGCAGTAGATTTTCGCTCAAATCACGCCGCTTACAGGTCAGCTGTTTCGCGTTGGTTCCCAAATTGGCCGTCGCAGCGCTGATACCCTTGCAGTAGCGAGAAAGGCTTTGTGTATGTAATACGTTATGGGAGTTTTTTGTCAAGTCAGTTTGTCTTTGCGAACACAACAGAAATGGTTATCTATTAAAAATTTTGGTCCCTCCTGGGCCGTTGACGTTCTGGCTGCGTGATTTCTATTAAAATGTGCCGTGTTGCTGCTCTATTTCAGCAACACATTGGCGTAGATTCTTGTAGAGGTTAAGTCAGTCTGTTTGTCAATGTACGGGAAAAGCCTTTCTTCGGGTCTGGTGTCGATTTCTCGCCTTCGGTTTCGCCTTGACCGCGTTGATCAGTGTCGTGGGTGATGCGTCTGTTCCGGATTTCAAGCTTCAAGTGTTTTTGGGTCGAATTTGGTCTCTCTTTTATACTAATTCAGGCTGATTGTTTTCATTGACTTCCGGTATATTTGTGTAAAAATTCCTTCTAGATTGTTCGAGAATTAAGAAATGGAACATCATGGAACAAATTTAATTTCCGTCGAAGCTTTTAGAACAAATTTCTTATTCTTCACACTAAGGATATTTCAAAAATTACTCTGGTATTTGTCAAACAGTTTTACATTAGTACTCACAATTTGCATGCCATTATTACATTTAGATTCTCTGTTTTCAACTGAATCTAGCGATACTAATTATGATTGGTTTTTAGATAAATTAACTCTAATAAGTAACACAATATACAACTCTCACCTTGGGTTGTTTTCATTAAAATTCAATTTTTTAGAACAAAAAATTGTTGTGAATCTATTATGTTTCTTCCATAACATGAATACATAATATTACTATCTTCCTATAACAAAACAAACAAATTTTAACATATATAATACACAGATAATTTCAATTTTACATGGCCCATGCCCATGGCCTATGTTGTTGTCAATGTTATGACACAATAATTACTCTCTTTCTTTAACATATATAATATTTCACTAGTGTACACTCAGAGTTTATTACATTGTCTGTCTTTTGTGATACCTGGTTACTCTTTACACATATTATCTTTATTACAGGATAACATAGCATCATATTGGTTTGCCTGAGATGTCCTTTTTCATAGTGTGACAAATCTCACTCTTATAAGTTAAATTCTTTCATAATTGATCTTATTTTCAACTGAGTCTGTCCGTTTTTATGGTATACTAAAGTATTGTACCATTCTCTTTTATTTTTGTCAACATTTTGTAAAAATTTAGCCAGATATGACTATTTTTTGTACTGGTTGATTGGCCCCAGCCATACATGGTATAGGTAAATATTTTGCTAACTCGACTATTACAATGTTAAAGTTAGTCAAATATATTAGTATAGTCGCTTTATATTATATTTCAACTTTCTAATGCAATTTGGTTGCATTTTGGCAACATTAAATCCATAAATCACACCATATTATATGCCTACCACATGTTTTTAGATAATACTGTTTTTGGCTATTTTGACTGACTTTTATTCATTTGACAGCTTTCTTTATTTAAGATAAATTGTTCATTTTTGTCTGCTTGACAATCACATATAGTTTTTATTTCAATTTGATAATAATTAATTTTTACATGAAATCTGAGTGTTTGGTCTCAAATCCAACACATTCATATTTTTTGTCATAACAATTATATAGTTTTTATTTTAACTTTGATTCTTTCTAATAATGTATTTAAGGGTGGAACGAAAATGGCCTTTTTTTATTTTTTTTTTTGTTTAGTTTTGTAATAGTGGGGAAAAGTTGCCTTTTAGGTTCAAAAAGAAGAAAAAAAATTTGGTTGCTATACTACAACATCTTGAGGTGCCGCAAAGAGCTTAAAATTTGTAAGAAAATTCAAAAAATTGAAAAATTATAAAGTTTGATAAGTAATTTTTTATGGTTTTCTCGTACATATAATGTTACAAAAGATAGTTGTAAATACATATATAAGCATTAGAATTGGAAAAAATTATTAATTACAAAATATAATAATATTGAAAAAGATTTTTTAATGTCAAAAGTTTGTATTTTTGCTAATTTTGAAACTTTTGCGAACATTTTGGTTGTTACAGATAGTAGTAAATAAGGTTGAAATAAAAGCTCGTCAAATCAATTATATATTTTTTTTATTAGAGCACACGTAAAAAAGTATCATAATACACTTTTAAAGACATTGAAAGTTCATTTTTTATGATTTAAAAAACCCTTAATAATTACAAATGTTACAGCTGCAAAATGTTTGTTTCTACTTCATTGACACATTAAACTGTTTTTTTGTATCAAATTTTGGCATGTTCTCACGTGAGTCAATTTTTGCTCTTATATATCCTTCTCTTGCGATTGAACCACAGACATTTTGAGCCGATTCGGTCATCAGTTTCACAGCTCTTTCCACTGCTTGCGTGTGACAAGGAAGCCGGGTGACAGTGACACACAGTAGTGACAAGCTAACCACTTTACTATTTGGTTGAGCTTCAGATGTCTTCCGTATAAAGTCTTTGAGAGAGTCAATGGAAACATGTTTTACCAAGGGGGGTTCAGTTACGTCATTTTCAGCCCATGAGATCATGTCGATGTAATCCTTTGCATCAAAGTTTATCTTTGGATCTTTAAAGTTCCTGACTCCGCCTCTACTTTCTGTTCTTGCTTTTAAAACACGTCGTAAACCAAGTTCTCTTACATTTTTGTGCTGATCACATAGCATGGACAAAAGGAGATTTTCTGCAGCAGCAAAGTACCCATTTCTTTGAATAACCGGGTCTAGAACGTTCTTGAAATCATCAGAAGGATAGCGTGAATATGAGATAAGCTTAAACAGATGTTTGGAACCATAAGTACATGAAGGTTTTAACTTAATGTTAAACCACACAGGTGCATACACTTTCACAATGTACTCAGCCAGAGTCTTAAGGTTTTCAGTTGGATTTTCAGTTGCCACATACAATCTAAGTATACGGTTTGCTAATGTAAGCCACCTGGAGTGAGCAAGTTTTCCAGGGTTTCTTAAAGATAAATCTAGTGAGCAATTTCCACTTGATACAGCGACACACATATCCAATAAATACTTCTGATCTGTACTTAAATCATTTATGTTCTCCAAAAGAGGAAGGTTATTTTCAATTGGCAAGAAAGTAACCACAGGAAGATTAGCACAGTTTTCCAGCTGCTGACCTATTTCGCCTTTAAACTCATTGGGTCCCTTCGTTTTACCATCTAAATGACAAAAAAGATGTCGCAAAGGTAGCTCATTTCCATGGAACAAACAAACTAATCATTGTAAAGGTCTTCCTATTTCATTTTCCATCAAAGAAATCACACCATTATTATGTCCAGTGTTTACAACGGTTCCATCACACCCAATAGCAGTAAAGTTCAAAAGTTGTTCGTTGTGTTCTCTATCTTCAAGAAACTCCTGTATACTGTCTGCTATGCCTTTCCAGTGCCAGATTTAGGTGTTACGTGGCCTAAAAACTTCGAGTTTGGTTCCTCTATTAGTGAAACGTGCTCTTCTGAAATAACTTTTTTGTACAACTTAATTCCTTTCTTTTCTTGAAGAATTGTTTTGTCTCTTCTTCCATCAAAAAACAATGCAATAGTTAAACTGTTTTTATCTTTCTATTCATATTAAAACGCCTATTTGAAACTTTTATTGCATAATCGAGACACATAAAATTCTTTGAAAAAGTTACAAAAAGTGTGTTTTTATAAAACTTTACCGCTCTTGCGGCACCTCAAGACATAATCCAAAAAGTTAAAAAAAAATTGTATGTCTTTTTTTATATAAAAACTGCTTTTTTGACAGTATTTGAAATTAAAAAAAAATGTTTGACAACTTCTTAAAAAAACTTTAAAATGTAGCGAAAATTGCAAATTTATGAAAATTTATCGTCCTTGCGGCACCTCAAGACGTGCTCCAATATTTTTCATATCTTTTTTTTATCTTATTTACACCAAAAGGCAACTTTTCCGCGCTATTACAAATTAAAAATCCAAACTTGATTTTTTCGTTCCACCCCTGTCCACCTCACTCTCCTCTTATGATAAATTGCTATGTAAATGGTTTCCTTTATGGAACGTTCTGTGACGTTACAATATATATATATATATATATATATATTTTGTAACAAACCTAATATATCTCTGTTGTTTACAAAATAAAAAATAATTGTTTTTACCAAAATAAAATTTCTTGGTTGTTTTGAAAAAAATTAGGTTTTATTTTAATTATTTAATACTTTAGGAAATAATTCTTGTAATTGTGTGGTGTTAAAATTTTAATTTCCTTCGAGTCAATTTTGTTAATAATATCGCTTATTGTTCACTGTAATTAAATTCAGCGTTGACAGAATAGTCTAATTCATTGATCGATTACGGTATTTCTTCTTCTTCGTATGTATTACTTCCACTTGAGTAATGGCCGCCTTTCTTGTAGTCCTGTTGTTCACTAATACATGTTTATTAAATTTATAAATAAATTTTAAACCAAATTGTAGAATTTCTAAATTTTATTGACAATTGTTTTAAAAGTATCGATTTAAAATCGATTCTCATATAATGCTCGACTCGTTCACAGGGCGATCGATTGTTGGTCATAGGTTATTTAATATTAATTTTTCAGGTTCTTTGAACGGTTATATTTAATAGTCAGAGAAGGGGTAAGGTTAGAAAGTATAACATTTACAATTAAAAAGCTTAATAGTTAAAAATTACAACGTTACTTGATAATATATAATGTTTATAAAATGAAAAACTCGAACCAATGATGTGTTGAAGAATACTAGTAATCGTGTGCGCTTTGCATGCCGGGAATCACAATGGCCGCTTCGGAGCTGCTGATGTAAAACTGAATCGTCTGGATGAAATTTTCTTCCAATAAAGCTGCCCTTTCGATGCTTCCTCGTCATCACAGTAGTGATTAATATTTCTGGTGTTATTGTAGTATCTCTCGTTCAATGTTCTGTTATTCATTCGAGAAAAATGTGTATGATAATGTTAAGTTACTGGTGTCATAAAGTTCGTTTTAGTTATTCGGAATTATTAGTGTTAGAGGTTCATGTGGTTAATTAACTAAGTTCGGTTGTGTATTTACTTGATTCAATGTTTGTAGTGGTCAATTTTCACTGAGTTTAAGGTTTAAAATAGTTCTGTCGAAATTCTCAAAATTTTACTGTAGGCTAGGTTCAATTTTTACACGCCATTAATGGTTCCGATATAGGTTGTCATGTAGCTAGAGCTCACTCAACCGTACACTACGAACGTTAATAAAGAACTGTCTTACTTCCTTCGTTCTCTTAAATATCTTAGCCAATTTAATATTAGCAATGTATTGTTTCAATTTTTAATCGCTTCCGTTACATGTAAGAAAAATTCATTATATCACAGAATATATTTCGGTTATTAATTAATTTCATTAAATAATAAACACATAATCCTTTTCTTCAGTTTATGCTGCTTGATTTGATATCAAATAAGATAGTTTTACAAAGTTTTTTCTCTAAAAAGCCATATTTCTGTATTTTTTAAAAGTAGGCCTAAAAAATTACTTCCCGTCCTTTATAAAATGATGCCATTTTAATATGTTATATTTAGGATTGTATTCAATCTCAGATTGAAATAAAATGTTTAGCTTTCCTGAATTACTTGTAATTTTATTAATTGGTTATGCTTTTAAATATTATTCAATAATTTATAACTCCCCACTCTGAATTTTCAGTTATATTTCCAATATTTTCAATAATTTTATACACCTTTTTACACTATCCTTTTAAAGTATAGTTTTAGTCATAGTATTTGGTGACTGATTCACCTTATATAAATTCCATCAGTTTAACTGGTTTATTTAACTTAATTAACAATTATAATGTGGTTGGAATTTCCTATTTGGCCTAGATTTTTTCTGGTTTTACATATAATGTTTTTGAATAATACTGTGTTTATACCCCTTCTGACTTTTTTATTTTATTACAATATTAATTAAAATCTCCTTAATTAACTAACAGAACATGTAGTATCGTATTCATACTCATAATACCTAAACAATATTTGAAATTAACAATATGGTAGGCAAATTCAGACATTTTAGTTTTAACTACTACTAGTAACATAATAAACATTTTATAAAAAGAGTATGGTATCCATACTTAGACATTTTAGTCTGGATTAATACTATTAAACATATTAAACATTTTTATAATAATAAAATCTTATATTCTACTCCCAACATTGAATTATAGTGTTCATGGGCTTTAATATAAGCATAAAAAGCCCTTTATTTTTTATTTATTTCTTAAACTTACTTTGGTTGCAGTTTTAGCTGTTTTTATTTTGGTATTAAAGATTTATCCCCTGTCACTTTATTTATTCACCACCTGCTCTCCCTTTATCCTTTACATTTTAATAAAGGTTTTTAGAAAAAAAGTGGCATCTTCTTAGAAACATTAGTAGTTCTTTTCATAAGAATATTTTATAAAATCTTATTTCTGTAGTTATTGAAAACTTTAAAGTTGTTTAATGGTACACAAGTACTTAGTCGAAGTATTAGTCACACTTCTACTTGAAGTTTATATATTATACTGAAATAACTTGCACTTGTTCACTTATATTTTTGGATCTTATCTCTAATTGAGTTTTACAATATTCCAAGACCAAAATCTTAGTTATAAGGGATTATGAAGATTTGTTTATTCCATTATACAATAACTTTATTGGGTGCACTTCTACTTACCTTTTGTTTACAACTATTTTACATTAATATCAGGTTTTGGGTGTTATACTTTCTTTTGTGACATTTAATCTCTTTCGGGGTTTGTTATTTTCTTCTTAATAGGTTTCCCTTGGGTATATCTGGTAGTCCTCCCATCCTACAATTTTGTTTCTTCAAAATTCTTCTTTCTTGGTTTCTTCAAGGTAACATCGTTTTATCATGTCCGTTGGTTTGTTCTGGGTATCTTCCTTACTTACTCCTATCCTACTTGGGTATTTTTCCTTAATTTATTTTAGTTTTTTGTGGTTTGTTTTTCTTTATACATTTTTGTTGCATTGTGGTTTTTTCTTTATTTTTACTTTTTCAAGTTATGATAGTATTTTATATGGGATTCTTCTTTGTTTTCATTTGGTTGTATTCTGATAGTTATTATTTATGATTATATTTTATTCGTTCTTAAGTGGATATTCTGTCATGCTGCAGATTGCTCTCCTCCAGAAGTGATTAGTTCAGACCATACTTTGTTTGTCTGAAATAATTGCTTATGATACTTATTATATAGTATTGTTCTTGACTTCCTTCCTATTTCTATTTTTGCTTCTTCATATTCGAGCTTACATATATTTTTTTCTTAAATTGATCTTCCTTGATAGTAATAGTCATCTGAGGTTTATTATTTATTTTCATTTTTTCATAACTTGGTGTTTTATCCGTTGGATATTTACTCCCTAACATTCCCTTACACGTGAGCTGGGGCAGTTCAGAGGGGTACTTGTGGCTACATATACTCTGCTGGCCATGCTACACTTCTCATTGAGATCAGAGGCAAATCATCTCTGTTCAAAAACATAATAATACTGCTGGAATTATCTTCAGACAGTTATTAATAAAAATTACATAAGAATAGTCTATTTTACGACTATTAAAAAATATCTTTGGATACCTCACTCTTTATTTGCTCAGATCTGTTAATATTTCTATCTCAGTTATTTTTCTTCTCAGTTATTCTTCTGACTTGTTAGCTCTACTGATATCTTATTGCTTATTCTGGTGGGAAGCTCTTTTATTAATATAATTATCACTAGTTATTAAGTATAAAGTTTTTTGTGTTAATTCTCTATTATTATTTTGTTGTTATCACAATCTGCTTCTGGTCACTGCTAGCATATATTTTAAAATATTTTGGTTTTTTCTTAGTTCTCATTAATTGTTCCACTAGTTCCATGTTCTAGCACTTATTTTTCTAATTGTCTTTATTACAATTGACATTTATTTTATGATCATAGTTATATTATTGATTTATATCTATATTTATTTTTATTTTTTATTTTTCAAAAAAAATTATTTCACTCTTGTTTCTTATCCAAATGATTTCTTTAATTATAATATTTATGTGTTCATTGTTTCTCCTTGTATTGTGTAAAGTTTAATTATTTTTATTTCAACACAAGTTTATTCATTTAATTGTATCAGTGGTTCTTACTTCCTTTTCTTTCTCTTCAAAATTATTTCATAAATAGTTTGTGGTAAGTTGCTCTTACTATATTTTATAATTTGTTTGTTTTATTTACTTTCCAAGTTCTTTCTCTTGATTTCCATAAAGTTTCATAATTAATGGGTAGTAAGTTGTTCTTACTATATTTTAAATTTAGTGATTTATATTTCAAAATTCTTTTTCTTTCTATTTTCTATAATATTTTCATAAATAGTTGTTTGTAAGGTGATCTTACGATATATTTGAATTTTGTTGAATTATATTTCAAAATTCTTTTTCTTTCTATTTTCCAAAATTGTCTTCATAAATACTTGGTTGTAAGATGTGCTGCTTACTATGTTTTGAATTTCGTGGTATTACCATCTCACTAGGTATTTGGACCATTCTGGATCAGTCCCAAACTGATCGATGTCGACGTTTAAATAATCTCTTTCATTCTCATTGCTGGGATCATTATTAGGTTCTTGGCTGTACTCTGCCCTGATATGGTTGATCCGAGCTATTCGGGGTCCTCCGTCGTTACTTGATTGGTTATGCAGTATTGAAGAACCAGGATTTTCACTGACTGTTACCCAATTCTCATTGTCATTGTTATTACGGTTAGGTCCGACTGAGGTTTCAGTCGGTATATCTTGAGTGGTTGCCTGCCGCTCCGTACGATGGTTAGATGGTTGTTCTCGGTTTGTTTGTCGTTCAGGATCATCCACGCTGGTACTTCGTCTAGGCGGATTGTACCTTGAACTATCACGTTCTCTGCTTCTCCGCCGATCCTCATACTCATGGAAGCTGTTACGCCGCTGATGGTAGTATCTTCGTTGGCGACCGTCTTCAGCTCGTATGAAGTTTACCCTTGGTCGGGAAAACCTATTGTTACCATTGTTATTGTTTGGTGGGTACCCTCGATTATTGTTATAATACCGTTCTGTGTTATTATGGTTGGGGTTTCTCTGACTATTAACATTGGGATTTTGGTAATACTGATTTCTATTACCTTGGTAACCGTTATTAGTTCTATTGGTATTTTGGTTACCCGGAACGTTGTTATTATTATTATTATTATTGTTGTTGTTGTTGGTGTTATAATTGGGATTGGTACGGTTTCCTTGGTAGCCATTGCTGTTATTGTTATTACCGTTATTGGTGTACTGATGGTTTCTTGTTTCCGGCCGATCAATCCTCCTTCGGCTTTGTCTATAGTATTCTTCATTTTCATAGCTCTCCAACAGTTCAGTCATCGCCTGTATTGTTTTATTTGGCTGCCTCTCCTTGCTCTGATTACTTCTTCATCGTAATGGTACGATAACTTATTGACGAGGCACTCTTCTGGTATGGCTGGTTCTAAATGCTTCGCCAGACATACCTTTCCGAGGAAGTATGCGGTCATAGAGTTACCCATCTGTGGTTTGTATCGGCCGTGACAGATGTTGTCACGTATTAAGTTCTGGGTAGTCTCCGACCAGTACTTAGCCTTGAACAAGTTTTTAAATTGTTGGTAGTCATCAATCTCGCTTCGGTTTGCCATCCACCAATTGTCCGTCATCTCACGGAATGATTCGTCCAATAGCTCCCGGTTATTTATCCATCTGTTGTCCCTATGTTTGGCAATGTACTCCTCGATTCGGGCCAAGAACTCCATCGGCTTCCTTTTATATTGGCAAAAGTTTAGCCATTCCCGATTCTCGTTTATGGGGATATTCGTATGGGGGTGATTTCGTACTTCCATCTCTTCCTGGCTCTGCCGCACTTGACCGGTGATATTCGTCATCGCTACTTCCATTCCATCGCACCTTTCCGTAACTTGGTTACGTACCTTACTTAATTCCTCCCGTGCTTCCTTTCGGTTTTCTTCCAATTTTTTCTTATGGTGTTCTTCGATCTTGGTAATTTCGGTATTTACTACTTCCTTGACTTCCTGTACTTCCCACTCAGTCTGGCGACATCTTTCGTCAACTTCCCTGATTTGTTGGTTTATTATTATGGATTCTTCTTCCAATTTTTTATTTATAGATTTCTTATTGTCGTTGATTTTCCCGCTCAATTCTTCCTTCGCCAACTCTATTCTCTCGTCTACCTTGTTCATGTTTTCCTGGTTGACTTCTCTTAATTCTTCTCTTAATCGTTGGTTATTCTCATCCAGTTTCTCCTCCATCTTCTTATTGTTTTCCTCCAACTTTTCCTTCAATTGTTGGTTGTCGTTTTCCATCTTCCTACTGTTTTCCTCCATCTTCTCTTCCATCTTCTTACTGTTTTCCTCCATCTTCTCTTCCATCTTCTTACTGTTTTCCTCCATCTTCTCTTCCATTTTCTTACTGGTTTCCTCAATTCTCTTATCGGTGTTTTCAATTTTATTACCCAATTCTTCCTTTGTGGATTGGTTGTCCTTCCTCAATTCCTTACTCAATTCTTCCTTGTTGGATTTGATTTCTTCCATCATCACTCTGAACATCTCTTGTATTGTCGTGTTCTCTGGTTGTGAGTGTTTCTCGAGTTGTTCCTCCGGTGGAGCGGGTTGTTTAGGTTCCGCTGGGGGTAATAACTTTTCTACGTCTTCCACCGGTGTAACCTCTTTGTCCTCCATATTAATTTCCTTTTCGGCCTCTGCCGCCCTTTTCTTTGAAGTTGCTCAACGTTGCATTTTGCTTACTCCTCTGACTGGATAACCGCTACCAAGCTTAAATTAGTAATTGGGCAAGTTATATTAGCCTATCAATCACTAATTGAAGCCCCTTAGTTGGACGCCAATTTTGTAACAAACCTAATATATCTCTGTTGTTTACAAAATAAAAAATAATTGTTTTTACCAAAATAAAATTTCTTGGTTGTTTTGAAAAAAATTAAGTTTTGTTTTAATTGTTTAATATCTTAGGAAATAATTCTTGTTATTTTGTGGTGTCAAATTTTAAGTTCCTTCGAATCAATTTTGTTAATAATATCGCTTATTGTTCACTGTAATTAAATTCAGCGTTGACAGGATAGTCTAATTCATTGATCGATTACCGGTATTTCTTCTTCTTCGTATGTATTACTTCCACTTGTGTAATGGCCGCCTTCTTGTAGTCCTGTTGTTTACTAATACATGTTTATTAAATTTATAAATAAATTTTAAACCAAATTGTACAATTTCTAAATTTTATTGACAATTGTTTTAAAAGTATCGATTTAAAATGGATTATCATATAATTCTCGACTCGTTCACAGGGCGATCGATTGTTGGTACATAGATTAATTAATATTAATTTTTCAGGTTCTTTGAACGGTTATATTTAATAGTCAGAGAAGGGGTAAGGTTAGAAAGTATAACATTTACAATTAAAAAGCTTAATAGTTAAAAATTACAACGTTACTTGATAATATATAATGTTTATAAAATGAAAAACTCGAACCAATGATGTGTTGAAGAATACTAGTAATCGTGTGCGCTTTGCATGCCGGGAATCACAATGGCCGCTTCGGAGCTGCTGATGTAAAACTGAATCGTCTGGATGAAATTTTCTTCCAATAAAGCTGCCCTTTCGATGCTTCCTCGTCTTCGCAGTAGTGACTAATATTTCTGGTGTTATTGTAGTATCTCTCGTTCAATGTTCTGTTATTCATTCGAGAAAAATGTGTATGATAATGTTAAGTTACTGGTGTCATAAAGTTCGTTTTAGTTATTCGGAATTATTAGTGTTAGAGGTTCATGTGGTTAATTAACTAAGTTCGGTTGTGTATTTACTTGATTCAATGTTTGTAGTGGTCAATTTTCACTGAGTTTAAGGTTTAAAATAGTTCTGTCGAAATTCTCAAAATTTTACTGTAGGCTAGGTTCAATTTTTACACGAAATTAATGGTTCCGATATAGGTTGTCATGTAGCTAGAGCTCACTCAACCGTACACTACGAACGTTAATAAAGAACTGTCTTACTTCCTTCGTTCTCTTAAATATCTTAGCCAATTTAATATTAGCAATGTATTGTTTCAATTTTTAACCGCTTCCGTTACATGTAAGAAAAATTCATTATATCACAGAATATATTTCGGTTAATAATTAATTTCATTAAATAATAAACACATAATCCTTTTCTTCAGTCTATATCAAAAGTCTATATCAGCTGCTTGATTTGATATCAAATAAGATAGTTTTACAAAGTTTTTTCTCTAAAAAGCCATATTTCTGTATTTTTTAAAAGTAGGCCTAAAAAATTACTTCCTGTCCTTTATAAAATGATGCCATTTTAATATGGTATATTTAGGATTGTATTCAATCTCAGATTGAAATAAAATGTTTAGCTTTCCTGAATTACTTGTAATTTTATTAATTGGTTATGCTTTTAAATATTATTCAATAATTTATAACTCCCCACTCTGAATTTTCAGTTATATTTCCAATATTTTCAATAATTTTATACACCTTTTTACACTATCCTTTTAAAGTATAGTTTTAGTCATAGTATTTGGTGACTGATTCACCTTATATAAATTCCATCAGTTTAACTGGTTTATTTAACTTAATTAACAATTATAATGTGGTTGGAGTTTCCTATTTGGCCTAGATTTTTTCTGGTTTTACATATAATGTTTTTGAATAATACTGTGTTTATACCCCTTCTGACTTTTTTATTTTAATACAATATTAATTAAAATCTCCTTAATTAACTAACAGAACATGTAGTATCGTATTCATACTCATAATACCTAAACAGTATTTGAAATTAACAATATGGTAGGCAAATTCAGACATTTTAGTTTTAACTACTACTAGTAACATATAATAAACATTTTATAAAAAGAGTATGGTATCCATACTTAGACATTTTAGTCTGGATTAATACTATTAAACATATTAAACATTTTTATAATAATAAAATCTTATATTCTACTCCCAACATTGAATTATAGTGTTCATGGGCTTTAATATAAGCATAAAAAGCCCTTTATTTTTTATTTATTTCTTAAACTTTTTTTGGTTGCAGTTTTAGCTGTTTTTATTTTGGTATTAAAGATTTATCCCCTGTCACTTTATTTATTCACCACCTGCTCTCCCTTTATCCTTTACATTTTAATAAAGGTTTTTAGAAAGAAAGTGGCATCTTCTTAGAAACATTAGTAGTTGGTTTCATAAGAATATTTTATAAAATCTTATTTCTGTAGTTATTGAAAACTTTAAAGTTGTTTAATGGTACACAAGTACTTAGTCGAAGTATTAGTCACACTTCTACTTGAAGTTTATATATTATACTGAAATAACTTGCACTTGTTCACTTATATTTTTGGATCTTATCTCTAATTGAGTTTTACAATATTCCAAGACCAAAATCTTAGTTATAAGGGATTATGAAGATTTGTTTATTCCATTATACAATAACTTTATTGGGTGCACTTCTACTTACCTTTTGTTTACAACTATTTTACATTAATATCAGGTTTTGGGTGTTATACTTTCTTTTGTGACATTTAATCTCTTTCGGGGTTTGTTATTTTCTTCTTAATAGGTTTCCCTTGGGTATATCTGGTAGTCCTCCCATCCTACAATTTTGTTTCTTCAAAATTCTTCTTTCTTGGTTTCTTCAAGGTAACATCGTTTTATCATGTCCGTTGGTTGGTTCTAGGTATCTTCCTTACTTACTCCTATCCTACCTGGGTATTTTTCCTTAATTTATTTTAGTTTTTTGTGGTTTATTTTTCTTTATACATTTTTGTTGCATTGTGGTTTTTTCTTTATTTTTACTTTTTCAAGTTATGATAGTATTTTATATGGGATTCTTCTTTGTTTTCATTTGGATTTTATTCTGATAGTTATTATTTATGGTTATATTTTATTCGTTCTTAAGTGGATAATCTGTCATGCTACAATATATATATATATATATATTTATATATTACAACGTTATTTTGGGACACTTACTTTTACACATAATCTCTTACTCGTATGCGCGCACTTACCCACGTCTCGGAGGTGATACTCTTCTTCAGCAGTATTTACCTTGATGTTCCCCGGCTGGGTCGCAGGCTTTGGTCGTAGGTTGAGTGTGGATAAGCGCATGAATAACGTTATAATTTTTAATTTACAAGTAAAGAGTACAGAGGATTGAGCAGTGGTTGTGAAATTAGTACGACTGTTTCAAAGAAAGCATATTCATTTGATTTATTCAAAAATAGCAAATTGTCATATTATTTAAATTGTTCAATGTGGGTTTCTTGTTATATAAACCCTTATATTCAATCCGAATATAATATACTCATAATATGTGTAACTCTGATTTCTTATACCTCTAAGACATAATATATACACACATAAATTATATATGACCTGAAATAGTACACAGACATATACATATAACACATATAAATATAATAGGAAACATAATTCATACGTATAACATTTAAATATTGATTTAGTCTTTACAAGTGTGGGTTCCAATGTATACCACGTAAATGCAACTTTTAATTAATTCAAATAATAATTAAAATATTAATAGAGAATCTTCTTTACGTTAAGTGATTCTATTTTTACTGTCTCAATTAATTAACCATTACGTAAATCTCATATTTAAAAAATTACTCATTTAATTAATTACAATATATAATAAACTATGGTTCTTTCTTGACCATTCAATTATGAGATTACTATTATGATATTCTCTATCCTCATTTATATACTGTATTTAAACAATTATTTATTCATTGTTCAAGTTAAAAAATATATTAATGTTCTGTAAACTTGGATATGGAAACTAGCTTTTGGTGATAGACTTCAGGGTCATTTATAATGTTAAATAAATGTTCGAGTTCACCTGCATTTTTCCTGCACCCATTTAACTTGTTGTTACCGTCCTCCAGACTCTCGAATTCGTCGATCCTCTTCGGTATCAGCTCCTCTTGTCTCTACGTCGTTGAATTCCTCGCCCCGTCTCCTGGATGCTGAGTTCCGACGTGGACCTCTAGTCTTGATGATAAACGGCTGGATGTAGCTGCATAGGCTATTCCTGCGTTCTCTCGTAGATGTCTAGTTCCTCGTCCTCTTCTTTCTTGTCCCTCGTTGCTGTCTAGAAGTTCTACGTAGTTATGACTCTTGTAGCTTCATTAATACAGTCTTTTATTTAAATCACTCGCTCTTTAATAACTGCACCGACGTAATGCCGGTTCCATCGCACTTCAGTTTATTTAAACACTATTCAGAACATTACTACACTTTGTAAAATTTACGTTGTCTAGATGCGTGGAGTCCTCTTACTAAATGAATTTGATCTGCGCAAAAGTGTGTCGCGCGCTGGGGTTTTATACTGCTGCCTGTTGCAATTCCTGTTGGAAATAGTTTCTGACAACTTTGGACTGGCCGGCGCGTCGGTTTCACCATCACTTTCAACCTATGCGTCTTTTTATGAAGCGTACACTTTTTATAAATATTATTACATCAGTAGTTAGGTATAATATTAAACCTTGTCTCTGCAAATTTTGGTTGTTACCCTGTGCAAATTACGGCAGCTATGGCAAAATTTCACACGGTGTCTGAACCGTTCCCACGATTAATGACCACTTAACGCCAAATTGAAGCGCCAGGCGTCAGCTATGTATTCACATATGTCGCTGATTCGTGTGACTTATGGTTCACGTACAATACTTAGAAAACTGTGTGAAATCTTCCACCCTCGTTTGCATAATTGAACCTGTCTGTTATTTACAGATGTACACATACACACACACACAGACTGATACACAAGCAGCGGCAGGCCGCTCTGACGTCACCTCTGCCGGTCTTAGCGTGTTAATAGCTCCCCTTCGTTACGTTTTAAAAACCAACAAAGTCATGCGTTTCCATATGCATGGTTACGTACAATATTTGATTTATTTAAATTTAAATATTGCTTATATTTATTACATTCTTTCTTATCTATAACGTATATTTATTATACTATTATGTACATCTTACATATTTTATACTTATATACGAAAACACGTTATCATACCTCAGTCAGGAGTTGATACATATACTTATGCTAAACGTATCGTTGCAATATATATACTATCTTACAAACAGTAGGGAGGAAGAATAAAATAAAGTAAGAAAATATAGATATTAAAGTTAATAAAAGATGGCAGAGCAAACAGGTTTAAATAAACAAGTAATAAAAGTATAAAACTAAAGACAAAAATTATTGGAAGCTAGTGCATGGACACAGCTGATAACAAAATACATATTTAATACAAAAGTATGGTGATACAACAGTGGAAACAAAGCTGTATTCATCAGAAAGATAAGGATTTTATTCTTATTATTAAGTTATTACAATGAATATTACATAATTGATATTTGTTTTGAAACGTTCACAGAATAATGTAGGCTATATATCGAAGACTATAATGAGCAATACAAGGGAAATGCATTAGATGCAGACAGGTTGCATAATTAATAAGAGAACTAGAGCTTGCACTCCGCACTGAAATATTCATCAGCCGCTTGTTAAAACAGTATACATAAATCAATCCATTTTCTGTTATGTTGTATTTTGATGTATCTGATTTACAGGTTTTGTAATTATAATACACGTCAAACATCAGGATACAAACTATTGAAGTCAATAGGGAGCATACAATTTCCGTTTCCGCAGGCATACGTTTTGAGTATGGAAAAGGCCTACATTTGAGTTATAAAGTCGATCTGTGTTGACTAAGTGCAAAAAGACTATAGCTGTTTTGATTGTTCATTTTCTTTTTTCACAATATTCTATATTAGCAAAAAGACTGTTTAATCTTTTCATAATTCCCATGCTATTATCTTCGTATCCAGTGCTGCAGATGTGTAGGTTATACTGTCTCTGTTAAGACTTATTGACTTAATGTTTTCTTTCACACTGTAACACGTTTGTAAGTAGTACAAATCCATCTACACTCAAACTCTAGTATTCTCGTATCGAGAATTTTTAATAATCCCATGTGTACAGTTTTTATGTTTAATTCCGGTTCGAAGTTATGTTAAGTGTTTTAAACAAAGAATGTGACACAACATAAATCTGTCGGTAAAATAAAACAAAAAACAACAAGAACTTTAGATTTACTTAAATTTTTTTCTCAAGCACTTATAGAATTCTGACTAAAAATTGGAGGTCGTTATTGTATCAAGGACCAAAAATTGAACTCAAAATTTTAAGAAAGTTGCAAAACTCTATTATGGATGAGTTGCATTCAAAATTCAAACTGCGTCTGTAATAATTTGACTGAATCAATACCTTTCAACACTTCTTGCAAATTTTGGATCGGTTTAAAACGATTTTTAAGCTAAGTATATATTGATGCCAGTTAAACTGTTGTTTATATTGTTATCAGTTACGTATACAGATAGAAAGTGCTTATAGATATCTATTAAAGCACATAAAAACTTAAAAGGTAGGATTACATTATTCGTTATTTATGCATTACGGTTATACATTCAACTATAAGAACCAATGTAGTAGTTCGGAACGGAATGGTTTAATGTGTGATTACAATTGTTATTTTACTTAAGAAAATAGTAGAGTAGTTGAAGTTTTTATAATTTTTTTAATAATTTAAAAAAATATCTAATATTTAAAGTCTAACTGGATATTAAATATACGCTCGTCTCGTTCAAAACAATGAGCGTATTCTGCGGCTCAGTGAGTCTACTAGCGTTTTAATATTGTAAAAAACAAATTTAACCAGTTCTGTCGCATAATTAATTAACGCAAATACAGTACTCCAATCACGTATTCTTTTTTTCTTTTTCCACTAATTTAGTTACCTTAAGACTTTCGATTACTAATGAGATTGTGTGTCACAACGACATTTTTATCTTTTCACATCATGTCCATTATTTTATGTTTTCATTTAATGTAATGTAAATATATTATTGTACGCCATACACCTTGAGAGACAGAAGTGGTATAATTACTTAAGTAAATTGCTCGATCATAGTTGAGAATTCTTGATCGTCGTAAGAATAGTCTACGTTAAACCACCACAAGAAATGAAAGAGACATTGAAGAAACCGCAGTGCAAAGGATGTAAGATGTCAAATGTAAGATGCTAAAGTGGTATAGTAAAATGTTCAGTCATCGTTTAGAATTCTTGACACTTACCACTCTAAACAGCATGAAGTGTGCCAGGATGAAATCTCAACGTCCGACAAAGAGTTATAGCATGTCGGAAGCTAACGGTGGGAAGGCATGGGCAGACGCTTCCATCTGGTTCCCATGTCTTAACCTTCAACAGAACAACTTTGCCGGACAAAATTGGAGCAGCCGTTCGCAGACTGACCGTGAGAGTTTTTTTTCCTTCAGCCAATACAGTGTTTTTAGTGCTTCCGTTTCGGGCACACTGCATTCAGATGTGGCCGGGTTAGGATATGTTTCTGCGGGAAGTCGTCTTATGGTGCGATTCTTGTGCTGAGCACATGAAAATGTGTCATTTAAGGTTGTCAAGTTACATTTAGCTGAACCAAACGTTCCATTTTCACAGAGGTTGCTATTAATGAAATTAAAAAATCCTAAAAACGCAAGTATACCATCTCTAGTGGGGCGAGACGACGAGAGGCTCCCTCCGTCCATTGCCCCGTCTGTTGTAATTGTCAGTTGTACTTACTGTAATTGTATCATAATTGTACTTTGAAGTGAGAGGGAGAAACATTGTCATTTAGCTAGCAGATGTTTTGAACATAAAAATAGTTTTAGGAACTTTCCCAGGGTTTGTTAATTAGATCTCACCCTCTTTCTTAAAAACAGGTGTCAGGAAGCAATAATCGTAAAATTTTAGTTTATGGGTAACCCCAAGTTACTTAAGACGGATGCAGCTGTGGGAGGTTAAAAACCACTCTCTTAGATGAAAGGGTGACAGATTTATGAAAATCAGAGGAAGTCTTATGAAGGACACAAGTTAGACAGGAAATATAAAATGTCACATAAAGTTGATACCCTTCAGGGATGGAGTCAAATAAATTGGTCTCAGATGTGAAGACAGGTGTTGTAGTTGCGTGAGAACTTTAATCCTAGAGGGAAGATACCCCACCAAAGTGACGTACAGAGTCACATGATAGTCTCTGACGAATAGTAGCAGTTCTTATAAAATTATAAGAGATTTACCCTCACTTCCAATAGATTTAGCCTATCATAGTTAAGGTTTTAGAATTAAGAGGAGGGAACAGTCCCACCACTGAAACTAAGGGTTACACCCACGATGATGTACTATAAAAACTCTAGCATTCGCTGGAGAAGTTTGATCTGAGGTCCGAGAGAACTTACGCATCTTTCCTCATTTTTATTTTGACTTTGATCTGTGTTGGAAAGTGTTCTTAGAGAGCCGGAAAACCAGATGTTGTCAATAGTTTGTCTTTGTAATTTTTAAAGTAACTAAAAGTAGTTACATTAATTTGTGAACTAAGTACTAGTAACTGAAGGTACTTAGAGTTTAAAAGAGTAATTGAATTAACTGACTTAGAGTTTGTCAAGAGGAGTTTGTATAAAGTAACTTGTAAAAGTTCGTTTGTATTTTGCTAATCACAATAAATTGTCTTCAAGAAGAACGTTTCATTCTAATGATTCAACTTCACCTCCGGAACCACGTCAAACAAACAGTTGTAGCTTAGCAGCCACTCGATAGGTTACAACATGTCCTTCTAAACACAATAGGGTAGTGTGTTAAAAGTAAAAGGGGAGGGACACAAATATATCCGACGAATAAGCTTGAATAAGAATTCAGCTCCATTACCAGTGACTTCATCAGCCTTGATGAGCTGGCAGAACGTGACACTATACTCCGGAAAAAGAACGGCTGGCCACAAGAGAAGCCTACAAAGTGAGGACTGTCCATAGCAAATGATTCTTTGAGAGACCACTCTTTACTAGAACAGAAATGGTTGCACTTCGCCTTATTGAAAACTGAAGATGCTACTGGCCAGACATACATCTAACACCTAACAATAGATCTAGGGGCACCGTTCCTCAATTTGTTAGTAACACACATCCTGCTAAACGTAATCCGCCTCTACGCCTCTGCAAGCAGTACCTATCTAGTTGACTACAGCCACTGAAGATAACGACCTTCTGAATATACCTATCGGATTTCACATGGCGAGCAGAAGGTGTACAGAATCTGGTTGAGCAGCTAGCTACCTTCTCCATTACTCTTGTTGGCTGACTTTAATGCCCACAGTCCTACTTGGGGTTGTAATAGAATGTACAGTGCTAAATTAGAAAAGAATATCTGTTGTTTGACAACGCGATTGTCTATTTAAAAACCGGCCCGAGCACTCACTATAATGCTTCATGATTGGCACTTTCTTCGCTATCAATCTTTAAATCTGTAGACCGAATCATACTCACGATTGTCATAGACAGTGCTCCCAGACCTTCCCAGTGCTCATAACAACGCGAACGTCAATCAGCGCCACATGTATACCGAAGGGTTTAGCGCGTGTACCATGCGATCGTCCTAACTGCCTTATCACCTAAGATGTGAATGGAAAGATAAAAGCAGATGTACACATTTTTACTCTTGTTATCACATCAGTAGCCACGGACCATATCCTAAGTACCAGTGCTCATTCATCCAGAATATCGGTATGTGTGAAGAATAGATGTCACAGACGCAGTAGAAGAGAAAGACGAGCCTCTAACAAGTAAAACGGTCGCCGACCGAAGACAATCGCACGTCTGTCAAAAAACTTCAGACCGTCTCTCGTCCGACAATGTTATCTGATAAAAGGAAAGCTAGGAAAATCACTTTTCGGCCATTACCAGGTTGATCGCTATGACAGACGTAGGGAAGAAAATCAAAGCAATCACTGGTACATCAATGTCTAAGCCTTTCACATGTATAGAACGCGATGGTGAATTGACGTGCAACACAATGAAATTGCTAACACCTTGGCTACGCGATATGCCAAGGTCAGCAGTATAGAAAGTAAGTAATTTGATGAGTAATTTCTTTCATCTAAATTTATTATTGTCATTAATATTACTCGTACTTTTAATTTTTTAAAACACATAAATCCAAATTTACTTGGTTTTTGATTTTCCTTAAAAATTTTCATAAAAGTTTTGTCTTTAAGCCACATTTTTTCATGTTTCTCCTTACTGCACAAAAATATGGATATATCCTTCAATGTTTTTATTAAAATTAGCATGCATGTTTATACTGAGTCATATACAGTACAAATGCTATTGAATTTTAACCGATGATGAAGCATATGCTTCGATACGCATCATCAGTATGAAAAAGAAGTCACAAGGCTGATTTAAAAAGGTTAGTCTGTTTTTATTAAACGTTTTAGCTATATTTTTGATAAATGGACAATTTGTTGTTTGGAAATTTTCTTCTATAGATGCGTTTCTACTAGTAGAAGACGACATGATTTTGCAAAAATCTGTTGCACCTTTAAAGACCTCAAAGAAACGTGGAAATAAGAAGAATGTTCTGTATGTTTATAAAATGCTAAAGTTGAATTTTTGAATCTATCGAGTAGATAAATTCATTACATCGACAGATAGTAACGTCTTCATTGGCCGGATGAGTGAGTTACTAAATGCTTTCGTACAGTTGATGTTCATAATGCATATGGTTTATGGGCTAAGACGTATTATTATTTATTTATAATTAAATCAAAAAGCAATCTGGTTAAATAAAATGGCACCTGGCTACTAATCTAGAGGACTCGGGTTCGATTCTCGGGCCCGCACCATACAATCAAGGTGTGTTTTTCAGCCCCCAGGTCGAATCAGCCTGTTGAAAATGAGTACCTGGGATAACATCGTGGAGATAATAATGGGCGGCTGAAGCGTAGTGCTGGCCACACTGCCTTCCTTATATGCCGTACGGCTCACATAAGGCAGCCTACCCTGCCTTCTCCTAAGCTACTTCGGTGGTACACGTGAGAACCATTATTATTATTATTAAAATAAAAAGTATTCTACCTCCTCCATTTTCAATTCTTTTAAAAGAAGTAAAACGATTGAAGAAAAAAGTATTGACAAAAGTATAGCCAATCGATGAAAATAATTCGTACCGCATTTTTAGTATTATGTAGACAATACCATATATTTGTAGTTCATGAAGACCAGATCGAAATATCTTCCAATAAGTGGTTTACTAATTAAGGGAAAGGTGTAGAATTTATCCAAAACCTTTGAATAAAACAAATTTTAAGTTTGTATAAGAAATCTGGGCAAATTTTGCGACAGATACGGAAAAGTGGTAGGATTGTTTTCGAGGAAGATAAAGATGTTTTAACCGCTACAGTAGATAGAGATCCAATGAGACGTTAAAAATAGCTCTTTTACGTATACAGTCCGAGAAACATACTTAACACTGTTGGAATCGCGTTATTTTAGCAGTTCCTTCCACATGGGACCGATATGGTGACAGGAAAATGTTGTAACGAAGGACAAAATCAGAACAAAGTGCAACCGCATTATTTTACTGTAATGCAGTTGGAACAGAAAAAACTGAAACCTTTAGTTACAAAAAAGTCTATCAACCCACAATGCTTGAAGTCAGTTCAACCACGTCTTTGTGGTTATCGTACAAATAATTGCGAATGGCTGCCCATCAGTACCAATAAAGTAAACGGCAATAACACAATAAAATAACACGTATTGAAACACTGTTTGCAAGATACTTACTGACTGAATTGATTTTCCTATATTTAATATTTCAACCGCTAATGGTACCTGTGTAATAAACCTGTTTGTATATTTAAAATATAGTTAGACCTACTACTATATTAGCGTACACTGCTAACAAAAATAATAAAACAGCTTAATAATTAAGAGATTAACAAAATACGTCAACGTTTTCGACCCTCTGGGAGAGGGGGTCCGTTCCCGTTCTTCCCCCTCGTAAATACGCCCCTGGTGGAATGCACGTTAGGTACTTTGTACTTTTGAAAATACTGTACGCAATAAATTTGTTTAATTTCTTACTAAATGATACTTCAGCGTTGTTGATTAACAAACGAGATGATATGTGATAGACGTAACAGGTCAGAGGCTGTGTGGAATAAAACGGATGAATGCTTCCCGTGTCTAATAGCACAACCGCAAGACGCTATGTTTTAAGTTTTGATTACTGTTTTGTAATATGCCTCTGTGTTAAAACTACAAGTGTTTAAGTGTTTATGTGGGCAGGCGTATGTAAAGAGTGCAATATAAATTATAAAATATGTGCACAGTTTAATGTAACCGAATACTATCATGGACAGAGCCTGTTCAAAGTGGTATGTGTGGAAGGTGATAAAGCGGGAACTGACACGGTTAACATGCAACTAAGCTGGTGACCTCATAAATTACACTCGACTTCTTGTCTGTAGTGAAGCAGTAAATATAAGGGAAATATAATGTGTTGCATAAATCAGATTTATCCGTCGTCCAATTCCTCGCATTATAACTTGAAAGTAATAAAATTATATTTGTTCTCGATGTCAGAGAAGTAAAAAACTATTCGGTTACAAATAGGTTTACACTTAATTCTGAATACACGTGTACTTCCATGAATGTGTTGTTATAAAGTTCAATAATATAACTGGACAATACAATATACGAAAACGATGTAAATATCACCCTATCAAACATACTCGTGCCTCTTATAAAGCTTAACTTAACCACAGTACTGTGGTCACTGACTGGGTAACTTCAGTTAGTGTGCTGCAGTCTTTTCTGCATTGAAGATGGCCGACGAAGGTACGGCCGAAACGTGTGCGTTTAACAACTTTACACGACAAGCCCGGCACGGCAACGAGTACTTCTAACATCATTGACGCCGGACGTGAAAGCCTCAGACAAAATACAAAGTTGATGTCTGTTATTTGACAAAATCAATATCTCTCAATGTCCCTTGCAAATTTTGGATCGCTCTCTAAAAGTTTGCAAAAACTTTACATTTTGCAGATAAATTTAAAAGCTAGGCATTATTATCTGTAACTAATACTGTATTTTGAATTACACATACTGGACACACGTACTTTGTGACTTTACGTAACTATGCAATTTCACTCATGACGAGATTACCACGCAGTTCCTGACAGGCCTTGGATATTTTCGTGAGTATCTTCACCGGATTGGAAGTGTCGCATCCCAACAATGCAGGTATTTTACATTGCAGATAGACAGTGATTGTCATACTTTTTCGAGTGTTTAAGTTTTGAAGGTGACGTAGTTTCAGTCCGCAGATCAAGGATCGGAATTTTCAGTCCTGCTAGCACTGTTGAATTAATGGTTCGGAGGGAAGCCAACCATGAGACAATCGCATTGTACATCCTCCGTTGTAAGATAAGAAACACGAATGATATTTGTCTGACGCGTGATAGTGAGAAGGAAGCAGCTCAGTCGTAAACGGTTGAGCTATGTGTACAATGAAAAAGCGATCCCCCAGGCCGGGATAACGAGAAAGAGGTCTTGGCTTGCGGGATCGTGGACGAAGATGAGGTTTTAGTGGGTAAAAATAACCCCACACTACCAGACAGGCTGGCCACCGGCTTGGTGCTTTTGAAGGTTTTTCCCATCTATAAAAACTACACCGTTTTATTATTAAATATATTTTGATAAATATACCTGAAAACAATTTTTTTGGACAAAACGAACTGAAATTAGAAATAGGGTAACCTACATAGGAAACGAACGCTTTAACAAACATCGTAACTTCGTAACGCCCTCATATTTTGCCTAATCCAGTATAGATTGTAAGATAATTTAAACGATTAGATTAATTTGATTAAATTTAAAAGTACAAAAATATATTTTGTTATTTTGACCACAATATGTATTTTTCTTTACTTTATTCCAGATAGAATAAAGATAAAGAATGTAAACATTTGTTTTGCAGGCTACACGTTAGTTGAACATCAAGCGATGATTTTTATTTTTTGTTGTTAATGCTAAGAGAATGAAAACAGTTGGCATTGCTTGTTGATTCACATGAATATAGACGTTGGTTTAAAAGCTGATCTATTACTACAATGATTTTTTTTAATACAATTAAATTATGATTTTAATACAATTTTTTATGAATTAAATTAAAAATTTCCAAAGTGGGCACTAAGCAGATTAAAAAGTAAGTTTTCAATTAAATGAATCTGTGTGTTTGAATCGTTGCAGGAAAATGCATTGACACGTTTGGCTTAGAACAAAGGATCTGCTGGTATCAAGATTAGCGATACATATCTAAGTAGGTCAAGATTAGCAAATACGGATTCAACACAATAAAAAAGTTTAATCGCAAAAAGCAATGAATTTTTAAGGTAAACAACTATCTTGAAGTAATTATGGACACTATTACAAATCACGATCAAGAATTAGTCTAAAGTTGATGCTTTTAGATCCTCAGTAAAAAAAAAAGGTGTAAAGCAGTCATCCGGTAACAAATGTTAACGGTATTTGGCATAGACGTGGCTTCTCTGTTTTTTTTTTTTTTTTTATAAGAGTAAATCAAACACTAACAAATTATTTTCTAGATCATTAGTAACTGCTGGTTAACAGCAGTACTTTTGTTAACCAGTTTCTTTAAACTTATTTTCCTTTCCAAACGGATTATATTTATTACTCGTTATTATGCACGATAATATTTAATCAAATCGAAATTAAGAAAATTCAATGTTAAGTTGTACTAGTACTTTATTATTTAAACATTTGCATTGAGTGTATTTAATTTTCAACGAATTATTTTAACTACAAACTAGAGATAATAAACTGGTCAAGTCATACAGAAAAAATGGATTATTAGAGGAACGTTAAAATAAATAGGAGGGGAATACCGAAATATAAGACAAAAGAGTACGATAAAGGAAAAGATGGCGGAATGTTGTTATGACAGACTTAAAGGGAAAAGAGATTAGAACTGAGAAACCAAAGCCAAGAAAATAAAATAAAATATGAGGAAAATACTCTTGGCCTAAAATTCCTGTTTATTAAAAGCGGTCGTACGCGCGCGCCCACACACACGCTCACGCTCACGATCACACAAACCCACATACACAATTTCATAGCGAATGGTTTTATTTTACCTTTTGTAAAGAAAAGGAATTTAATTAAATGGTTTTAAAAATGAAAGAAATCTGTATGAATTAAATCCGCATTTAAAATATGTATCTATTGTCTTTTATTCTTATTATTTGTATTTGAATGAAATGCGGCATTAAGTACGAGTCACTAATTCCTTCCGCTCACTTGACATGAAGCTGAAGCTCTATTCTGCAGTTCAAGTAAGTGACGTTTAGTAGAAGTCTTGACGTACGTGCTCTATACACGAGGTCTGTCCTTCAAGGGATATTACAGTATTCTGATTTACATGTAGGTTATCTCCTGTCACTTCAATGTGTTACACCAGAAAATTATACAGTACACGTCCTTAGCCTACAGACATACACTATGTGCGCTCTACACCCATTTCCAAAGTGAATTACTTAAGGAAATTAAGGGGCTTTGAAGAGAAGAGATTAACTAGTGTTCATACACTGCACTCATATCACATATGTATTTTGTCATACATCGTGTATGTTTGGTGTTTGTATGCATGAAGGTTTCACAAGTGTTTATTACAGGATGGGAGTGCATTCTTTATTATCCACATGTTAATAACGTCATGCATCTGTAGTTTATACTGCCAAGTTAGGTGTGTACACGATGAGTTTGAATGTAGACTTGGTTGTTCAAAGTAATGTTTACTTAATTTAAATTTTTGTCTGGTCTATACGTAATTTGTTGCAATCGTCGCATTAAAGTTTTTTAAACGCCATTGTTTAGTGTCTTGTTGGTGCTATATAGCTTGTTCATTTATCTATAAAATTATTGTTCCTTTTGTAAGCTATTTCAATCTATTTATTTTTATAACTTTTTCTTTTTTATTATTTATATATTTTTTGTACCGTTTTTATGAGTTAATTGTTATTCATTTCTTTATGTTACTATTATATACATTATTATTAATTCGATGTTTTTATAGGTAAGTTCATATCTGTGATATTTTTATTTTGTATTTTATTTTATTTTGCACTTTGTTTCATATATGTTTACGTTATGAATGAATTTTCCTCAGAAATTTGATAATTTATATTCCTAATTTATGTACTCATGAGTACATTCTACAGGACGAAGAGTGGATCTGTTGTAGGACTAAGCCTATCTGAATCTTTAGGAATGTGTGGTTAGTACTGTTAGGTTTTATGTGCACGGCACATTCTGTTTGTAGACAATCAGTTCTAAAATTAAATTATTTTCCCTTTCCCTTTTGTAAACGTTTTCTTTCAGTATTTGTTGTTTAATTGTTTCTATGTTTCATTACATGTACATTTTCTTGCTTTAAACACATTGCGCCGGTTTTTTTTATGCTACCTCTTATGTAGCACGTTTATACTATACTGGGCCCCAAAAACGTGGACATACAATATACACTAGAAATATCTTAATATACCACATTAATATAACATTCGCCACCACCTATGACTCATTTCCAATATAGGACACATCCAAAACACACATAATAAATAACTTGCATATAATGGAGAGCGGTGCCATAAAATAATTTACACTAACAGCTAGTGAGCAGAGATAAAATGAGTTTATTAATTTTTTAACAAAGTTACCCTCTTTCGTGCAGTTATGAATCAGCCAGCGTGTAAAATTGATTACTAAATAATCAAATTCTGAACTAGTTATGTGTTAAATAAGCTGGAAACTGAATAACAGGAGTACTGAATAAATTAGATAGTGAACCGATTGGTTACTAAGTCTCGCTTTACAGAGCAAATTAAATTCTGATTCAGATCAACTAGAATAAATCAGCCATATGAATCAATACGAGTTTACAGTTTTACTTATTTACAACAGGCATGCTATAATTCGTTAGAGAATTTCTCGCATTTGCTTATACTTTAGAGTTTCTGTGAAATATTTAAGTTCATCTCGCTCTAGGTGAGCGATTTATTTCGTGTTTCCTTTTTTAACTAACTGCCTGGAACTTGGAACTATTGTCCGGTATTATTAATGAAAAGTTGTTACTTGAACTGCACAAAGTGTTTGCTGGCGTCGAGTTCGTCGTTGCTAATGCGGACATCAGTTGAGGGTTCGTATTTCTGCTCTGCTTGTAGGATTCATCTGCTTAAGTGACTAGAAAATTTGATACCCTGGACTGAATCTCTGGAGTTGCTGTCCCCGTTCGTGGAACCAAGTTTACACTGTAAATTCCAGAAGTTTTAGTACCGGTTAACAGCTACTGTACTCACACATTTAATTACATAATGCTTAATCGCCATTTACAAATTACAGTTTTTACAATTACAGAATTGTGGCTTAAATAGTATAACAATATTAAAATTGACATTTAAAATTACATATCTTTCCTTTTCTCTAAATTGGCTGGCTGAAATTGGTTTTTTTCTTATGAGGCTTACAGTTACGAGCATGTTACATCATGGTTTTATACAAACTATAATCTTGTACATCAAATACATATGATCCTTTTAATAAAAGTGCCAAACAAATATGATTGTTACCAGGGCCGGACTGGCCATAAGGGAATTTCGGCAAATGCCCGGTGCGCCGCAGGGCAAAAAATCGCCGCCTACGGCTATATATACGGCGCTACGCTGTGCTCACGAAGTGTTGGCAATATTTTCTTGGTGAATGTTATACGCCTAGGTAAATATTTCAGCGCCATAGATTGATAATCCATAAGAAATAAGTTGCGGGACTTGCGGCTGAATCGTGAACTTCTTTAGCTAGTGGAACTTTTGAAGTTCTCGATTTTGCCACTATGTATTTCTTATGGAGTAGTGAGTGGCGTAGTGGCGCTGGATGGTATTCACTTGTCTCACTTACGCGCGCTCCTATGTCTCCCCTCCTCTATTGTAATACCTCTATGGTCAAACTACGAAAATTTAAAGGTTAGGCAGCTCTTTAGGGATTGAATGAGCTCTATAGATATCGGCCGCGCTGTTTTATCATATTCAATATATACGTGAGTGTTCAATATACAATATACATTTAACAAATATATACTTGAGTGAATCTGGTGGTGTTTTACTGTAAACGACTACAAATTCATGTAAGTAAATTTTTTTGTTATTGTTACAATGTGTGAAGTGTCATATATAACCTTCACTCGTCTTTCTAAATATTTTGAAAGCCTCAGTGCCTCAGGTCAAAAACAAGACGCCTAATAAATTATTCATTTGATGTTTTATCGTAAGTTAAAAATGAGCAGTAGTATTCGTATCATAAATGTTTGCACAAAGCAGTTTATTTCATGTTAGGCCTAAAATTGAACATTAGTAGTTTGTACTATATTAAGAAAAGCTTGTTTAATTGTTTGTTATTATAGTATTTTATAGGCACGATAGGCAGTTTTGAAAATTTTTAATATTAATTTCGTGGTACCGTTTATTCATTATGTAGCCAACTATAGTCAAACTATTTGGTTAAAAAAATTAACTACAACAACTGTATTGCTTTAACTAAAGGCGTTTTTTTTTTTCAGGGATGATTCAGATAATCAGAACAGGGAATCAGGTCCCGAACAGAACAGTGACCTATCTAAGGGATTAAAACGTAAAAAAAGTAAAAAGAAAGGGGGCGCAGAAAGACTTAGAGAAAAAAAATCATAAACTAATGTTTGAGCAGGCAAAAACGTGTTCGCCAATAACAGTCTTTTTCTCCAAGCACGAAAATTGCTCCGTTGATGAAACTGATAGCAGTGATAACATTAATATTTTGCAGCTCTCATCTTTTATCCAAGAAAAGAACGATGCTTGCATTTCAAGTGAAGATATGAATCATCAAACTGAGTTTGTAACTAATAACGAAGCCGAAAATAATGAAAACAACGACGTTGACTTTCAAGAAGTTGCAGTATGTGACGTTCTTCAGATAAACAAGTTGCAACCTTCGACTAATATTGAGTCTGATCTGCCAAGTGAAGTCGATGCATTAAGTAACATTGAAGAATCTCAAAAAATGGATTCACCTTTACATCATGAATCTACAGACATAAGTAATCCGTTACCAGACGACAAACTTGAAAATTGTTTATTTTCACGGCCCAAAGCTGGAGAGATCGAATCCTTTTTTAAGTATCACCCTCAACAGAATATCAGTGACTCTGTCATCAAGAAGGCTTTTATTAGGAAAGATGGGTCTAACAGGATTTGGCTTTCATACGATGAAGTTAGTAAAGCCTTATTCTGTACTGTCTGTCTAGCATTCGCACACGCTTCAGAAAACAATAAATTTATTAATGGAATGAGTGAAAGGAGACATGTCCACCAAAGGGTCGAGGAACATGAAGTCAGCGAATGCCATAGGAGGTGTGCAGAAGCTTACCTGTTAAGAAACAGCAAGGCGGGCATAAAAAATGTATTGTTTTTTAACCAGCTCAATGCTAGAGAGCAACAAGTAAAAAAAGAAGAATGATAATGCAAAAAATTATTGATATTATGAAGGTTATCGGTAAACGAGGACTGAGCATCAGGGGCGACCTTAACGAAACTGCTTATACCCTGCAAAATAAGTTTCTAGACCATGGCAATTTCTTAGAAATTATGATACTTTTATCTAAATATGATATGGTTTTACACGAGCACATTAATGAATGTATTCAAAAAAAATGAAGAAGAAAAGGTTAAACATCGAAGCAAAGAGGACAAGTTAATGGACAAAAAGGGTCCAAAAGGAAGAGGTAATTTTGTAACTCTGTTTTCAAAGACAACTCTTAATTCTGTAATAGACACCATAGGGAACGAAATAAAGAAAGTCGTGACTAAAGAAGTAAAGGAAGCAGGAATGTTTTCTGTACAAATTGATACAACTCAAGATGTATCATGTCATGATCAATGCAGTATTGTTGTTAGATATGTCCTCAACGATAAAGTGAATGAAAAACTGCTAGCTATAGTTCGATGTCATTCTACAACTGGCGAAGACTTGCAGAATGTACTGATGAACGTTCTACATGCCACTGATATAGACATTAAAATCTGCATTGGTAGCTCAACAGATGGCGCCGCAAATATGCAAGGTCAATATAAAGGATTCAGTGCAAAGCTGTCCGCCGAAGCTCCTCATCAAGTTCATGTTTGGTGCTACGCACACGTTTTGAATCTCGTCCTTTCTGATACAACCAGTCCTGTTATATCAAGTCCTTCCCTGTTTAGTTTACTCAACGATGTTGCTGTTTTTCTGAAAAGCTCGTACTTGCGGATGGATAAGTGGGAAAATATAGCACAAGATCCACACCACAGAAGATTTAATCTTATAGGAGAAACTCGATGGTGGTCGATATCAAATGCTGTAAATAAAGTTTTTGGAACCTTAGATAAGAAAGAATCTTCAATGTATGTAATTGTTATTGCAACGCTACATGCTATTGAAAATGGTGACCAGTTTGCATCAGATACAAGAGTAAAAGCTAAGTCATACAAAGAGGCTCTGTTAAAATATGAAACTGTGTTGACAGCTTTCATTTTTCTTTATATCTACAAAGAAACAACACCTTTTTCGAAGTATTTACAAACAAGTGGCTTTGACATTTTGAAGGCTTATGAAATGGTCCAGGTTACAACCGAAAAGGTAGACCAAATAAGAGAAAACTTGTCAGGAGTGAAAGATAAAGCTGACAATTTTGTGAACTGAAGTTCTATGCAGTTTGATGATAAGAACTTAGAAGTTGAAGCCGAAACAGAGCTTCCACAGAAGAGAATTAGAAAAAAAAGAACATGCCAGGAGAAAGTTCTTCAGACGAAGTTATACAGGATCCTTTGAAGTCACTCGAAGTGAACGTGTTCAATGTTATTGTTGATTCAGTGACTACGGGTCTAAAAACACGGTTTGATTTCAGTAGTAACTTATTATATGTAGACCTTGCTAATTTAGATCCCAAGGCCTTCCCTAATATTATATCTGAAGGATTGCCACCATCTGCATTTAAAGAACTAAGTAAAAAACTTATAACTTTTGACGAAAGGGCAACTGAAGAGAATCTACGGGCCGAGTTAACACATCTAGCTAATATATGGAATACCATTAAAAAATCAAATTTAGAAGAATATCGCTACCAAGCGATAGCAGATGCGTCAGGTACATCAAACCCCCTTAGCGATGATGAAAATGACACTGAAGAAGAAGTACAGCTCAATCTTTGTTTTGCAGCTCAAGAAGTGTAAGTTTTGCAATAACTGTTCCATATGCTGCTACAGACTTCTTAAGAGATATAATTTGTTAACCGGAGAATACAGTGTGATTGGGCTTGCATTCAAGTATATGTTGACATTGTCATTTACACAAGTTGCTTGTGAAAGAAGTTTTTCAACTCTAAAATTTGTAAAAAATAGATTGAGATGCAATTTAGGTCAAAAGAAATTGGAATCTTTTATGCTGATGTCCATTGAAAAGGAAGTTTTAGAAAACCTAAATCTTGATGACATTATAGATGATGTAGCAAAAAAGAGTGCACTGTTGAAGTCTCTTCTGGTTGTTTAAAATATAATATATATGTATATTAGTATTAAGCACTTATATGTATATTTTATTATATTTCTGAAACAATAAACTAATGTAGTAACTTGACGTTTTTATCATTGCGCTTCTTATAGATGTATTGACATAAAAAGCTTAACTCCTTTAATGATTATGCTTAGTATAAAAATAAAAAAATTAGAAAAAGTGACAAGTACTTAAAAAAATTCTACTATAAATACCTAGTACTCGGGCATATAACAATCTCATATATATATTTTTTCTTGTAGCTAACCTTTTGATATTGTTGAAAACATAAATCGAAAATAATTGAAACAAAATTTTTAATAATTGAAAAAAAGAAATAGGGCAGCAGTAGTATTAGAATGAGATGGCTGCTGTATTATTAGTAGGTGTGGAGTACAAAGCCGCCGCTATTGGATCTGGATGCCCGCGCCTAATTTCATTCCCAGTCCGGCCCTGATTGTTACTGGTACTGATCCATAGTGACTGAAATAATTATAAATACCTTGGTAAAAGAGGCTTCAAATTAAGTTGTCGACCCGGAGACGACGGGGAACTCTGCTCACAGCGGTTTCTGCTAGTCGACTGACCCAACTTGTCTAGCGAAAACTTTACTAGGAAAGGGACGGGGAGGGCCGTGACGTCGAACGACGTCGACCAAAGTACGGGTACCATTCCGTAGCGCGACTATTTAATTTATTTTGCTCAAATCGTTATTAACGCTTGTTGTTGCATTCGGCACGAGCCGAATAACTGCAACAACATAAACCATCCTCATGAGGTCTATCAGTTCCAACCGCATTTCGTTGTTCACGTGCATGTACGAAATCATCCATGAGATTTTAGTCAGTTCGAGATCGGCGTTACCTCCTGTAGTTGCACTCGATATCATAGCGTTAACATCGGTGGAGGTACGTAACAGTATCAGTTCTTGTTTCATGTTTAAAATGATGCGCGTAAAGTCTTCAGCGAATCCCATCAGCATTCTCAGCGGTACGCAAAAGTTGAAATTACCGTTTTCCCCGTCAGTTTTATCTCGTTAGTCGTAGGAGCCACCCATCCGGCATCAATTTTTCATCGCATCAACGTCCGGTTTGCTGATAGGCAGCATGGTTTTAAGCGTGGATGTGATGTCGACGTTCTTGGTACGATCGACTCCTATACCAGCGAGTTCGTAATGGATTTCTTCGAAGAGAAACGCGACCGCGTTGTTCACCAGTTTCACGTTCACTTTGTCAGTAGCACTCACACCGTTCTTCTTGCTCAACTTGCCTTCGACGTACAGGAAACTTTCTATCGGTAGAGTGAAGACGTGTTGCTGCAGCATAGGTATACGTATTTCTCGTTGTTTCCGTAGCGTGACGATGCGTACGGCGCGTGAGTGTGATACTCGTAATACGTGATGCTGTCGTCGAAGAGCGGACCACGATCAACCTCTAAGATGCCGCTAACCGCCATGCTACTTGTTTTTCTTGACTTTGAAGCCCAGTGAAATCAGATAGCGTCGGTTCGCCGGTGTTAACCGCTTCAACGCTGAACGTCTACTGACTGGTTTCCCGAACGAACTTTCTTCTTTTATGTCCACATGTCTTACGCGCGAGAACGATGACGGGCAGAAGAAAAACTGTACTCGAAGTAAAAACCCATCGTTACATCCGTTTTAGGTGAATTCGCACGGTTATGACTTCTTCGTGAAAATTCACGATACCACCGTCTTGATCGTGTACGGACACGATAATGTTACGTAAACTTTGTACGTTAACTGGAAGGTATATGATGTTGCTGGGCGTTTCGACGATCTTAAATCCCGGTTCGACCGTCGGGTAGAACGAAAGCAGAATGTGCTCGTTTCGTCCGTCCTTGTACGAACCTTGCACAACGTTACACCTTATCTCCAAAACGTTCAGTTTGTTAATATTTACAGGCGCGTCCGACGTGTGCAATTTATACGCTTCTAACTTGGTTTTCTTGGTAAAACCCAGCATAGCACCAATCCCGTGTTGTGTACTACCGAAATCTATGTCGTAAGAAAATAAAGTTTACATTTCAACGTGTTGTTATTAGGACGTAGAACGAATTTTCAGTCGCCTAACTCTTTTCTCAAGTACGTTTCGATATCGCTGATTTCGTACGCTCCGGTCGGTAATTTTATAAGTTCCAATTATTTATCGCCTTCAGTACAGAAAATACATTGTTTCTTCCGCTTTCCACGTTCGGTATAGAGTTGTACGTGGTAAAGTCCAACAGATTTGCGTACCATTCACCATCTCCCAGTTCGAGAGGCGGTAAAAAATCACAAACGAGAGCAGTCGGATCCGCACCGGGTTCGGTGACCGTAAGCGAAGACATCTTGTCGTTTACTAATCGTTCGAGGCCAGAAACTCTAAACATAAATGACCGCATACGACCGTATCCGGAGGTTGTTTATGCGCGTAATTCTAACGCACGTCGGTCGCGTTCGATCCGAAATACCGTATGATCTCGAGTGATGGACGTAAATTGTCGATCCCGTCGAAGTATAGAAACCTGTCGCCTCGCTTCTTGTATCATACGAAGTGCGTACCCGGTCCGGAGGTATCGTCAAGATTCACGACAACGCTTTCGTTCTCCCAAGGTGGCGAGCGCAGTAAAGCGTCACGCATGTACACACCTCTGAAATAAGTTATGTTTAATTCTTTCGCGTACCCGTACAGATCTTGCAAGGACAACGGACGCACGGGTATTTTAGTTGGTTTTTTCGGTACGGTCGCAAGTGCAGTCCCGAAGCTGTTTTGCGATTACCTCCGTTCTGTCGTCGTCGACGTCGAATTTCCGATCCAGTCGTCGTCGTCCTCCTCCTTTTTGTACATGCTACCTTTTTCCGCTTGGCGACCGCTCCGCTGCGACCACGACGTTAACGTCTGCAGCACATTTCGCTTTCATCGCTGCCGCTGCCACAGCTGCGTACGTTTTTTCGTTAATACCCGAGTTCAATGCCTTCACTCGTTCCCACGTTTTACCGGCTAGCACGCGATCCGCTATACGTCTGCGTTCGTTGTCCTTGTACTTGATGTACGCGATGTCGTGTTCACGACAGTCTTCGTACAATTCGTTGATTCCGCGTTCGTCCCCAGCCAACCTCTCCTCTAGTTTACTTCCTGGTCTGCAGAACCTGTAACCGGGCAGATGCAGGTCCACCGATAACACGTCCACCGCTCGATTGATCAGAGTAGGTACTGACTCGGCGACGAAAGGTATCGCGCTTTTAACAAGGCTACTTTTCCGATAAGACCACGCCCTCTTTTTTCATTTTTAACACTATGACTACGTAGTTCGTACATGACTACTCTTGATTGGGCATATAAACGGATCTCCAATCTTTTTTCACCTTTCCGGCCTATCCAACTATTCTATTAATTCACTCGTCTCCCCGTTGTTAGCGAGTTCCAACTCTGCCTCTTCGGCGCCGAGGGAGCTACGCGCTGCATGCGTGTGCAATTTATAGATGTACGATAACAGTTTCTCCCAACCTCTTTGGTACACTTTTGCGAGTTTGTAGATTTCGCTCTTCGCGTACTGCCTTACTTCCTCCATTTGACGTACGGTCGCAGCGGACACCACTGGAACACTGGAAAAGTTTATTATAGGTTTTCCTTGTGCGTTAAAAGTGTACCGTGTAAAGAGATCGTACGATCGTTCAAAAATTCCAGGTTTACTACTTCCTTGTTGTACATGGGTGGTGCTAACTGCGTTATCCGCACATTCCCTACTTACATGTTAGATTGCGCGTCCCGCGGTAATACCTTTCCGTCCACGTAACCTTTTGTGACAGCGTCTCTCGCAACGTATCGGTTCTCCGAGGGATTGTATGTGATGGTTCAGCGCGTTAACGACGCAACCATCGCTCGTATCCGTCACCGTTGTAAAACGCAAGCACGTGTAGTCTACGTAGTGCTTATTGACGACGTCCTTAAGATCGACGGGTGCATCCAATTTGCTGAGCTTACGGCCTTTTACGTCTATCACCGCGCTCGCGTCTTGCGGATGGTATAACAGACAGCGATCTTGCAAGAAACTTCGTGGAACGGCATCGTTAAACTTGGTCGGCTCGCCCAAGTTGCGCATCTTTTTTCCTTCAACGTCGAAATGTCCGTTCTCGGTCAAACCGGTACCGATGTCCTCCCGCAGACTGCGTTGCGTTTCCCTTCGCACCTTGACTTTGCTCTGGTGTCTACCGAACTTGTCAACACTCATCGTTCCGAAATATGAATGAAACTTATCAACCCTGTGAACGCGTTTATATACCTATATATGTAAATGTCAACCGTGTTACCGTGAAAATTATACGTACTGGCTTAATTCGATTTTATTTATACGATGATGTCGGCTTCACGCAGTTCTTCCACAACGGAGACGATTTCGTTCGTGTGCCCGCTGTTACCGGAGCGCTGGGATTCCATCAACAACCGCAGTCTGTCCACCAGTTCGTTCGGATCGTCCCAGTGCACTTAGTCGATTTTGTTATTTCTTCTCCTCAGCTCCATGTATATTTCGTTTCCGTTGTTCGCGTGTCGGCGTCCCGTATGTTTAATTTGAAACATGGGACCTATTATCTTCGTATACTTTTTTCCTCTGTTCGAGTTTCTTTGCGATGACAGTAAATAATGTTGTTTGTGTGCGTTAGTTGCTTCCAGTATACTCTTGTAAATCGCAAGATCGTCCTCGTTGTAAATACCTTTATCCGGTCGTTTCATGAACACTAGTTCATAAAGTCCCAGTGAGCGTTTGTATTGTTCACTATTCATAATAAAATTATCGTTGTTATCGATTTCCACCTGTGAATCACTTATCATCCACTTACCGCCTTCGTGTCTTACACCGTACATATAATCCATCTTTTGTTCACGGTCAGCTGTTAAAATTATATTCATATAGTTATACACTAGTGAATTACGTTTGTATTTGCTCTGAAAATATTGACGTGCTTCACGCCTTCCTTGGGGTGTGTTCAACAATTTTTTCAATCGATGAACTAGGGTAATCGTCATCGTCAACGTCCGTCGTTTCGGCAACTACGGATGTTTCTAGGAAACGTGGTGAACTGACACCAACTTTATGTTTATTACTAAAGTTCACCAGCTCTTTATCCATCACTTCCTCCTCCCCGTGTCTCTTCTTCTTAATATCAGTTGACATTGCCATCGACTTTTCTTTCATCTTACGTTTTTCAACCAAGGCTTGCGAAATCGCTTTCAACGGTTCTAATATAGGTTTGTAACTTCTTGATAGCTTTTCTTCTTCTTCTTGCATCCCGTATTTTAAAGCACGATATTTCTTCCTTATAGTGTCACTGATCGTTTCGATATAGCGAATGACTTGTTTCTCCTTTTCGTCCATCCTGTCGAACAGTAGAAGAACGAATGAAGAATTGACTTTAGAACACGCGTATTTACGTACAATCATAAACATACAAGTTTACGCAAACAGTTTACATGCGTTTAATTATTCGTTCGGTACTACTATCAAACAGCCGAAACCGACTCTGTACCGTCCGGTATCGATGAGCGAGTCATTGTTCACAACCAGAAAACCGTGGCGATCTTTCCACGCTTCAGCGCACACGTTCTTAAAAGTTTCGTACTTCAGGTCCGTGTTGACGTGATCGTTGTACACGTGCTTCAAGTTGAGATAGTCCTGTATGAACAAGACTATGAGGTTGGCGTTGTCGCAAATCAGCTGTTTCTGTATTTGACTATACGTCTGACACAAGTAGAAAGTGTCTATATCGCTATGACGTCCCATAGTAAAGTATTTGCGTATGTTGTATTGTCTTTCGCAAGACACGTTGTCGAACACTATAAAGGAATCAACGTCGACCTCATCGGAAGGCGGTACCTCTTCGTTTTCACTGTGCGCGTGGTAACCCATTCCATCGCCGGAAAGCTGTGTCATCAGGGTCTCCAACATCCGGTATTTGGGTTGAAACAGTGATTTTGAAAACACATACAGGTTTGCGAATCGCAACCCGTTCACGTCGAATAACAAGTTGAACATCACGTTGGTCTTTCCAGACGCAGACGGTCCGCAGATGATAGAACGAATAGAATTGGGTAGAAGAGGTCCGTGCTTACATTTCGCTTCTCCTCCCCCTCCACCATTCGTGTACTTTTCGAAAAGTCCATATTTTTTATGTTCTATTTTGCGATTGTTGTATTACCTTCATCATCATCTTCTTTTTCTTCCAACCACAGTCTGCTGAGCAGTTGTATTATGTTGTAACACTCACCGAACACGTAACTGAACACGCAAGTGTCCGGTCTTACCTGACAATCGGGATCCGACCTGGCGCACTATATGTAGTGATCTAAACCGCTGTTCGTGCTACTAGGTACTCTTATACTGAGTTCAGAACGTGTAACACTCTTTGTAACCCGTTCCCAGTATTCTTGTACAGAGACGATTTCACGCATTCGTTCAACGTCTTCCTTTGTTATATTCAAGATGTACTTCTTGTACCCTGGATGTAAGACAACGTCTTTCACAGTGTACGCCGACATCACGATGTTGTCATCGTAACGTACTGTCGCGTAATGATGATATGCTACACGATGATTCCCAGTTTATATCAGATCTTTTTTTGTATCCACGAGTCGTATTTACCGTCAAATCCGAGCCAACGCACGAGCACCCTTTCGCCTTTGCTCTGCAATACATTCTCCACCAAGTAAACATCACCGACGCTCGACTTCCTGATTTCGTGCTGGTAAAATCCGCCTCTCACCACTTCGCCCGCGTGATCCTTGACAAGGTAAGTGACGGGAACGGTGGGTTTCACCGTGTGCACGGTGAAAATTTCGTTGGTCCAGTTGGGCGTGTATCCATTTTGTGTTTACTTACGGGAACACGATCGCCTACTTTGAATTTCGGTTTCTTTTCACGCGTAACGCGTGACAATGTGTTCTTCTTTATACGTTCCAACACTACCCGCTCGTTGTTTTCGTTCACCTGATTGGGTTTTATACCCATCGTTCTGTGCACGCAGTAGTTGTACCCTTTCACCAGTCCGGGCAACATATCTAACCAACGGTAATGTCCTTGTTCGCTTAAAGCGCGATACATGCGCGTCTTCAACGTTCTGTTGAATCGTTCTACAATCGACTCTTATTTCTCACTGTACGTTGAGTAATGCTTTACCTTGTAATTTTCCAACAAAGACTGTACAGTGCTGTTGTAGTATTATTTACCGTTGTCCGTTTGCAGATATTTCATTTTGTCGACCTTGAGTATCGGTTCGAGTGAGCGCCTCACTTCCACTCCCGTCTTAGTTTTCAACGGAACTGAGTACGCGAACTTTCCGAACGCGTTTATAATAGTCATAAGATACTTGTAGCCTTTGTTCACCTTAGCGTGTGGTATCATCTCTACCAAATCGGCTTGGTAGAGGTCGTAAAGTCCCTTCAGCTCCACCGCACGTCTCGCGAAATTTCTTCTCACCGGTCGTGCAGCTCTGTCGCGATTGTCTTGCGAACTGTTTCCGCATTTTTGTTGCTGTTGTTGTTGTTCTTCTTCTTCTTCTTCATCGTCCGTTGCATACTCATGGTATCATCTTGCGAGTTCGCCAAAACGTGATTCACAATAGTGCGGGACAAGGTAGAACGTTAGGTTATCGCTAAATTATACTCTTGTCTTGCAACGAGGTGTGATACCCTTGCCTTCCATTGTGACACTGCTTTGAAACGTCCCCATCTCGAAGAGTTATACCATCTCGACAGAACGAAAGAATAGCACGTTTTCCTTGCGCATGCGCTAAACTGACTTTCATTCGTCCGTTGCGCACTACGCATAATCCGTTGTAATACCGCAATAGCGCGTATTGTGCTTTATCCAATGTTGCAACGCTCTTTATCATGTTCGTGTCTTGAAGATAAGGGTACGTATAACTCCGTCACGGAACTCCTGAATTTCCGCGACCACCACGTTATCCGTTTTCGGGTCATTCGTAGTTTAGATGGTTTGCTTTGAGTTTCGCGCTTCCTCTATATATATTCTCCTTTTCTCCCTCCTCTAACGCTCTAAGAGCATAACGGATCACGCTTTCACGGATTGCGGACCGTATCACGTTGGACCGTTGAACCGCTCTTTCCTCTTGCATCTCGAGAATTCTGTAATGTCCGTAGGCTAGCGTTCTCTGCCCGTCTTCCAGGACGTACCGTTTATCGTCGTACGGCGACAGCAACAGTTTAACGATCTCGCGCGTGTACTGCCGGTGGTTTTTGCTGTGGACGTATACGTTTGTCCATTACTCGATACCGACGAAAGCAAACAGCGTTTGTAATCCGCGTGAGTTAAACGGTTTTGTATAGCCACCCGCGGTAATCCTTTCGCTACGCGCTTCTCCTTTTTATCACCGTCGTTCTGCAACACCAGCAGCGAATATGGTGTTGCACGCAACCTGACGAATTCGAGGATAGGTTTCACGTGCGTCTCGTCCGTAAACGTACCCAACCGTTTTTTGTTTACCGCGCTATAACACGGATGCGTCACGGGATATTCCGACGTATCGAAATGATGGAGGTTTTCCTTAATGTCCGCGTACACGTCATCTGTCCGTATATCGTACAACAAAGAGTCCGTATCCGTCATACACAATCAAACGCGCGATCCGTACTTCGCGACTATGAAATCGTAGTGGAAGCTGTACATCACAAATTTGCTAATGTCCAACACGGTGAATCCCACGTGCAGCGGACGGTTGAGGTATACGGTCCTCTTTTTCATCATTACACCGACCAAGTCTTCGTTATACAACTTACGAATCTCGGGCTCGCACCCGCTTAATCAGTTTGCGTTCTTTCGATAGTAAACGAATAGCTATGCGTTTCCTAACGTTTTCCAATGATTTGCCGTAAACCGCGTTTATCATTAATTGAAGAAATTTTGTTTCAAAATCGTTTGTCGTGGCTTTCCGTTTCTCAATATTGAAGTCTATAAACGGCTTCATCCACGAGCTCCGACGGAACGCTAACACGCAATTGACGGCTTTCAATTCCATGCCGAGTTTGAGGTAAAGCTGCAGTGTTCTATAGTGCACGAGATAATTTTTCTTATCGTCGAGGCTGGTGATCAGTTTTTCAACGGTACCGGGTGGGAGGCATATGAAAGTCCTTGAAGTAATTGAACCGATTGCTGTAAGGCGACAACTCGTGCTCACTGAATTTTCTGCGTTCCGGTGCCAGCGGGTAGTCCGAATGTAAATCGTGTAAACGATGGAAATAACCGAGGTCGACGTCGAGAATATATCCGATTTCGTCTTCCGCACCTACCCTACTCAAATCTAACGCGTCGTTTTCTTCTCGTTCCAGCCAACGGAATCCGGAGTGAGGCAACGGTTGCCTCATCGCGGAACCGTACAGGTTTGTACAATCCAGGTAGAGAAGATAATTGTTTTCGTGTTCCAGATCGTAGTCCGGCACGTAAGGGTATTCCGGGCCTTGGCGTATCTATTGGGTACCATCTCTAAACCGCCTCGAACCCCGCTTTCTACGAAAAGGTCCATGTCTATATTATTCAAAAGTTTGAGCCGTATTCCCGTCATCTTCAACATCGCGTTCCAAACAAGTCCCGGCGCGGAATAAACGTTACAGGGATCTATCTCGTAATACTGCAAACTCGTCTCGCGAAAATTTGCGAACAATTCGGCCAACAGCAATACACCGGTTTTTAAATAGAGGTTGTGGTGGTCGTCCAACGTTTGCATACCGAAAGCCGTCCAAACTTTCTGCGCGTGAGCGTAGTCTTCGTCGGACACGGGAGTCTCGGCTAACCGGTTGTAAAAGTGTTCCGGCGCCGGCAGAGAAGAGTCCTCGAACTTACTTTCATCCGTCACGTACTCGTACCGGTAGACCCCCTTTCTAAGTAACAATTCGATACGATCTTCGTTTCCATCGGAGTGCGTACACTCACGTAAAATTGATAGTTTTCTTTTTGCAAGTTTTTCACCAGCTTCTCCAACGAGGCATTCACGAACTGCGCGGAATCGAAAAACCGTAGAGGGCCGAGAGACACGGACAAGTAACGCTCGCTGGTCGTGGCGATACACTTGATTTCTTCCCGTTTGAATTTCCCGAAACCCTGGATCAGATGGTGGCAATCGTAACCGCGCAAGTTATGAAGGAACACGGGAACGTGCTGCGGTACGTTGTAGTTTAAATTACACGCGTTGTGCGCGGCTCCCAAGTACTCGCCCGTCACGTGAACGTGGTTTCGCACTTTGTCCCCTTCGCGCTCGATACTTTTATTGCACAGATGACACTAGTTAGCGTTCTGAAACTCGCGTCGGTTGTCTTCGGTCATGCGGAGGGGTCTGTTGAACTCGCGTTCGAGTCGACTTATGTCTTTCAACAGAGTACGGAGAAACGTCTCCACAACCTCTTTACCGCGATACAAAACCAGATCTTTCACGGCTTTTCTGGTCCAATTAACTACTACGTAACAAAAACTGCACGGTAAGTGATACGCAATGTCCTGTGAGTGCGATCTATCCTCTTCGCGTTTACAACCGGACATGGGAAGAAGAAACGATTCAAAATCCGCATACACAGTGTATGGTACTCTGTGATATTTCGTGTAATCCTTAAAGTACATATGACGGTATTTTCCAGTCGGCAGTTCGACTTTTTGCCCTGCGTGCGGTGTGCAGATTATCTCGTGCTCTTTCAACCGTTTCCGCGCTTCCTCAGGATTTCTTTTATCTCGAAAACTTTGCAAACAGTAATTACAGAAGAAAACCGGATTGTTAGCACTCGATGTCGTGTGCAGCAGTAGACGTGACAGACTTCTTACTAAACAATAATGCGTACGTCCATCTGCGTTAAAAAGCAACAAAAGGTTAACGTGCGTTCTGTCCCTATGTTCCGTAATTCGTACAGGAAACACTTCGTCCTTTCTGTAACCGAACTCATTAGTTTCACTTTCGTAGCCGAACACATTCACAGAATTATTTACATTTAAGTTTTTGAATTTTTTAATTTGATTCACCGGTACCGAAAAATCTATCCCCTCCGTATTCAACACGTTTTCATACTGTCTGTAGTGAGACAATCGTTACGGGTGAGAAGCGGTCGGATGTAAACCGGCTAGAACCGACCAGAGGAAGCATTTCTTATCGTTGAATTTCTGCAGGTTCACTAACGCTTTATTATTTAACAATTTTCTCGGAGTGGGGATGAAGCTGGATCCGGCCAAAGGACGATATTTTATCAAATTTATTTCAACGGCCACGATTCCGTTTTTGACCCAACCGCTACCTTCGCGAGTAAACTTCGATACCGATTCCAACACTTTTTCGACACACTCCCTGTACTGTTCGTTCACGTCTTCCGCGTCAACGGGTAAATCGAGCTGCGTACGAAAACGAAACGCAACGAAACGAAACGCTCCCGTCTGCTCAAGTTCATGATCGGTTACTAATTTGTTGAACAAGACTCGCACGGCCAAGTACTACTTGTAACTTTCCCCCATATCGCGTGATTCCGCGCGAACGTCATCGGGAATAACCTCCGCCAATCTCTCCAACAACACGGATACCGTGTCCAGTCCGTCTTCAAAGTCATTATATTTTATTGTCTTTACACTGCCGTTAAAAGCGACTGTACAAGTTGTATATACTGTCATGATTCTATACTATGAAATATACGAACTTCATTAGAATAAAACACACTTATTTAGATTAAACAAGCCTTAGTTTCAGCAATATCAACAAACACTTTGTAACAAATACAGTTAATAAAAATAACGCACAAGTGTTCAGCAGCGTGTACACCTGCTAAGTAACGCTAACGCCAGCCATTATATAGTTAGTGTCTATGCGCGCGCAGCTGTTCTAAATAAGTGTGTTGTTTTTTTTTTATCGTTGTCAGTTGAAGTAAGAAAGCTGATTAAGGAATAAAAATGCTGATGCATTTTTATGTTTTTTTTTTATTCATTTGACTCGACCGGATACAGGTTATTATTCTTAGTACTGTTGCAGCATAGACAGGAAAGAGGGTGTCGGGTGTTGCGGTTTAACGTATCAGAACAGTGATCGTTTGAAACAGGAAGTTGTAAGGTTAAAAATGATGTACAGCAGGAAATCGTTCGCATACATAGACGAGGTCGTTAGTTATATACCCTTCAGTCTTGTGTCAACAGTCGTTTCTTTAGGCAGCATCGTGACTGACGAGATGGCAGAGTCTACCTAGAGCTGTTGCCATGGTAGGCTCTCTGTTGTTCGTTTGTTCTCTGTAAGTGGACATTTTCCATTGTGCTACGCTGGCTCCAGCTTGTCTGGAGCACGATGTCTCAGTAATTCAAACAGTTATCAAGTTTAAATTTTTACATTGTGTTCATAACCATTAGTACTGTGTATTACAATTGTGCGGGCAGTGGGGAATTCGTGTGTATGGTGTTAGTAGTGTTTTGGTGTTTTCCGCTGCTGACTGTTGCCTGGTAAGTGTTGTAAGTTGTTAAGCAACATACCTCACTACCTGACTAGGATCTCTAGTATCTCTCCAGCCTAGGCGTAGGTTACCCTCGCCGATGGCCGCACCTAACGTTCCCATCGGTCCTTCCAAGGGCCTCGAAATCCCTCCTGGCGCTCTAGTGCAACCGTTACCAGCCGAACCGGAGACGATGTCGGCTGGGACGAGCGCAATGGATACCGAGGAGTGTCAAACTGTAAGTAGCCGGAAACGGCGAAACAGTGGCGACTCCATGGGATCCGGGCAGTCTTCCCAGCTGGGTCCTGCCACGGATAAACCCGCTACGGCCACCTCACAACCTACCGCGCCCCGGCGGTTGCCGCCTATGATTTTTGACCGGCCAGTTGACTGGGATAAAGTCATGCGGAAACTTCACCGGGCCGCTCCTGCGAATACCCTGTCTGCAGTTTGTCAGAGTGGCCGCTCCGTCCGCATTGAAACCACGACCATCGACAGTTTCCAGCTCACCCAGAAACTGCTGACCGATCGTGGCATCCCCTATTACACCTACGCCCTGCCGAAGGAGAGGGAACTCAAGGTCGAGATCATCGGCAACCCGCCGATGTTCCCGTCCCGACTATATCTCACGCCCTGGAACTTTTGGGCTACACTGTCAGTTCAGTTACTCCTCTCTTCTCCCCCGGCAGACACATAGCCAGAAACGTCTTCCTTGTAAAAATCCTCAAGGTAGGAAAATATCAGGATATCTACCAATTAGACTCTCTCTTTTACCTTCGGGTAAAAGTATCCGCTTTCGAGCCCCGCTCCGGACCGAAGCAGTGTTACAACTGCCAGCAGTATGGGCACAGTAGCACATATTGTCATTACCCGACACACTGCGTTCGTTGCGGTGAAAACGACACAAACGCCCCCGAGCATTGCTCGACGACCCCCTCATAAGCAGTTTACAGAACGTCTGCCCCATTCCCCCGACCTTGAGTATTTTCAAGTTCCTACTCCTTCCTTCTTTCTGTTGTCCGTGCTGGCGCTCGGCGACAGACTAGGGGGGTCTGCTCTTGCCTTAGGTGTGCCTAGTGCCACCTCTGGTGGACGCTGCCTCCTCATACGCGCTCTCCCGTGCACCGACATTGCCGCTTGTCAGCTCTCGGCGACATTTCCTGAGCGTTTAGAGGCGCCCTACTCGTTGTGGGAGGGTAATTCCTACTTCTCAAACGAAAAGTCTTCGAGGTCTCCCCCATTCTGCCATTGCGGGTCTCTTCGAGGTCCCAGGGTCCAAGAAAATTAACATCATCCTATCCCTCCAAAATAAAAATCGCATTGCATTACGGATGCGGGGTGTCTTTGCACCCGTGGCTTGATTGCAGCATCTGGAACGTGTCCAATGGCTGCCAGAAGTAAACATAGTGCTGGTACAATGTCGACTGGTTACCTAAAACTGGAAAAGGAAACCGCCAACCAGTTAACTGAGAAGGCGAGGGAGTATAACTTTTATTTGTTTAGTGCACTGCCGCTGGTACCGATTCGAGCAACAGATGTTGCCCGTTTCAAGTCCAGTCAGCAGACGCCCTGAGGGCGTCGGTCGCTCCCCGCGAGGCGGAGAGCCTCCGTGCCAATGATTGATGACAGCGACAAGCAGCCGGCTCAGCGTGCTAGGAGGTGGATAGGAAGGAGAGAAGGACAGTTTAGGTAAAATACTCTGGTCTAGGACTGATGATTACTTTTTTTTGTTTAATTTAAAGAGGATAGCGTTATGGCGGGTCATCAAGAAGCGCCCGAGGGCGCTTGACCCGAATGGGCGGTGGTGGTTCTGATGCACTGATGGTTCGTAGGTACGGGAAGGTGGAGGTCGAGGCTTTAGCAAAGAGAGTTAGAGCCAGCGACCGGACAAAGGAAGTCAAGGTAGGAACACGAAGACCCCTTCGAATCACGTCGTTCCTTACAAACCAAGGGGACCTCGTCAAGGATCGGAGTGTCCGGGACTGGAAAGCTTCCAGCCTACATCTGTTGGTGGTGGATAAAAGAGACCACCAGGCGGGTGCCGCATAGGTCAATACAGACCTGAGAAATATTAGATAGATTGTAAGTTTCGTGCGCATGGCCAGGCGGCTGCGACACGAGAGGAAAGGAGATAATTTGGCTCGGACGCCGCGAGCCTTGGCAAGGGTTTCCGTCACGTGGGCGTTGAAGCAAAGGCGACGATCTAGCCGAACGCCTAAATACTTCAACGATTCTTTGTAGGCGATGGGCCTCCCTGCTAGGGAGAGGGGCTGGCATCGGGAGATGGACTTACGGGTGAAGCAGATCGCCTCGGATTTCTCCGAGTTGATCGTCACCCGCCATTTCCGTAGCCAGTCCGGAAGCTGGTTCAACTGACGCTGAAGCTTTGTACTCGCAAACCGCGGGGACAGGGAGCTGCAGTGATATATAGCATCGTCAGCGAACAAAGACAACGTGACTCCGGGCAAGACAGGCAGGTCGTTCGTGTACACAAGGTACAGAACGGGGCCGAGGACAGATCCCTGAGGTACGCCGGCGGCGACGGGTCGAACTGTAGAACAGGACCCGTCGACGCTCACACTGAAGGTTCGGTCGCTGAGATACGACCGGAGGAAAAACACTATGGGCGATGGTAGAGGGGAATTGGCAAGTTTGAAGAGAAGACCTTCGTGCCAGATTTTATCGAAGGCCTTGCTCACGTCCAACAGTACGGCGGCCGTAGCCGCTCGCCTGTTGGTGGCGTCTGACAAGTGCGTAACAACGCGGACCAATTGAAGCGTGGTCGAGTGCTCTCTGCGAAACCCGAACTGTTCGCTGCGGATGAAACCATCTAGCAGCGGCGAGATGCGAGCCAGCAGGAGACGCTCGAACACCTTCGAGATGACTGGCAAGAGAGAGATTGGTCGATAGCTTTCAGGAAGCATGCGCGGCTTGCGAGGCTTCGGAAGCATTACGATGTTGGCTGATTTCCACAGGCGGGGAAAGTACTGTAGCCGGAGACAGGAGTTAAACAGCTCAAGAACGAGGTCAACGCCTGAGGCCGGGAGATTTTGTAGAGCAGCGGCCCCGATCCGGTCAGGACCGGGGGCGCGACGGCGATTTAGTCGGCAGATAGATGAAACTAGTTCATCCCTGTCGAACGGTAGGGCTGGGATTTCGGGAGGGCGTGAAAAATGTCCAGATAGGAAGTCACGGACTTCTGCCGAGTGGGCAGGGTCCGAGACGCCTTGGTGAACAGTAAATTGCACCTCCATGCAGTCGGCGAAGACCTCGGCCTTGCCTTCTGATGAAGATACAACCCCGTTCGGAGTTTCAAGTGGGTTGCGAGTTCTCTTCTCGCGGGTCAGTCTACTCGCCGCTCTCCAGACGGAGGCGTGGTCGACTTCAAGAGACTCAAGGTATGAGTTCCATCGATCAGAGTTTACGTCCCGCAGTAGCTGCTGGACGTAAAGAGACTGGGCCTGAAAGCGCCTTTTGACGCCGGGATCACGGGTTCTTTGCCATCTGCGGCGGAGATTGCGCCGAAGCCAGATGGCGTGGAGTACTTCCGCAAGTAAGGCCGATTTACGATGATTCACCTCGAGAGTATATGTGTGTCGATCCATGACACCTTGTACCAACTCCTGAAGATGAGTGGCTCGGAGATCCAAATCGTCACAAGTGACGATCGGGTCCGCGGGGAGTGATGGAAACCGCCGTGAGAGCTCATCATGGTAGGAGCGCCAGTTGACTCTCCTAAAAATCTGAGCGGGAGGTCGGGGTGAGGCCGACAGCTCACGGGCAGTTATAAAAAGGGGATTGTGATCGGATGAGAGATCCGACACTGATGAGACCTGGATGTGATGGGTCACGTCCTTGGCTATGACAATGTCAAGGACGTCCGGTCGATGACCGGAAAAGGGAAGTGAGTAGGTTCTTCTGGGCCGATGACTTGAAGTACCGGGTCGTCAGAGACGAACCAATACAGAGATTTTCCGTAGGCGTTGGCTACTCTGCTGTTCCAGGAGGGATGCTTGGCATTTAAGTCGCCGGCTACAATGGTTGGTAGGGGATGATCGAGGAGAGCGTCCCACTCCTCGGGCGGTGGAGGTATCCGCAGGCCGGGCCGAAGATACGCCGCTACAACGCGCAACTCCGATCCGCCAGCTTCTATCGCCACCGCACAACCTTCAACAAAAGATGTATCTAAAGGGGGTAGTGGCCTGTGGGATATCCGCCTGTGGACTAAGACGGCTGTCCCCCCCGAGGGGCGACAGCCAGGCCGCTGGGGACGATCCTGACGAAAACAGATGTAAGATGGCAGGTTGAAGGTGAGTCTCGCAAAGGAGGACGACATCAGCGTCGTACTCCGTTACGAAAGTCATCAGTTCAGATCGTCGAGGGACTACCCCATGGGCATTCCACGCAACGATCCTAAGACTCCTAGCCATTCAAAGGAAGAAGAGGAAAGAGGGTGGACAGTGATTGAAACACCAGGACGAGAACCGTGGTTGTATCTGGAGCAGACCTGATGTTGTTTACCAAAGTTTCAGCCCAGGCAGTCAGGGGGTCCACCGGGGCCCGGGAAGATTCCCGAGATTCCGGAAGACAGACCTGGCTGGCCTCGGCCGGTGTTGCAGATGGCGCAGGGCTCGGGGATGGACGTGAGGTCTGCTCAGTTGGGAGCTTAGGTTGATGGCTGGGGGCGGGCGGGGCCCGCTGAGGTTTTACAGGCAAGGCCTGTGGAACTTGTCGCTGACGGCGACGAGTGCGCTTCGGTTTGGAGCTCCGAGAAGCGGAAGGCGGGACTGATGTAGCGGCCACAGCCGCGTATGAAGGGCCGGGCGCTCCGGCAGGCGCCGGGACAGAAGGGACTGCAGGCGGCGCCGAAACGTCGACTGCAGGCGGAACTGGGACCCTGGGAGCAGCCGGAACTGCTGCCGGGGCCTGAGATGATGCTCCGGAGAGAGGTGGGAAGGCCTCTCTGCGGTTAGGGAGGGGACCTGCAACACGGCCTGCCTGCGCGCCAGGGCGAGCAGGAGTCCGCTGCAGCTTCATGGCTGATATAAAGTCCCTACATCCTCTATAGCTAGCCGGATGGTCCCCGCCGCAGTTGCAGCAAATGGCCGTGAACCCCGTCTTGGGCTTATCACACCCACGATGAGGAGTTTTAGGAGGAATTTTAGGCTTAGGCACAGATTGAGAGGGAGACTGAGTCGGATGGCTGGCGCTGTTACCATGACTGGATACCCGATGCGTAGGAGCGGCCGGTGGCGGGCTGGTGACTAATTTTCGCTTGCGTTTGGCAGACTTGCCCTCCACAAGCGAAAATTCACCGTCCCCCGTCCCCACACTACACATCGACGCACAATCATCACTTGCACTGATTGTATGGGAAGGTAGCGGGGTAGATTGAGGACCGGTACCGCAGTTTTCCATTAAAGTTACCAGCGGTGCCGGTAAAGGAACGGGCGTTGCGTTCGACGCCATCTCGGGATTAACCGAAATGAACGTCGAAGACGCAAAAAAGGGCTAGGAAAGAATGACTTTCACCAGCACTGAATCACTACACTGACAGACAAAGAACACGAACACCAGACGCGCACTGCACACGAATCACAAAAACACACGCGCACGACACAATACACTGGTAAATTGAAGCACAATGATGATGATGTGGTGAAGAAATCACTTTGATAGAATTATAAACAATGGTAAAATTCAGTTGCAAAATTGCCATACAAAGTGACGCAGCCTACCCTGGCAACAGCTCTAGGTAGACTCAATAAAAATCGATGGAGGTTCCATTCCTTAGATAGCGCGAGATCGCTAGTCAAGGTAACAAGCAGGCAACATGCAGTCATCGGGTTCGCCCGGACACTGCGATCACCGGGGCACGACTAGCTGCTGTACCCGTTCAACTTGGACTTGGTCAACAGTCGTAAGCGACACTTCGGAATCATCAAACCTACGTTAACAAACACCGGACAACAGGGATCAACCATTCTCCAGAATTCTCCGTAAGAAGAGCTGAAGATATCATTTCAAGCTTATAATAGTTTTATCTCTCACTTATAGTCAATTGTCTAACAACGTGTTTTTATTCTTGTTCTCCTGGAAAAGGTTAGACGAAACGATAACTGTTTCGATCTCGAGTGTCAAGCGTGTGCTTCATAAATCTATTCTTATCTAACATGCGTAGCCACGTAACGTTTCTTACCAGCTTATAAGCAAAAGAAATCAAAATATATCTTCAAAATCGGTATAAGCTAATGTCTTAAAGCTCCGTTCAAATTACACAGAAAATGCGAGAAAATTCGAAAAACAAGTTAAAAAATTATTGAAGCAGAGAAACTTCTTAAGTGAAAAACAATAGAATCTTTTGACGGAATCTATTCCGCAGGCACGAGATTTTTAGGTGTCAACTGAAATTACATAAAGATGGTATGCCACTTAGACCGATAGTTTTTAAATTCGCCTAGTTATAGATTAGCAAAAGAGGTTAGCAAATCACTGATAAGATTATATGAAGTAGATATATGGTACAGTATAGAGAATAGTAAAAGAAAAATTACAGACGATACAAGTAAACGAAAACACGAAGCTTATGTCATTATAGATGTGAAAGATATCTTTTCAAACATATCGCTCGAAAGAACTATAGAGATAATTAAAAATAATAGTTTAAATATGGTAGAGTATAAGAAACGGCTAATAGAAATATTAAGAACTTGCATGAATCATTTTATTAGGTTTGAATTATTTTAATCATGAATTATTTTAGGTTTGATAATAAATACTATATCCAAGAAGATGGACTGCCGATGGTTTCACAGCTCCGCACACACTGCTCGCGCTGAGAGAGAGAGAGAGAGAGAGAGAGAGAGAGAGAGAGAGAGAGAGAGAGAGAGAGAGAGAGAGAGAGAGAGAGAGAGAGAGAGAGAGAGTGAGAGGCAGGCAAAATGAAAGAGACATTCCTACATTCCACACATACGCGCGCATGCACGCCCACAAAATTATGCAACCTTGTTAGAATAAGAACCTGTGTGCACACGCTCAGAGAGAGAGAGAGAGAGAGAGAGAGCGAGAGAGAGAGAGAGAGAGAGAGAGAGAGAGAGAGAGTGAGTGAGAGAGACAGATAGACAGTCAGACATTGTTCAAGAGAATGAACCACAAACTTAATTTATTACATTGTACAGAAATTACATTTTACTTTGTGTTACGAAGGTTGAGTCAGATTAATTATTGTTTATAAACTGAATTATAGCACAGTAGATTGACAACATTTTATTTACATTTATCTTGCCTACTTATTCTATATGACACCTACACATTGCCATATAAAAACATACACGCGCTCGCTCGCGAAACAAACAGAAAAGTTAAAATGTGAGGGTTTAAAATTGTGATAAAACTAACAAAATCTATGTAGGGTTTTGAATTAAAGGGTACTCTAACCAAACACTGAATATGGGCCTAACTTTTAGAAATCTTGTGATGTTAGCAATCAGAAAGTGGGATATTAAAAAAAAAATTTCAAACATAATCTGAATATTTTGTGCAGTTTTGTATAAACTCTCTTTCTCATACGTCAATTTTCTAAAGTATATGCAGTGTGTGTGTGTGTGTGTGTGTGTGTGCGCGTGTGTGCGTGCGTGCGTGCGTGCGTACGTGCGTGCGTGCGTGCGTGCGTGTGTGTGTGTGTGTGTGTGTGTGTGTGTGTGTGTGTGTGTGTGTGTGTGTGTGTGTGTGTGTGTGTGTGTGTGTGTGTGTGTGTGTGTGTGTGTGTGTGTGTGTGTGTGTGTGTGTGTGTGTGTGTGTGTGTGTGTGTGTGTGTGTGTGTGTGTGTGTGTGTGTGTGTGTGTGTGTGTGTGTGTGTGTGTGTGTGTGTGTGTGTGTGTGTGTGTGTGTGTGTGTGTGATAAATAGAGTAGACAGACAGATGTAAGCCAACAACAAGCGCCAGAGCCAAATCTCCGATGGGTCTTCCCTGGAGTCCGTCCACGGAACCCGGGTAGTCTTATTTCGGATCCCGCGAAAGACGGCCGGGCCAGAGTCCCAGCGCCTCGCCCGGCATGCTGACGGATTTCCCTACCATCGGAGAAAATTCCGTATCCGGGGAGGTCTCTGACCAAGTCCTAGCGCGGGAGTTCCACCCGACTGGATGCCGGAAAAAGCAGGCGGTGTATCGGTATCGGTGGAAGCCTCCCGCATAGGGGAGAATATTCCGTACCCCGGGGAGGTCTCTGACCAAGTTCTATCGCGGGAGTTTCACCGGCCTGAATGTCGGAAAAAGCAGGCGGTGTCCCGGTATCGGTGGAAGCCTCCCGCGTAGGGAATAGTTTGGGAGTCGTCCGACGAATCTTCGCCGGAGTCTTTCTATGGAACCCGGGGAGTCTTAGGTCGAATCCCGCAAAAGACGGCCGGGTCAGAGTCCCAGCGCCTCGCCCGGCATGCTGATAGCTTTTTCAGGCATCGGAGAACCTTCCGTACCCCGGGTAGGTCTCTGAGCAATCCCTAGCCCAGGAATTCCACCGGCCTGGTTGCTGGAAAAAGCAGGCGGTGTCTCGGCATCGGTGGAAGTCTCCCACGTAGGGAATAGCGCGGGAGTCGTCCGACGGGCCTTCTGTAACTACGGGGGGTTGGGGGAATCAATGGTAAAATTCCACAATCACTTATAGGGTTACGTTATGCCAGTTTCGTAGTTAAAATAAGGTTTAAAGTAGTTGTATCGGAAAGCAGGCGCAATGAGCGTTATTCCCCCTCGATCCATTCCCTTTCCATCACGAACAGTATTACTACTTGTAACGCAGTGTAGACAGAGCTCAGTGTTTCATCAGTCGTCGAAGGTAATGGACGCACGGTTTTACAGGTATGCAATCGAAGTTAATGGAATTGCACAGTGCTACATTTAAAAATGACATTCGTTGACAAATTTTCAATTGTTAACAACGATCCAAACACAGAGGATAGCCCGAGCTCGAACCCAGCACCGACCGACCACCAGGATACACATACACACCAACAGACAGCACAACACGGAGAGAATCCTGAAACACGAAGACACGTCTCGATCAACTGACCAGACAATGACTTCACGATCAGCTGTTCATGACGTCAGCTGCTGACGTCACATACCTGTGACGTAACAAACAGCTTATCGTGACGTCAGAGCTGAGTCAGTAGATCGTAATGTCACTTCCTGACTCAGGATTCTCTCCAACATACTACTAATAATATTTTCAGAATTTATTGTATCACAACGGAATGCTGACACTTAGCCCTTCAATATAATTGTTCTAACTCTTCATTGTGTTCTAATTTGCACAATATTTGTAACACTAAATCTCATTTCGTGTCAACTGAATCTCGCTGAGCAATTGGCTTACAGGTATGATTGTTTAAACGCATGATTGAAGTTAGAAGGGTTTATCTTAAGCAAAGGTTAAACAAGTAAACCAAGGAAAAACAAGTTATTTGATCAGAAGACAATTCATTCCCTTCGCTAACATATATATCTTTCCCTCCACCTAGATAAATATAACATAGTTTGTTTTTTCGTTCCTTACGTTGAACAAGAAATGTGGTTGTATTTTTTGTATTGTACGGAGTTTTCATGTTTTGTTTGTTATTTACTAAAACGCTTACAGACACTCATACATACTGAAACAGATTACATACATAATGTTATACAAAACATTTTTGAAAATAAAACACACTACACACATTTCTCTACGTTTACTTGTTAAAACTAATTTGATTATTAAATCCAACAATACTAAATCTTATGAAAATTATTTTTAATTAGTATATTTTGGTTGTTACTAAACAAAACTGCTATATGTGGAGAAATTTACATCTTGACAGACGATATTTAAATATGTTTACCTCAAAACAGACGTAAACTAGTAAAAATGTTTATTTTATTCGGATTGAGAAGAAGTGTCTATTAGGTTCGTCAGAGAAAATTTGCGAATAGCCATTTCTATTGTAGCATAACAGAATTTTCACCTTGAATATAACTTAATACAACCTTGAAAAGAAAAAGAAGAAACAATCTGTAGTGAGTGATAACAAAATGGTTAAAAATAAATTAAATAAATTGATCATTATAGTAAATCAAATGCTGACAATAGACTCTACAAAAAAAAACTCATGGTCCAAATAAAAGGAACAATCAATATAAAACAATATACGTTCAACCACATGATGATTAAAACCCCAGTACATCATCAGTATACCCAGTAAGATAAGGAGCAGTAATGAAAAATAATCATGGGTAACTTATTAAAATAACCACATCAAAGGATCCAAACAAAATAATAACATACTCATTGAAGGAGAAATAAAGAACCAACTAATTCAAGCTTAGTACAAGGAGTGTAGTATTAGGGAAGGTTACTTCCCAAATCTCATGACAAATATGTACAATTTAATTAAATTCAAAATAGTCAAAAAGTGTCAGAAAACACACTTTAAACACACACCCATCTTAAAGAGCACGACAGATTCACGGTGTTACCTACACATGACCAGTATAACCTCCAATATACACTCGTCTTGGTTCAACCGAAAGTATCTACACCTCCTCTGTGTATCTTCATGGTGTCGTCAATTACAATGAAGTGATAAGTAATCTCATAAAAATTTTAGAATCTGCACAGTACAGTACTAAATCGTTCGATGACACTACAGTGAAAATCAACACTTTTGCATCTGATTCTTAAAGAAAATTAATTCGTCACCTCGAGGACGAAAAAATTATTTACTATACATAACAAATTAAAGGCCACGAGCATACCGGGTAGTCATAAGAAACATTCACTCTAGCTTAGGTGTCCACTTTATTAAAGAAGCACTAAAAGTAAAAGAACACACGGTCCGAAATATAATGAAAATTTGACACAGAGTAGACAAAACACCCCTCCCTCTCTTCTTGGTTGATCTTAAACCTGAAGAAACTAATATACAATATATATAGTGTTACGTAATATGGAACGTTCTACAAGTTTATTGAATGTTTCAGTGGAATCCAGCTCTAATGTGTGTGTGTGCGTAAATATTGCTGCTACTTTACGGTGAAAGACAATTAGGCATCAACTATCAGGTCTATATCAGACAATACCGGTCCACGCGTGCTGTGTTCAAGGCCGCAATGAATTACGTTCTGGTGTTTTCTAGTAGACGCCTATTAGCGAATATTCTGGAACCTCAGCGGGGTATAAATACAAGTACTCCGAGACGTCAGTTCAGTTATTGTCGGACGATTACACAGTGATTACACAGTGGGTTTAACTGGTGATTTACGCAGTGCGGTTTAAAGTATTGTGGCGAAGTGTTACGTATTTTGTAATCGTGCGGGACAATTGTAATACAATTGTGTTTTATATTAGTAGACATTTTTATTGCGTGTGAACAATTTTTATTTTATTTGTTGTAAGAGACTATCTTGTTGATTACAAACTGTTCAATTGTGATAATAAAAGCTTTTGATTAGTGACGTAATTGGTGTCTTGTATTTTGTTTTCCACTGTATTTTGTATCAGTAGACCGTCGTAACAATATATTTTGTAATGTTTATAAATGATGATGCTCGTTCTCTCGATTAATTATTTAATTCATTTATTTTGTTTAGTTTAGATAATTATGTAAAATGGTTTAATAATGTTTAATAAAGATTGAGTTTGATAACGAATTATTCAATAGCTCTTCTTTGCACTGAGTGCTTCGTTTAAATTGAAGCTCAGATACGAATTAGTTGGTTTGACTCCCTCGCAGGCGCGTGTGGATAGGTCTATGTGTAATTCGCCGTAGGTTCAATTGTTGCTGAAATAAACACAAGTTATTCACTCATCAAGTACTTACTGAGTTTGAAATTCTAGTTCGTTAACAAACACGTTAACAAGCGAATAGATAACTCGATTTTAAAATATCTAAGATAACTGGTGCCGCCTGTGGAAGTACTAATAGTTACCTAACACGTATCAGTATTGTCTATTAAATGAAAGTCTTCAACTCTTTTTTCTGTTACACAATGTGATTTATTAACAAATTTTAATAAATTGGAATTTCTTAATTGATATATCTTTGGCTGTTTGCCTCATTAATCATTGACATTATTTCTTATCGACTCTTACTCTCAGGGTAGTTAAACTATTTTTTTTTTTAAACAATTTTAAATATAACATTGAATCTTTGTTCATTATTTTTACAATTTTTGTGGTTCCTTTGAGCCTGCAAGATACATAACAGAAAATGTCTGCACTACTGTTAAAACTGTGTAGTTGGAACTAATTTGTATAAACAAAACGACATTAAAAGTTTTTTAAAATTATTAACATAGAATTGAAAATTCGACTATCGTCAACATTAAGGTTACTTCAGGCATGCTGAGTTGATACAAAGTATTATCTATTTTAAAATACTGTAACTCTTTAACATATACATAATAAAATACATAAATAATTGGAATCATAAGTTCATCTAATGTTCATTACAAATTATCATGTCCATTGAATGCTGTCAGGTAAACAATTACAGTATATTGCTTAAATAGATTTAGTTAAACTATTCAATGATTGTTTATGAATTGGAACAATAATAATCATAAGGTTAGATAACCTGTACTCGAGTTCATATTAACTCATTGTCTATCTCACTAATTATCTAAGGTTAGATAACCTCTACTCGAGTTCATATTATCTCACTAATTTGGTTAACCTTCATAATGTAGGTAGAAAAATATTCATTTTTCTTTAAAAATGCAAATAATGTTCATTAACTTTCGTGAATTAATGTTAATCAATTTATATTTATTCACGTTTAAAAGCTATGATATCTCATGGTTGCTTCCATGACTCAATGTCAAAATCATAAAAATTTCTTGTTTCAAGTTAAAATTCGATAAGTATGATAAAACACTATACTTCCTGTAATTCACTTTATTGCAGCCTACTGCATATTCTGCAATGTTGGTTCACTATTGCAGTGGCATTTATGCATTAAACTCGACACTTAAAAATTTTTGGTTATGTTGACCAATTGTTTACAATCTAACCCGAACAGCTGATTCAATTCCGAACTCGACTTTTTCGCGCACAGAAATGGTCGTCGTACTGCTTCGCTCGCCAGATATGAAGTGTGAAGAAATTTGCTTCTCTCCGCTGTTCCAATTTTGGGATTATATACCCCCCTGTTGATTTTGATCGATTTCATTGGCTTAGAGATTGCTGCCGTTCCTTAGAGCGAGGTCACTCCCTCGGCGAAAATAATTAATTTGTATAAAATTGTTAATGAGTTTGGGGTGGAGAGTAGCGTCATGACTCTATCTTTTGGCCCAAAATAAACAGAATATGTTTTAAATTGGTTTAACGTCCTTGCGTTACTAGTAATACTTGATATAGCCACACCATATTATTACAATTGATTTGCTCGTTAAAACAAGTCCTCACAAGACATATGTTGGTGCTATAATTAAAAAGTTAATGTTTTCCACTTACGACTATGACATATTTCTTATGATTTTATATGTTTAATCATGGAAATTGAACAAATGGTGATTACACTTCATCCATATGTTTCTTCCCAAGTCCTTTTATGATAATCTCTACTACAATAATTGTCTTAAATTAATAAAAATTACAATATTTGGTCTATGCTTTCTTTGGCCTAGGGCATAGTTAATTTGATTCAATCTTTTTATTTAAATAATTGGCTCTGTCCATTTTTTACTGCGACATAGTCATTCTGAGAGGTCCACTACAGCTTCTGGATATCTCAGCTTTTATTCAAATATAGTTAATTTCTTGTTTTTAGTTTTATTAGTTATTCATAGTTTTGGTATGCCATGTGTCATTATGATTTGGTTCATGGTTAATGATATACTCAATTTTAAGCGGTTCTTTTTTGTACAAATGGTCTTTATAGTCTAAAGAATATTTTATAATGGTTAGTTTCCCAGTATTGTATGTGAGATTGTGAATAATTCACTAACACGTCTTGCATCTAGTGTAGTCAGACAGTTACATTAATTTTTCATAATTATGGTTTAATTAATAGTTCATTATCATTATTCTATACTATAATAGTAGTATTACATATTGCAGTACACATTTATGTCACTGTCTTTCTTTGGTTTACAATATTGTGGGAATTCTGAGTGTGTTTAATGGGTACATCTTTCTGTCCATTTCAGTCTGTGTAATTACATTAAACACAACACATGTCACTCTTAATTACTAAATCATAGCACTAGGCTTGTCTTTATAATGTCTATTTTCATTATTGCATAACATAAACTAGTTTTACAATGTTTTACTCTTAGATTATTCTAATTACAAGTGACTTTGTATCAGAATTGAGGTTATTTGGGATCCCCTTGTTTGACAACAATGGTCTATGCATTTTATCCCCTGATCTCAATGTTTTAAGGTTATTATTTTACACTTCTGTTCTTGTTAACCATTATTTATTATTTCTTCACGCTTTATTTACATGTTTACTGGTGATTACCAGGTTTCCTTTTATATATCTTAATTGGATTTACTTGTATTAAAAGCAGGCATGGTACTCTGTTATTGCTATGACAACTAACTCATTCTTATATTCCAATATTTTATTTTAATTGTTTTTTATTGTTTATTAATTATATTTTTACCTTAAAATAAAGAGTTTTAGTCATGGTCAAGTCTTTAGTAATAGTTTTTCCATGTCTGTGTGTCTTTATTGGTTTCTTAACTCTGCAGACTCCTTGCTTTATTTGTTTCATTATCTCTTGGTACTCATATTGGCACATTGTAGAGTAGATTTGTTAACTCTTCCTCGCTTATCAATTTATTTGCGTTTATTCATGTTACAGTACCTTCCGTATCTTGTTGGTGTTTGTTTTTGGTATATGTGGTTTTGTCCTCTCACTTACCATATCTATTGGGTTATTGGTTAATCACTTTATTACGTTGTTTTCTATATTTTCTTCTTCCTTATTGTTTATGATTCTTCATTTATTATTTTAATTAGTTCGCGGACCGGATATAATATTTAGTACACAATGATTCATCTATTGTCCATCTCTTGGGTGTTCTAGTGTTAATTAATGAGTGCTTTATTCCTTATAGTTGTTTTCAAATGTACGGTGAAGATATGTACCGTTACAATATATATATTGCGATGTACAAGGTCGCATAGAATAAATAAGTCGATATCTTAGAGATGGAATGTATGGCTTTAATCACAGATTCTCTTAAATTTAGACAGCACAGATTTTACTACAGTTTATATTAATACAGCTAATTAATAGACAGGTTTTTTATACAAATAAAATAAATAAATATATAGTTCTGTTTAAATAAATAAATAAATTACTGCTTCTTTTGTAAATAAAATTAATGAACAGTTTCTGTTGACCTTCAGTATTACTTTAAAATAATTCCTACACACTAATAACATACACGTTAATTTCTATAAGTTTCTGAGTCTTATTATTTTATAATTGTTTTATTTAGTTTACTATAAATGGGTTCACTTTCCTGAATAAGATGAATGATGCTGTGTTTCTCCTGGTTTCCTGGTGAATGTCTACAGCTCCTCGTTCCAGGTAGTTGTCAGGATACCGCCGCTCCTCCCGTAGTTCTTCTTCAGGATCTCCTCCTGTTTTTTAGCTCTCAGGGTCGTTGTACGGGTTGGGTACTTCTATGACAATATGCAATTATTAATAATTAGTTAATCATATAGCTCCGGCAACTTGATGTGTTCGTAGAAACCTAATCGGACAATCTTGAAACTGTTACCGAATTAGCACTCGAATAATCAGTCGCGCACTTTACTATTAGTGTTCGTAACTCCTGACAGACCTATCGTACTGAATCAGAGTTAACGATTACACGTTATAGAGAGTAGCGATACTGCCTTTTCTGAGTACTACGGTAGACTCCTTGCATCCTTGATCTTGAGTTATGAAAAAACTCATATATTTTTACTTTATATCATTTACAAACATTACTACCAGATTGGTTTTATTTTTATGCACAATCTGGTATAAGTCTTATGTCAGACATTTGATTTACATAAGAGTTATTTAATTTACTTCGTTTTTTAATTGTTAATTCGTAAAACAATTATTCACACGAGCACACGCGCACTCGCCATATGCCTATGCATACGTTCGGACTATTTCCCAACACTCATATTTTTTTATACAGTCAAAAATTAACTTAATCTAGCAATTCTGACATGATTCTTACTGTCTATAATACAATGCTCCAACACGCAACTTTTACTTTGACTAGTTCTCATTGAAACATGCTATCATATGTTGAGAGTGAAATTTATTATTTAATATGCAAATCTCACCCATTGCAATATATATAAAACTTAGGGTCTTTAGGTAACATGCAAATTATTGTAGCGCCACATCAGAGAAAAACTTCATAATACAGTGCACTCGTCAATCATACGGTCACAGTAAGACATACTGTAGAAAACCTTGCAAGTGCGGAGGTCGTTTCCCAACTTGCAGAACACATCTTCCCAACTTGTTCCAAACCTAAAACACACCCAGCCACATATGCATTATGCGATTGTCCACATACAGTCAATTATAAAGGCTGCGAAGTGTCCTTCCTGTCCACAGGTCAACCAACCTGTTGGCCTTCAGATACAAATAAAATATTAAAGCTCGTTGATTTCTCCATAATAAGAAGCTTGCCTCATAAATACTATAAAGTTGACTCTTCCCCTGCCAATTATTGCCACCATTAGCAATACTATCACAGAGCCTGAAAGTCTACCAATACTCACAAATCGTAATACTGACTGGGACAACTTTAGAGAGCTCTTAAATGGTAATAACTCGCTAGAACGTCTACTCCACACATCTGCTAATTAGATTCGGCTGTAAATTATCTGATCAGTGCTTTTCAGAAATCAGCCTGGGAAGCTACATCCTGCCTTAAACCGAAGAGTAAGCACTCAAATTTACCTCTAGTTGTCCCAGAGAAATTACCTGAGAAGCGAAGATTGCGACGAATTTGGCAGCATATTTACCATCCAAAAGATTATAGGAAGTGGAGTAACGAGGCCAAACCCTATAAAAGTAGTTAGAAAATTTTAAAAATGAAGGTATACAAGAATATCTAGAAGTTCTGTCACCTAATGAAAGTACTGATTATTTCTTGTGGAAGGCTAAAAAACGATTAAAAAGGCCATTATTACAAATACCACCAATACGTAAACCAGATGGTTGCTGGATGCGAAGCAATACAGACAAATCCCAGACTTTTGCTGAACATTTGGTCAACGTTTTTCAATCTGAAGCCAGCAAGTACTTCTCTATCGATGAAGAAGTGCGAAGATATTTACACACCCCGTGCTAACTGGTTTTCCCAATTAACCCTTTTAAGGATAATGAAGACAAGGAAATAATTCAGTATAATTTGAAAAGTAAAAAGGCTCCCGGCATTGATTTGTTATCAGAGAAAATTCTTAAGGAGGTACCTCACAAAAGCTTGCTGTTACTAACATACGATGTCTCGTACACCTTCAACGCCAGATTCAGACTTGAATACTTTTTTGTTTTCTGGAAATCAGCTAAAGTAATAATGGTCTTAAAACCTACTAAAAATCCTCAGGAGCCTTCTTTTTATCAACCTATAAACCTTCAGCCGGTTTGCTAATATCTTTAAGAAGCTATTTGTAAAACGACTTATGCCAACAATTGTAGAAAACAACCGAATTCCGATCATCAGTTTGGCTTTTGAGAAAATCACTCAACGGTGGATCAAATACACAGAAAACAAATATTATCAATAAATCGCTGGAATCGAAGATGTTCTGCTCAGGTGTGTTTATCGACGTTTCCCAGGAATTCGATAAAGTCTGGCATCGTCGACTGTTATACAAAATTTTTAAAAATCTGCCACACAATTTTTACTATATTCTACATTCTTACATAGTGGGCAGTGTTTCAAGTCAAGTTCTCGGACGCTACTTCTCCTTTACTACGAGTGGGGTCAGGTGTACAAAGATGACACAGAAAGTACCTTGGGATGCACCTGGACGGGAGACTGACGTGGAAGAAACACATAACTTCCAAGAAGACTGAACGCAACCTCTAGGTCAGAAATATCTACGGTCTCATAGGCAGACAATCGTCTTGTCAACAAACTTTTAATATATAAAGCAGTTCTTAAACTAGTATGGACTCACGGTATTCAACTTTGGGGTACTGCGAGTACGAGTAACATTGAGATTTCACAGCGCTTCCAGTCCAAAACTTTAAGATCAATAGAAGAGCTGTCAGTGGACAACTCTTCAAATTATTTATATGTATGTCATTCAAGTTCTTTATTGTTCGCAACGCGAACAGGTTACACATTTGCAGTAAATTTATAAATTTATATATGTATATTTTTTTAATTATTATTTTGCAGATTTTGTTTACTCAGGTTTCTATCTTGTATTATTATCTTATCTATTTCCACTTCCTTTGCATGAATACCTTCTCATGAAATAACATATGTCAATTACTATATTTTCTGCAAATTCAGAAGTTTCTTTCGTTGTTAATATTATTGCCCGATTACATTTTAATGTAATGTACCCGAAACCTAAGCACTGAATGCACTGCATTGGCTGGGAGATGAAATCTTCACACTTAGTCTATGAATGCCTGCTCTAATCTTCTCCGGCAGGGTTGTCTTGTTGAAGGTTAGGACATGGGACGCAGATAGGAACGTCTGTCCATCCCTTCCCACCGTTAGTCACCAACATGCAATAACGTCTTGTGAGTCAAGGTCTGCCGTAATTTCTTTTACGAGGGACAAGGGTTTTTAAGGGATTCTTCAACCTCAGAATTATTTTGGAAACTTAGTATATGAGTCTCACGGGTACCGAGGAAATAAACAGACCACCGCGGCAGAGCCCTCGAGTACCACGGCTAGGACTAATACAACAGGGTGCATCCTGGTGCCCTGAGGCCATCTTTTGCGACTCTATAACCCACTCACTAGACCCATCCACCCATTGACACTATCGGTCCCACCTTGTGTTACGGTGTGTTTGCAAGCAGTACACACTACTTTATCAGGACTCTTTTAGCAGTCCCTTGTTAGCCAGCTAAAGGGTAATAATTGTTGCCCCCCCTCAAGGCCAAAATGTTGTAGGCTTGGCCGTAAGGCCAACATTGTAGGATTTCTGTTGGGGGGGGGCATTATTTTTTTATTATGATTATTAAGAATAATATATTAAGCTGTAGAAGTGAAAGGTGCGTGTTATTTATGTAACAAAAACCGAACTGCTAGCTTGAGGAGATACAAATAAGATAAAATTAGAACTAATCTAATGGGAACTGAACTGGAGATAGAATTTTTGTCCAAGTTATCAAACAACAACGGTTACAATTTCTTAAGCACGTGATAAGAACAGCGCATGAGAAACAGGCGAAAAGTATACGGCAAAAGAGAGGCTCCAGGGAAGAGCACAAGATGGATCTAGAAAGATATGGGCTGATAGCATTGAGTTTGAAAGAACGTTAGTTTGGATGAAAGGAAGGATTTAAGGTAGCGAGGGTAAATTAATTCAGGGTTTGTGTAAACATTTTGTCGACTTTACAAAAGGATCAGCTTTCTGCACCCTTCCAAAGTTTTAAGATCTCCGTTGAGAAAGACATCAAGTAACTGTACAAATTTTATAAACATTGTTTTTTAGTTTACTATACACGTTCTATGACTGTCACTAATTTGTTTTCTATGGAAACTTAGTATAATAAGAGGATGGTAACAGAAAGAGCGAAAACCGAAAAAGATTACTATTCCATTTCACGTATGATTGAAAGTAATACTGTAATATTTGGATGTCTGTATTAAACACACATACGAGCGCGCGCGCGCGCGCATAAACTTAAAGAAAGTAAAACTAATGCCTAATGCAGAAAGGGTTAAGAACGTTCTACGCGAACGTTTTATAAAACAATTTCTGTGTACAAGTTTAAATTGGAACACAAAAAAAAGCTTGGCTTCAGAAAGCAACACTATATTTGTTAATCTACCGTAGGTCGCACATTTATAAGAAGATTACTTACTAAAGACACGCAAACCAACTGCCTCCTACTGTAAACAAGATTGAGCAAATGCTTCTAACGCTAGAATTAATCCTAGCTTAATGAATTGCTTAAGAATTATTGAGCTGAAGCTGAGATAGTTTTTAATTAAAGTGCTAACATTTATAATTAGACTTATATTACTCAACTTGAGTGCAATTAAAGATTTCAAAGTGTGGTAGCAGAATGACTGCCGCTGGCAATCCGAAAATAAACAATTAAATAATTGTGTACAGTTATGCAGATAAAATGTTGTTTCTGTACAAAAACAATAGAACATTGCCCAAGGTTACTGGTTACAGTCATTTTTTCCTTTTATCTTCATCTATTTAAAGTGAATGTAACGAGTTTCTGAAACCTTTACAGTTTAAAAGACTATTCTTAAATTTAAAATTAAGGTGTACACATTTAAAATGTATTCATTAATTATGCAATAAATGTATTTAAAGAACCTTTTTAAGAGTAAAAGAAACAACAATAACATTCTGAAAGTGATAGGGAATTACTGTATAGTGTGTAGAATGTTTAGTAGTTACTTTATTTCTTTAAACTCTAGATTACTCCATAACTGTAATACAAATGGTATTCTTACTGGAAATGAGATAGTATAGAAGCCCTGTGACGTTGGACACGTAGGCCTACTCACGTACTATGCCAGCGGCTGAGCGGTCATAGCGTCGCTGTTAATGGAGATGTCGCACGCATTTATTTTTCAGATTATTCTATAAAACAGTGGCGCTGTTAAGTGTCCGGTCCGAGTGGACCAAAAAACGTTAAGTAAGAAGAGTGATCCGCACTGTGAGGACCAAAAAGTGTTAATGATGCGGCCCGTGGGACAGAAAATGTTTTGTTCAAGAATGTTGAGTGTGAAATTTTGCATTTATAGTTGATTCGCCAGGATGCAGAAATGATGAAGCGAGTGGACTCTAGTTAATTCATTTATTTGATATTCAAAAGTACATTAGAAATTGTTAAGCAGTGAGAAGTTGTTTTGAATGATAGGTTGGCTAATAAGCATAATGTGGATACATGTCGTATCAAATTTAAGTTAAATTAATAAACGAGCCTAATGGGCCATAAGTAAAGTGTTGGCCTAAGGCCTACATTGATTGTCGCGACAAGAAAAATTATGACAGTGAGGCTGCGGGCACGTGCCGACCGCCGCTTACTAGCGTCTGAGACGTACTGTGTAGAGCACCGACATGAATGATCAGATTACCGTAAAAATTAAAGCGCAGATTAGCCAACCTATAAAGTAAAATTATCGCGCTACTGTACATAAGGCTGCCCGTCAAAAATCAATAGATTTTTTAATACATTTTAGTAAATTATTATACATTTTGGTAACTTAGTTTATAACATACAGTGTTCTTAATAATGAAAGTTAATTTCAAGGCTGAATTGAACCTTGAATTGTAATATTAGATAACAGCTGTACGTTAATGGTTTAGCGATAAGCATGAATAAAGATAAGCTTTAAAGATAAGCGTTTGTAAGCCAAGGTTGGCGAACAAACTGATTTCATGCATGAATAAAAATGTATGCGTTTGCAAAGTATTGCCGCCATATATTGTATGTGTACAATATCGAACGTTACGAAACATGAAAAATACATAAATAGACAATGTTTAATAATGTATGATCGGAAGCTCATCACATGATGGCCCGATAGCTTGTAACCCTATGCAAGTTATAGATGGTTACCGTAAAATAGTTGAGGCCAGTAGACCTGTACAGAGTATTGTTTACATGAACAAAATTGCCACAAATTACATGTTTAAGCGTAAATTTAGCATGGCGTCATGTATTGACCAAGTCATGCTATTCCTGAAGTTTCAGGAACTTTCAATATGTTGTCGTGTGAGAACAAGCTATAGATAGCTGACCGAATGAAAGGCACATATATGATGACATGTATGTCATAATTTAAACAGAAATAATAATTGTGCAATGCTTAATCACAAAATACGAATAAAATATAACAATAGAATATAAAATAAACCTAGGCGTGGCATGGTTACATACAGTAGACGCAAAAAACGATATGTTTTACAAAAATACAAGTTATACAATAAATATAATAAACAACAATTTAGTTAATCACAATATGAATACATATATTGAACAATCGTGAAAAATAAGTTCAGAGAATAACAAAATTTTTACACAATAGTAAGTAAGACATGAGGCATAAATCAAATGTTTCATATACGAAAATACAAATAATAATGAAAGCCTTGCATATTAACTAAACTAACACTTGCTTGAGTAAAACAAACAGTTGCTGACTCAAAAATATACAATTAAAGCTTATGCTAAAAACAAAAGTGCTTAAAACTAACAAGTCTCCTTGAACATTTGATTTATGTGTCTTTAGAAATTATACAAAGGAAAATAAATCCCTTTTCCTTACTGTTCGTCCCTAGTAGGGACCAAACATAACTTATGGATTGGTCTGCGCAGAACACCTGTAGGTGTGCGAATGTCTACAACTCGAATTAAGTTATCTGGGCCGGGAAATGTGGCGGTAATTACACCAAATTTCCAGGCTAATGGAGATAGATTATCCTCAATAAGTAAAACTAGGTCCCCAATGGAGACATTATCCTTAGCGAATTTCTATTTGTGACGCTGGACGCTGTTGTAACTGGTCTAAAAAGTCGCGAGACCACGCCTTCCAAATGCCTTGGACAAACTTCTGTAGAAGTTGCCAACGCCCAAGACGAGAGATAGGAATATGGGATAAGTCTGGGTCCGGTATCGCCGTTAATGGTGCGCAAATCAAAAAATGGCCAGGTGTGAGTGGCACCGGATCATTTACATCCGAAGAGATGGCAAATAAACGTCGAGAGTTCAGACATGCCTCTATCTGAGACAAAACTGTCGGAAACTCCTCGAAGGTGAGTATAGACTTGCCTACCATGCGGCGCAGATGAAACTTCAAACTCTATATGCCGCTCTCCCAAAGGCCACCGAAATGAGGTGACGAGGGCGGAATAAATGACCATGAGATCCCCTGAGAGGACGTGAATGATTTGAGTGATGAGATGGCATCCTTATTATGCCAAAGGTTGTAGAGATCATGTAAAATATTGCGGGCCTTCCTAAAGTTTGTGCCATTATCAGAGTATAACTGACGGGGTATGCCCCTGCGGGCCATAAAACGACGTAAGGCAGCTATAAACGCACTGGCTGTAAGGTCGGAAACCAATTCCAAGTGAATGGCCCTGGTTGCTAAGCAAATAAACAAAGACACGTATGCCTTAGAGAGAGTTCTGGATTTCTGCCCGCCATGACGAATCATGAAGGGACCACCATAATCAACCGCGCAGAATAGAAACGGCCGTGATGGAGTGGCTCTAGGAGATGGTAAAATACCAAGCCTCTGAACCTGCTGTTTGGCACTAAACCTGAGACACTTGACACATTTACGAATGATGGAGCGAATGACTATCCTGGCATTAACAATCCACCAACGTTGACGCAGTGAGTGATGCACGAGTTGAGCACCAGCGTGAAGTAGACGAATGTGTTCGCGTTCAATGAGGAGGCGAGTAATATGCGCCGATGGATGTAAGACAATAGGATGTTTAGCGTCGTAAGATAATTGCGACTGCTGTAATCGCCCGCCTACGCGTATCACTCCAGAATCATCAAGAAATGGGTCGAGAGAAGCCAACTTACTCCTAATGGAAACAGAAGATCCGTTACGAAGACAATTAATTTCGGCTGCGAAGTGGATTGACTGAGATTGTTTTATGAAGAAATTGAGAGCATGATGAATTTCGACAGGGGTAAGATCGCCCGTAAATTTGTCAGCACTGGAGAGTCTAATATTTTTGATGAACCGAAAACAGTAAGCGTATACGCGCGTTAGACGATGCAACGAGGAAAGGTCCTTAGAAAGGTCGATAGCCAGGGTAGACATTAGAGAAAGATTATGGGATTGTTTCTCTTCCGCGGTGACTTCAGAAGACGACGGATTAGAAAGTAAAAAGGATGGAAAAGGATGGGACTCTGAAGATTGAGACAAACAAGTGGGACCATGCCACCAAAGCGAACAATCGCGCAAAACGTCAGGGAGACACCCCCTGGAGATAATATCAGCAGGATTGTGTCTAGAATTGATGTGATGCCAAGTATAGGTTTGCGTAAGACGCTGAATTTCAGCAACACGATTAGCGACGTATGTTTTCCACCTCGTTGACTGGGCATGAATCCAGTAAAGACACACCATAGAGTCAGAATACAAATGAACACTATTAATGAACGAATAAAGCGCAGGAACGACCTTAAATACGAGTCGCGATAACAACAGGCAAGCGCAGAGTTCGATGCGAGGTAATGACACCTGTCGTAAGGGAGCTACGCGAGATTTAGAACACAGGAGATGACAAGAGGCCGATAAATCTTGATAAATGACTCTGATATAAATACAACACCCAAACCCCCTTTCAGAGGCATCCGAAAAACCATGTAATTCAACTGTACTTGCCTCAAGCTTACAACGAATAGAACGTGGGACCACAATTTTGCTAATCAGACCCAATTTGTCGCACAAAGAATGCCAATCCAAACGTGATTGGCCGGAGATCGGGTCATCCCAACCAAGCTTGCAAAGCCAGAGTTGCTGCATAAACTGTTTGTACAAAAAGACAACGGGATCGATCAGTCCAAGAGGATCGTATATGCCTGCAATAATCGAAAGAATTCTCCTCTTGGAGATGCTTGATTCAACTGGGAATGATTTAATGTCAAACAGAAATGAATCGGCAGTGTTATTCCAGAGAATGCCCAGGGTACGCACATTGTCCTGTTTGTTTAACGGGAGCGATAAATTGTCATGACTTGCGACCACTCTGGGTTCATTAGATGCCCATTTATGCAACGTGAGACCGTATTGACTCAATAACGCACCTAGATCAGATTTCAGCTTGGTCAGATCAGAGACGGTGTCAGAACCGGTAAGCAGATCGTCGACATAGAAATCATTCGTTATAGCAAACGCCGCATCAGGAAATGAAGCTTGATGGTCCCTACCAATTTGAATAAGACAACGAGTGGCCAAAAACGAAGCACTAGCCGTGCCGTAGGTTACCGTTCGCAATGCAAAGTGTTTAAATGGTTCGAGAGAAGAATCACGCCACAGAATACGTTCATAGTGACAATCCCCTTCAGCTACGCGAATTTGTCGATACATCTTCTCGATGTCGGCGATGAGAACATATTTATGCATGCGGAAACGTAAAAGAATAGAAAAAAGGTCTTGTTGAACATTCGGGCATACCAACAATATGTCATTGAGAGAAAGGCCATTGGTAGTTTTGGACGAACCATCAAAAACGACGCGCAGTTTTGTGGTCAAGCTAGACTGTTTAAATACGGCATGGTGAGGCAGATAGTAAGTATTTGACGTTCCTGAATTGATAGCGCAATTATCGATAAGCGTCATGTGTCCAAGATCCTTATATTCGTTAATAAAGTCTGCGTAATCGCGCGCGAGCTTAGCATCACGCCTGAATCGACGCTCTAAATTCAAAAATCTTGCTTCAGCATTGGTGTAAGATTCCCCTAACTGGAGATGATCGGGCTTAAATGGCAGTGAAACCACGAACCTACCCTCATGATTGCGATGAGTAGAGCGCACGAAATGCTCTTCACAGGCTGACTCGTTATCAGGTGTGTTGTCAGGGATAGTTTCTGCTTCCCAAAATCTTTCGAGAGACTGCAGAATTTGACTGTCGTTGTTCCTAGCTAGGAACGAAACAGCAGGACCCTTATAGCGGCAGTGTTTGGGCAGATTGCCAGCCAAAATGTAGCCTAGCTTTGTTTCCTGAATGATGGGAAAATGAGGGCCGCGTACGTATTTATTAGCTAAAATTAAATCCAGGTAAAATTGCGCCCCTAAGAGTATGTCGATTTCCGAGGATATATTGAAATTTGGGTCAGCCAGAAAAATGTTGTCCAGAATGTGGAATTGATTTATGTCAAACGATTGTGCCGGCAGATTGTGGGTTAATGCAGATAAGATAGCACATTTTGCCTCGAAGCTAAATCTCTGATAACGAGAAACAATGCGTATAGACGCAAGATTAGTGACGTAACACGCTGTATTGTTTATACCCGTAATTGGTATGTTGGATTTAGTTAAATTAAGCCGTAATTTCCTTGCAAATGATTTAGTGCAAACATTTATTTGTGACCCGGCGTCTAAAAGAACTCTTGCTCTTTGCCTGTTGCCAGCCTGGTCAATGACAAATACAATTGCTGTTGATAAAAGAACATTGTTCGTGGATTGTAATTTAAGTGAGCAATAGTTACTACTACTGGCAGATATTGAGTTCGGCACATTGTTCGCGTGCAAAAATGTGTGGTGTCGTTTTGAACAGATCTTACATACCTGCTTATTCTTACAATTAGGTATAAAATGATCTGATCTAAGACAATTGGTACAACATTTGTGACTTGATACAAATTGTCCCCGCTCAGCGGTGCTTAATGCACGAAATTTATCACATATGTAAAGCGGGTGATTAGATTTACAACACAAACATGAATAATTGCTTGACGCTGAGTGATAACTCTTAAATGTAGTACTGCCAGCAGCGTTTCTTGATTTATATTTATCATATTTATTGTTGAGTCTTAAATTCGGCTTGTTGAGTTGCTGCCCGGCATCGATAGGCAGTGTATTTTCTAACAGCTGTCTACGTTAGTTTAAAAAATGAGTGAAATCTTGAAAGTTAGGAAAATTATCAGGGTCGATAGACTCCTTCCATAGTTTAAAAGTAGTAGGGTCGAGTTTAGTTGATAATAATTGTATAGTAATAAATTCAAATGAATTCACTGACAGTTGCATTGCCGCCAGTGAATTAACGGAAGACGTTATCGTGTTTGTGAATTCTGCCAAACTTTGGACAGAGTCCTTAATTGTCGACTTGACTTGAAGTAAATTTTGAACATAGTATTTTGCTAGTATGAACTTGTTGTCATACCTTGCGGACAGCAAACTCAACGCTATTGAGAATTTTCCTTACAAATAGGTAGTGACTTAATTAAATCTAAAGGTTCATTTTTTAAAGAAGAGTGTAAATAATGTAACTTCTGCACTGGCGTTAGATCGGACTTCTGCACCAAGTCCGTAAAAATTGAATGAAAATGCTGCCATTCCAATATGTTGCCTGTGAAGCAGGGCAAACTTCTTGGTTTTAATTGCATGTGGGTCGATAATACGGGAGGTACAGTCTGAACATTAAATGTGTCAATCAATTGCAAAATATTTGCTTCAGTCGAATATAGCATTTCTTCGACCTCAACTCGGTCTTCTTGAGCCGCGCTTATGTCTTTACAAATAAGCTCGATTTCAGACTGCACCTCGTCGTACTTCGATGCCAAGCTTTTCAGACTTTCAAGCCTTACTGTTAAAAAATGTTTTGTATTGGAATTTATATCAAAGTTATTTACGGCTGATTGTATGCGCACTATTGCGGACTTTAAGCCACATCTCTTTCTGGTTAACACTTTGAGGCCTTCTTCAGCCATTGTACGCACCTTGATATGATGTTATTGAGGTGATACCTTGTAGGCGATGTCCTGCAGCGTCGACGCCGTGGAGAAGATGGCAAACACAGCTCGGAGAGATGACAGCCTTGTTTGAAGCACTGAAGCTAGCAGGCTCTTGCGATGATGTTGTCAGGAGGCTCAAAGGCGACGAGCGAAATGCCGATGGAATCACGCCACGGTCGTATCAGCGGATATGCTGATTCGCCCGTGATGGCCAGAAATAGTGGCAGAAAAATAATATTTATGAATGATACATCGGAAATCCAGGTCCGGAGTGACCAAAAAAAAATGTTAAGTGTCCGGTCCGAGTGGACCAAAAAATGTTAAGTAAGAAGAGTGATCCGTACTGTGAGGACCAAAAAGTGTTTATGATGCGCCCCGTGGGACTGAAAATGTTTTGTTGAAGAATGTTGAGTGTGAAATTTTGTACTTATAGTTGATTCGCCAGGATGCAGAAATGATGAAGCGAGTGGAGTGTAGTTAATTAATTTATTTGATATTCAAAAGTACATTAGAAATTGTTAAGCAGTGAGAAGTTGTTTTGAATGATAGGTTGGCTAATAAGCATAATGTGGATACATGTCGTATCAAATTTAAGTTAAATTAACAAACGAGCCTAATGGGCCATATGTAAAGTGTTGGCCTAAGGCCTACATTGATTGTCGCGACAAGAAAAAATATGACAGTGAGGCTGCGGGCGCGTGCCGACCGCCGCTTACTAGCGTCTGAGACGTACTGTGTAGAGCACCGACATGAATGATCAGATTACCGTAAAAATTAAAGCGCAGATTAGCCAACCTATAAAGTAAAATTATCGCGCTACTGTACAGGCGCTTTCCGATATATGTCACCTCGTTTCTGCCAGCTGTAAATAGAGAAATATAGACGCAGTAGCTATAAAAAGTTTTATTGGTTGTTGTTGTTGTGACTAGATATTTGATCTTGAATTTTGTTTGTGAGCGGTATTAGTGTAAAGCGACACTTGAGAATTACTGTGTGCAGATGTTTGAAATTGCTAGTTATGTTATTATAACAGTGTAAATTAGATGATACTTATTTTTTGTTACATTAGTGTGTGTTGGACAAACGTAAATTGAATAATTGTTATATACAACAACATTTTGTTTATCGAAACGACTATTAAAATTGTAACGCATTCCCTGGCGCTCCATTATTTTATTCCACTGTTTAATAACTGCGATCCATGAGATCATCATAACAGTATTTAATTGCACTTACGTTCAATAGCGTAACTACAGGAGGGCTCAAAGGGATCAGCCCTCCCAAAGTTGTTGAAATTTCTTAAACATTAAATTAAGCCTACTTCTGATCCAATAGGATATTAAACCAAGACTCACAAATCATTTCTGAAATGAAAGACAAATTTTAACAAATAACGTTAAATTAAAAATAACAGATTATTAAATTGCTTGTGTACAGTATTGAGTCAAACAAACGGGTGTGCTTATTATAGAAACATAAGACTAGATGAGGCAAGGCATCCAAATTTCTAAGGCAAGCTTAGAAGCTGGAAACTGGATTTGTAGAATTCCCAAACTTTAATATCTCAAGCGCGTTTTACCAGTATAACACGCACACACGCACACACGCACACACGTGCACACACGTACACACACGTACACATATTGCAGGATAACAATTGTTTAAAGATGTTTCAGCGATAATAACGCAACTGCAGTATATTAATTACTGGCTAGATCGTAGGACTTTTGTGTGTGCGTTACATTCAATATTATTGTTGCACAATAAATCTTACTATTAGCTGAAAGGAGAAAGATCTTAGTAGCAAGAAATAACTACTGAAATATTGAAAAAGACAAAAATTAATTTATTAAAAATTGTTTTCCAAATAAAACATATAACGCATAGCCTACATAAACATTAAGAAAACTTTTAAGCTACTTGAGTGTCTGACATAAAATATTGAATTCAAATATTGCAAGTCATATACAAAAATACTATTTAAATATATGTTGCATAGTACTAGTAAAGATTGAAACTTTACTAGTACTATTTTAATCAAAATTAATATTTACTTTAGTTTAATAAATACTAGTTATTGTGCACTCATTCTAATTAGAAAAACTATTATATGACAAATTTAAAAATTACATACTTTAATTATAATAATCACTTAAATTTTTGTATTTACACTATGTACAATTATGTATTTTTTTTTCTTTCGTTATACCATGTTTCAGTTTATTTACTATCTTTGTTTATAAAAAATCGTTGTTCATTTTTCAACTGCTTTCAACGTTGTATTGCCGTAGCAAAGTTATCGTTTTGTGTGTGCGCGCGCGCGCTCTTGTGTGTTTGCGTGTTTGATTTTGGTTGATTCCGATGTTTCCACGTTGAGAATAAGAGTGACATAGTAACACCGTCGTTTTTCCCGCAAATTGTCCGTAGTATTTATAGTGTGGTGTATGTCGACATGTCTGTATTTGCTGGCTCCTCTTACAGACTTGTTAAACTTTGTTTGCTTAAGGACACTGCTTAAGCGTCGGTTTAAAATAGTGACTTTTACGTCTGTTTTTCCTTAACAACAACGTTGATGAGCAAACCAGTAGCTTTATAAGATTCGTGATCTTTCACTCGTTCTGTAGGCCTACACATAAAGTAATTTTTTATCACTTATTAATTACCAGAGTAATAAATTTGTTTTTAAATAGTTATACAGGCGTAATTTTAACTTATGTTGTGTCTGTATACGTGTCTATTTGCTCTTCTTCTAATAGCAATGCTCCGTTCGCAAAATATATTTTAAATGTTATGATTAAGCTGCTCGTTCTGTCAGAACGTGTTTAACTTATTAGTCTCCTCTCATACTTGACTTTCTGTACCGTATATTGCTACCGTGGCTATGTAACGCTCTACACGCGTTGTGTGAGCGGCAAGATTACGCAATGATCTGACACTTCTCGAGCTTTATATACGCGCCTCTCACACAATTCTACTGGTATCACGTCAGTTCTGTCACACAACTATGCAACGCTGACGGTGCTGCTTAAATACAGTGTTCTGAAAGCAGACAGCTCTTGGGTTCGGTTATTTATTTTCCATTCAGTGTGAGTGTTTTATACCGGTTTAGTGTATTATGTAAATTCCTGTGTGCAAACATCTGTAATTAGTGACTTGCATTATTAAAGGCGACAGGGATAATTAAGCAATATTTATTGTTTGCTACATTGGAGTATGTTAAACAATCGTAATCTTAATGAATTGTTATATACGAGTGTTTATTAGTGTTTTTGTTTATTAGCACTGTAATTAAAGTTGTAAGTAACAGTAACTCTGGTGTTCGGTTATTTATTCCACTGCTTAAACAAAACGATAGTATAAAATCTGCAGATTACAAATATTTTATGTATATCAGTTTTGTGAGTATTTACGTGATGATTGTCTCTCTACGAGGCAAGACCTTTAAACTATTAATTCTAGTGAAACATGTTTCCATGGAATTTTATATTCATACAAAACTTACTGTACTTTTAAACACATAAAAAATTAAATAAAGTATATTATTACGACGATCGCTCAGATTCTCACATTCAAACAGTGCAAATAAATAACTGGAACCAGACTATAAATAAAATCAACAACAAACATTCGTAGGCTATTCAACAATTTTTCAAGCTTTCGACTCTTCAACACACACTAATGTAACGAACAACATATATTACCTAATTAACACTGTTGGAAACGACCACTTGTCGATATCCGCACACAAGACTTCACAATTATCAGTTTTCACTAAACCGCTGTCAAAAACACACGCACCAACCATATCACAATTGACTGCCGCTACGCTTCAGTAACACCGTATCTATACTCAGCCTGTGTGTAGTGAAGTACGGGAACACGGATGCCGGTAAAAGAACCGACCACCGACTAGAAGCCGTAGAAACGTCTAGAACCTTCGCAATTACGACTGTAGCCGATCTTGTAAACATCTCCGCTACTCCTGTGATCCACCTTGCCTATCTCACAGGGGTGAGACTATGAATATGAACATAAATTTTATTTTTCAAAAATCAACCTTAAACGAATATGAAATTGTATTAACACCTTACAAGTAACAGTTAACAGTCTTTTGGAAACAGTAATACAATGGGAGCAGTGAGACATTATTGTCCTTCTAACAAAAACAATGTATGGTCGATATTTTGGCGACTCAGAAATTCATGATAATATTGTATACTTAAAATATAACCATAATCTATGTCCGTTTAAAATGATCAATAAAATTTTTTCGTGTATTAGTAGTAGATGTATTTTTTACATTAGATTTACTTTTTACATAACTGTTTAACTAAAAGGCTATAATTTTAGATAACCACTGTAACGGCATAAACAACCTCATAAAACGAAATACCAGTAAAGGTGTTTCCTCTTCAAAGTAAATTGTTCCAACTTCCTTGAAATATTAAGAGTTTACAATAGTGTTACAATTACATTTAAAAATTATAACAATGTAAATTACAGTCATAAAAATTTTAATGATTATATGAAAATTTAAATTATAACAAATTATAAACGATTTAACATTAACAACAATTTGACAATTGACTGTGTTTAAATGGAACATTGAAAACACAAAATATGTAATTGAACTTATTGATACCTATGTATGGACCTTTTATGAGATTAAAAAAGTCTCATCATCAAGTCCATTTTTTGGAATCCTTTTACACTACACATGAACTAACGTTTCCTAGTTTTTGTTTAACCAGCATAAGAAAGTGAGGAACTTTAGAAAAACTATTAATCGTCTAAAATCCAAAACCAAACACTTGCGCTAGTACTTTCGATCTGCTAAACTCCGGAAAAGTAATTTTATCAGGAAAAAAAAAGAAAATTTTTCATCAGCAAGAATAGGCAGAGGAATTATGATGTCAGTAGTATAATCGTTTCAATATTTTTTTCTATAATATACTTTTATTACACATTTTTTTCCTGTAATTCTTATTTTAATTTATAAATCTTTTACATTCCCAGTGAAGTCCTATGTTTTTCATTATCTTCACCGATACTTTATAATTAACTCTGTAAAAAGTTTTCTCCCAGTCTATAAAACGTGCGTCAAAGTTTCAGTTTCCTTCCAGTGATCTGTTACAATATAGTCAGTCACAATTAGAAGGAAGCAGCCATTTGAAAAGTTACAATGTTGGAAATTGATAATGAAAAAATCTGTATTGGAAAACGTCGTTAGCATTAAAAGAACTAAATATTTTTTAGACAAACAGGGTAAAAATTTTAACGGGCTTAAATTTTAAACTTGTTGCTATTATAAATTTTCTGTTGTTATCAAAAATGTAGTGAAATCTACATAAAATACAAATTAAATTAACTGTACCACACAAAGACATAGCGTACGTTTAAATTATAGCAGGCAGCAACCAAGATAGGCTATGTTGCTACAGTTAACGTAAGTATGGTGTAACTTTTTGAAACATACCACCTGTGCTTATTAATTTCTACTTTGACAAAGCACTTAATACCTTGCAGGGTTTCAAATTACTATTAATCTGTACGTCTGTTACACATTTTACGTTATTTATTAGACTGTATGTCTGTTTATCATATAGGCCTATGTTATATACGTTTTATCAGAATTTTAAATTGTCCTAATTGTTCCTACATTTAAAAAAAAATTTTTTTTTATTAGTTAAGAGTGAAATACATAAGCAAAAAATTACTTAAACTAATTTTGTAACGTTTAATAAAATGCAAATATTTAAGATTCGTTGCCGTAACTGTTATTTCGTATATCGCGGTATTCACATTGTAGAATCCTGTTTCGATTCTGTGCTTGCGCGCGCGCGCGTGTGTGTGTGAAAAAATGTTCCTTCAATTTATTTTTCGCTATATATGTTAAGTAGCAACGGAGACACGTTGCTAAGCAGTACGGCTTATGTTCATTTCTGCTGATTTATTTTCAAGACTTATCTATATTTTGATTCTCTCTGTCTGTCTGTCTCTCTCTCTCTCTCTCTCTCTCTCTCTCTCTCTCCCTTTGTATCTCCCTGTCTGTCTCTCTCTCTCTCTCTGTCTGTATGTGTATGTGTGTAGAACATACATCTACTTATTATAAGTATGTGTTAAAATGAGTAATTGAGTACTTAGTGTAATGCCACTTTATCACATATAAATATGGTAGTTATTTAAGTATAATTTTTACTCATGAAAAATCACGCGCACACGCACACACAGACACACACACAAATCAACATTAGCAACAGAAAACGTGTCTGTCTACTAATCAAAACACATCCCACTTTCAATATCGTCCCTTCACAGCAATTCATCAGTGTACCACAGTGTATAACCAGATCACTCCTCCGTCTTGCGACTTGCAAAGGGCGTAAGTCATGATCTCTTTATGACTTCGGCCTTCATTTTTTACTTTCTACATCTGCCTAACCAAAGCCTAATAGATTAATCTAACACCAATTTATTTTAGTAGTATTGTTTATTCTAATTTTAAAACTTATATAATTATGTAACCGTAAATGCTATATTTGGGGTAACTGAAACAATTTTTAGGTCAGCATTCTTATAAAAGCAGTCTCTCTGTAACGTAACTGAGTTAACGCACATTTTATTTGAAAACCTCTATGTACGGACCGGCTAATATTCTAACTTTGCTCTACAGTTATATCAACAGATTTTTTAAAGCTCCTCGCATGTGGAGTTACTTCAAGTAACAAAGACAAAAAGAAATTTTCCTCTACTTGCCATGATTGTACTGAGTAACTTATGAAATTTGAATTAGGCCTACATAACCTAAATAAGTTATTATTTAGTAAATCTAATTAACATTTAAAAATATATTATGTATATTTTATTGTTTTAGAAGTGCTTGTATCTCATCAATACTTTATTCATATATCGAAGAATGTGCGAGTTAATATCTGTATACATTCATTATGCATATAATTCTGTTACATGACTAAATTGTCTGCCATTAGTTTGTAGTCAATTCTGCGGGGAGTATCTAGCCAACCCGGTAAACTTTGGACTACGCGTGCTTCTGGCTGTCGCTACAGATTTGTTGAAGGTTACAGTACAACAATTTATAAATCTCATATTTTGCTGAAGGAATTTAAATGTCCACTAAAAATGGTTTCTTTAGGATTAGCAAACACATCGAGGGTCTACATGACATTGCATGATAACTCTACTGGGATGTAATGTACAGAAATATAAGTATCACATGAAAAATGTACCATTCCCTTTTAATTTTAATTTCCTTGTTACTATAAAGTCAGTGTCAACTATCTTCGTAACGTAATTTTTCTTTCTCTCACTGAAACTGAAAGACGTTTTAGTTAATGCAGGTTTCCAAGCGGTGACGTACGTTGTGTGTTAGGACCCGAACTGATACCATTCATTTAGTTATCCAAAGCACAGCAAACACAGCTTGCCGTAAATAGAAATAGATACTTCAACAGGCAGACAAAACAGACAAAATATCAATTTAACAAAAGTTACAAAACATTGTAACTTTGAGAAGTCAATGTAATCCATGAATATAAAGAAATAAAGACCGATGATAGGGAGATACTGGGATATTAACATAGGGATGATTATCAAGAACAGTACTTATTATCATGTGGTGTAGAACGTAGACAGCAGATTTGAAGACAAAAACTAAGGCCAAGAGAAAAACATGTCGAATTTTCCAAACGAATGTAACGTAAAAGAGGGTTGTGAGTAATGTTAATAAAAAACTGTGGTTAATAATTATTGGGATGTCAGTAAAAAATAAAGATTCAGCGTTCATGATGAAAAATCTCCACTAATAAATGAGTTATTTTTCATGAAAGCTAAATGCAACTGTAAAATAATAGAATATGAAGTACTGAAAACAGGCAAAAATAATTGAAGACAGGCCCGAGAGCAACAAAAAATCTTGCGTTTTAGGTAAAAACGTAATGAAACATCGTTTATTACGTTGGTTTAGCTACGTTATAATAAACAATCTTGTAGTCAGCTATATTGAAATTAAACGGTCATATATATTGTAGCATGACAGATAATCCACATTGTTCTGAATGAAAAAATGATCATAAATAAATTAAAAATAAAATTAAATAAAAAAAAAACTACATTAAAAATTAATTAAGAACCACAGTAAAGTGCAATCATAGTCTGAAGAAAGAATATCAATTAAAACCAACTATGCAATATATGATGAGTGATAAAAAATAAAACAAAAAGTTAAGATAAGGTAATGAAAAGCCCAGGTAGGATAGGAGTAAGTAAGGAAATACCCAGAACAAACCGACATCCATAATAAAAGGACTGCTATTGGAAGAAACCAAGGAACAAAAATATAAAATCCCAAAAGAAATTAAAGGTCCCTAAAAAAGTATAACACATAAAATAAATACTAATGTAAAGTACATATAAGGAAAAGTGTCTAAAAGTATAATTAAAAAAGTACCAGTGCAAGTTATTTTATTATGTTAAATAGACTTCATTGTCAGTGTTTAAATTAATATTATTATGAAAATAGACTAAAAATGTTTCTAAGTAAGTGCCACTCTTTATCTCACAACATTCATTAAAATGACAAAAGATAAACTAAGAACAGGCAATAAATAAGTGAAGTGACCAAGGGTACATCCATAAAATAAAACAAAAACAGCCAAGACTGCACAAAAATTAGTTTTAAGAAATAATTTAAATAATGAAAGGACAGATGTGTTTTGTTTATACGCTGCTACGACAGCGTAGAACAATCTAGGCGTTTATCGAATGTCCCAGAAAGATCTCGACGTCAGCGTGTGGTGTACGTGCTACTAAACGCATGTTGCGAGAAATTTCTCGACTTTGCCAGCCTTCGCTCGGGCGCTCGGACTGTGTCAAGGCCGCAGCAATTACGTAGTTCGCGAGAGATAAGACGCAGTTTGGAAGCTTCTGGTGTGTGTTAGCTAACTATAAATACATCGCGTCGCGGCCTTAGTTTTCAGTTCAATGCGAGATTTTTGACTGTGCGGTTCGAGAGTATTAGTGCGATATATTTTACAGAGCGGTTCGGGTTATTACGGTGTACGTTCAAGTAGTTATTAGTGAAGTGTTGCGTTTATATTCGGACGGTATAATTGTAATACAGTTGAGTTTTAATATTAGTGGACATTTTATTGCGTACGAACAATTTCATTTGATTTGTTGTAGACACTGTTGTTAATTACGAACTGTTTTACTATAACAATTAAAGGTGTGATTAGTGACTTAATTGGTGTCTTGTACTTATTTTGTTTCCACTGTACCTACGACGATCGAGTAGACCGTCGTAACAGTGGTGTCAGAAGTGGGATAGAACGGTTAACAGTGGAAACAGTGGATACTTTGTACAAGACGAGTGTAATTCGTAATTAATCGAAAAACAATTGATGCCAGTCAGATGATGGAAAATTTCCAAGAGCTGTTGTTGCAGACAGAAGAACGACGACGACAGGATTCAGAGAAAGCGGAAGAGAGACAGAAAACCCTCCTGCTGGAAGCAGAGGAAAGACGCAGACAGGAGGCGGAAGAAGCAGAAAAACGACAGGATGAAAAACGTAAGCAAGAAGCAGATAAAACGGAAGCTCTCTTTGAAGTTATGCAGAAACAGTTGCAAGAACACAGTACCGCAGAATTGGGTATCCTACGAGGTGAGCTTAATAAACAAGTTACTAAAATATCGGAGGTACAAGAATCAATGACATTAAAAATAGCTGAAGTAGAAAAATCTGTCTTGACTGTTGAAGAATCGATGTCTACAAAAATATCTGTTATAGAAGAATCTGTTTCAAATAAAATATCTGCAGTAGAAAACTCAATGGCAAACATAAGAGAACAAATTAAAATTGAAGTTGAACAGTGCATGAAGATTCAACCAAAACAAATTTCTGAACAGACTGTACCAGTGATCAAGACAGAAAAATACACAGAAAATAAGTTAACAGAGAAAGTCACTTTGCCTGCAGTAGGGACAGTTCATGTCAAAGCTCCAACCTTTGACGGAAGCACTCACTGGGCAACGTACCTCCGCCAATTTGAAGCTGCTGCATGCGCAAATAATTGGACAGAAAAAGACAAGGCTGTTTCACTTGTTCTTGCATTAAAAGGACCCGCGGCAGAACTACTACAGAAAGTGCCACCTGACAGCCATAACACCTATGCCGAGTTGATAAAAGCTCTGGAATTACGGTATGGTGATAAACATTTGCGAGATGTGTACTGCACCCAGTTGAGAGCAAGGCGACAGCATTCCGGGGAAAGTCTTCAAGAGTTTGAAGCAAGTATCGACAGACTAATTAGACTGGCCTATCCTGAAGCGCCAGAAGATTTTCGAACGCGTTTTGCGATGCAGACATTTACTGCCGGTGTCCGAGATAACGAACTACAGCAAGTGTTACGAATGGCAAGACACCAGAACAGTGCGGACGCCCTAGTACATGCTTTGCAATTTGAGGCCGCCAAATCAGCGTCTGGTTGGACAAGTCATAAAGTGCGCGAGCTAAAAGATCGAGACGGCACAGACGATGAGGAAGAAGAACAAGGAACAGAGACTCGACGGTCGGCGCCACAGAATAAAATAAGAAAGGATGGAAGACCGAAGTGTTATCGATGTGGGAAACCTGGACATCTACAACGAGATTGTCGGGTTAGAATTCAGCAGCAGGGAAACGAGCAATAGTCGGTGCAACGGGGCGTGTGCTGACTAACTGGAGGAACGAAGCCCCTAGAGAATACGCAATTTCTATGCTTCAGAAAAACACCGGGAGCTTGGTAGTTACCGGATTTGTTCAAGAAAGGCCAACCTCGATTACAGTTGACACAGGCGCAACAGTTTCTATTGTGCGCCCCGACGTGGTGAAAGATCTCAAGCCAATCTGGTGCTCTTGCAGCTTGCGAACAGCTACTGGACGGCCTGTAAAAGTGTATGGAAAAGTGGAGATACACCTACGCCTCGGTAGACTTGAGTTTAATCATCAAGTACTTGTTGCAGACATTGTGGATGAAGCAATTCTTGGTGTGGACGTTATGAACGCATACGGATTGATAGTCGACTTCAAAAACAATGTCTTGAGAATCGGAGGCGAAGAGGTAATGCTATCAACAATGACGACAGCAGAAAAATCGATGGACGTCATAAACCAAGTGGCCGTAACTGTTCCGCCAAACTCCGAAAAGATCATCATGGTTAGAACTGCGGTAGATACTAGGGGCAATCAGTGCTCTATATTCGAACCCCAGGTAGTCAGCACACCGGGCATACTAATTGCCAAAAGTTTAGTAAAACCTGACGAAACCGGAAATGTACCTATTAGAGTGGCGAATATTTTGGATCAAGCTACCAATTTACAAAGCAATACGCTCCTAGGCAAATTGACTCCTGTGGCCTGGGTAGCCGGAATAACGCAACGAAGACCCAGTTCTTCGGATACTTCTAAATTACCAGAGGAACTGCAAGAATTATTGAACAGATCTTCTAACGACCTCTCAAGTGGTGAGGTAAAAGAACTCGGACAGTTTTTACACGAATTCAAAGATTGTTTTGCAGTTCGGGGACAGTCACTGGGAAGAACCTCTCTTGTGCAACATCGCATCAATACTGGGGACACAACACCGATACGCCAACCTCCTCGAAGGCCTCCATTATCTAAACAAGAGGAGATGTCTCGGTTAGTACAGGACATGTTGACAGAGGGAGTAATTGAACCTTCGTCAAGTGCTTGGTCTTCCCCTGTAGTGCTGGTAGCGAAGAAGGATGGTGGATTGCGTTTCTGCGTAGACTACCGGAGGTTAAATGATGTTACAAAGAAAGACTGCTATCATTACCTCGCGTTGACGATACACTCGACACGTTGTCCGGAGCACAGTGGTTTTCCACATTGGACCTGAAGAGTGGATATTGGCAAGTGGGTCTTCATCAAGAAGACAAGGAAAAGACCGCTTTCTCGACCCCAAGTGGCTTATTCCAATTTAACGTCATGCCATTTGGACTCTGTAATGCACCGGCAACATTTGAGAGATTGATGGACCTGATACTCCGAGGCCTGACGTGGAAAACTTGGCTTGTTTACTTAGACGATGTCATAGTGATCGGGAAGACTTTCAAAGATCATTTGGAAAACCTTAAGGAAGTTCTAACTAGAATTCACGGTGCACAACTGAAGCTGAGCCCGAAGAAGTGTTCTCTATTCCAGAAGGAAGTACAGTATTTGGGCCATCTGGTTTCGGCAGCGGGCGTTAGCATGGATCCTAATAAAGTAGACACCGTAAGAGACTGGCCAGTTCCGAAGAATAAACACGAAGTTCGGAGTTTCCTGGGGTTATGCTCATATTACCGACGTTTTGTGAAAGGCTTCGCTACTATTGCTAAACCACTACATGAGCTAACGGAAAATAAACGAAACTTCCAATGGTCGAGAGAGTGTGAACAAGCATTTAGAATGTTGAAGATTGCATTATGTTCGCAGCCAATTCTCGCTTTTCCAGCTTCCGAAGGGAAGTACATCGTAGACACAGACGCAAGCAATACTGGTCTAGGAGCAGTTTTGTCTCAAGTGCAGAACAGTGAAGAACGAGTAATAGCGTATTACAGCAAGACGCTTTCTAAACCAGAGAGAAATTATTGTGTTACAAGAAGAGAGTTGTTGGCAATTGTCAGAGCTTTGGAGCACTTCCATAAATATCTCTATGGGAGAGAGTTTTCACTACGTACCGACCATGCTGCACTTGCATGGCTCTTGAGATTTAAAAATCCGGAAGGACAGCTGGCAAGGTGGCTCGAACGTCTGCAAGAGTACAACTTCAAGGTACAACATCGGCGGGGGCGCCTGCACGGTAATGCAGATGGCTTATCACGAAGACCATGCCCGGAAGACTGCCGACATTGCCACAGAAAGGAAGAACAAAACTCAAGTGAACATGTTCAAGCCATCACTGTAGATTTCCTGGCTGATGGCTGGACAACACAAGACTGTCGACAAGAACAGATGACTGATGAAGACATTGGACCGATCTTGACAGCAAAAGAGGAAGGTCGCCGCCCGGATTGGCAAGATATCTGCCATGGTTCCGAAGTGCTGAAGGGCTACTGGGCACAATGGGAATCTCTCACCTTAGAAAACGGATTGCTGAAAAGGGCTTGGGAAAGTGCAGATGGACGAGACGTGGTCATGCAGTTGATAGTTCCCCGAAGTAAAGTGCAGTCTGTTTTGAAGGAGATGCATGATGGAACATCTGGAGGCCATCTTGGCGTTAACAAAACCCTTGACAAAATACGGAAGCGATTCTATTGGCTTCATCTTCGCCACGACGTAGAGGAATGGGTTCGGACGTGTGAAATATGTGCTGCAAGCAAGGGCCCACAAACCAGAAGCAGGGGAAAAATGAGACAGTATAACGTTGGACAACCTTTCGAGAGAATTGCCATAGACATTGCTGGACCATTCCCAGTTACTGACGATGGAAACCGGTACATCATGGTTGTAGGTGACTACTTTACTAAGTGGGTGGAAGCCTACGCAATTCCAAATCAGGAGGTTACCACTGTGGCAAAGCAGTTAGTTCACAACTTCTGTTGCCGTTATGGAGCCCCTATGGAAATCCATACGGATCAAGGGAGAAATTTTGAATCAGGAGTGTTTAAAGAATTATGCCGTCTACTTGGAATTCGAAAGACCAGGACAACGCCTCTGCATCCTCAGTCGGACGGGATGGTTGAGAGATTCAACAGGACACTTGAGCAGCATCTTTCGAAAGTTGTTGACGAGAACCAAACAGACTGGGACCAACGTATACCACTATTCCTTATGGCGTATAGATCATCAGTACATGACACAACCGGCATGACTCCAGCAAAATTGGTGTTTGGGCGGGAGATTCGTCTTCCTGGGGACTTGATGTTTGGATCACCTGAGACTCAGTCCCAAGAGCCAAAGAACTATTCCTCGCAATTAGAAAACCAACTGCGAGAAATGAATCGCTTGGTAAGAGGACGGCTCAAGATTGCCAGTGATAAAATGAAAACTCGGTATGACATTTGCAGCAATAGTGTGGGTTTCCAAAAAGGAGATCAGGTCTGGTTGTTCAATCCAAAGCGCCGTCGTGGTCGCTCACCTCAGCTTCAGTCTAACTGGGAAGGACCCTACACTGTAAAAAAAAGGATTAACGATGTTGTTTATCGGATTCAACAGGAAGGACAGCGAAAGTTCAAGGTCGTCCACCTAGATCGCCTGGCTAAATACAAATTTAGAGACGCTTTGCCAGTTCGGGACGAACAGGCTTAAGGAGGGGGCAGTGCTACGACAGCGTAGAACAATCTAGGCGTTTATCGAATGTCCCAGAAAGATCTCGACGTCAGCGTGTGGTGTACGTGCTACTAAACGCATGTTGCGAGAAATTTCTCGACTTTGCCAGCCTTCGCTCGGGCGCTCGGACTGTGTCAAGGCCGCAGCAATTACGTAGTTCGCGAGAGATAAGACGCAGTTTGGAAGCTTCTGGTGTGTGTTAGCTAACTATAAATACATCGCGTCGCGGCCTTAGTTTTCAGTTCAATGCGAGATTTTTGACTGTGCGGTTCGAGAGTATTAGTGCGATATATTTTACAGAGCGGTTCGGGTTATTACGGTGTACGTTCAAGTAGTTATTAGTGAAGTGTTGCGTTTATATTCGGACGGTATAATTGTAATACAGTTGAGTTTTAATATTAGTGGACATTTTATTGCGTACGAACAATTTCATTTGATTTGTTGTAGACACTGTTGTTAATTACGAACTGTTTTACTATAACAATTAAAGGTGTGATTAGTGACTTAATTGGTGTCTTGTACTTATTTTGTTTCCACTGTACCTACGACGATCGAGTAGACCGTCGTAACAATATTAAGTTCAATGAACTCAAGGCTGAAATGTCTGAGTTTGAGTACAATTCTTTTGTTATAAAATATTTGTTATGTTTTAATAGTATTAATCAATGCTAAATGTTAATGTAGATAAGTAAGGGAATTTTAATTAAGATTGTATAAGAATAGAATGTCAGAAGGGGTATAAGCAAGCTGTAATAGTCATAAAACACTATATGTGAACAAAAATAAAATCTAGGCAAATGGTAAATATCAACAACCTTATAATTGATAAATAAGTTAAGTAAATTAATTAAATTGATGAAATTTGTAAAATGTAAGTCAATCACGGTGTATTCTACCTGTACCAATACTTTATAAAGATATTGAAGAAATGTATGAAGGATTAATAGAAAAAATGCAAGTGTAATAACACTGGAACCTAAGGGGAAGATTTAAATTAAAGAGAATATTTAAATTAGTTAACCAAATAATAATATTACAAGGAATTAAGGAAAAATAAACATTTTATTTCAATCAGGGATCTTGTTGAATAATATTTATAACATAGTAAAGATTGTAAACCATTTAGTGTGACAGGAAGTAAAATTTAAGACCTACATCCAAAAATACTGTAAATAGGGCATTTTGAGATAGAAAACATTGTAAAAGTATCATATTTGGTATTACATCACGCAGAATTAACTAAGGAAAGAGATTATGTATTAGGTATTTAATAAAATTAAATAATAGTTAAAATGTATTCAGTCATATAATGTAAAAGTCAATTATGTAAGCGGAAATGCCAGAGATTTAAAACAATGTCATTTTAATATTAATTGGGCCAGGACGTTTCGGAAGAAGAAGAAAGGAAAACAGTTGATTGTTAGACGTGGAATAGTACACATCAGAGATAGCTCCCGCAATTAATTCATATATAACGAGAGAAGAAAAGATGGTAGCCATCAATCAATCTACCAAATTTAAACTAGCGAATTTTGAAAAAACTTAAGTGAACACTAGATTAAGTGACATAAACCGGCTTAACTATTAATGAAAACCACTACTGAACAATAAAAGGTGCAATCACGATTTTAAAACATTAAATGCTAAATCCGAGTTTATCGAAACGAAATTTGCCATTGTGAACCTTATGGACTAAAGTGAAATAAGAACACTATTCAACACTGATTATCGAGACGAATAACTGACCACTGATCCAGGACAACTACACTATCACCAGAGGAATTAATCACTACTGCAGGGACGAGGAAAACTTGGAGCAGAACATTTATTTGAAGAGGATTCCGTTTGTGCAGAAGCCGACTACATATGCAGAACGAAGGCAGCCATTTTGACTTCCCACAATTCTCCGCAGCCACGGCCAGACCTCGACATTCGCTTGGGTTCGCATAAACTTTTATAATCATTCACTTTTATATATTAAATAATAACTTGTATTTTAGACAATTAAGCTTTCTACTGTAAGTGTTATACTTTTCAGACTTTGCCCTTTCTCTGACTATTATAAAATAACAGCTCAAAGAACCTGTGACTTGATATTAATAATTTGTATAATAAATTCACTCGCCCTGAGAACGAGTCGATAATTTTGTTGATTAATTAATCGATTAAAAATCGATTATTTTATACTCTATCAATAAAAATCATTTAATGTTATAATTGTTGCTTCTATTTATTTGAAATAATATAATTAGAAGAATCTTAATTAATATTTGATACATGGACTACAAGAAAAGCAGAAATTAACAACTTTAAAGGAGGACACACTTAGTATAACGAAAGATCGCTAATCGATTGTTACAGGAGACTATCTATTTAACTCAGACACATAATTCTGGTTATACTCAGTGATTAAATTGACAACAACAATAATTAAAAGAAATAAAAATACATCAATATAATTAAAATAATTAATAAAAAATTTATAAATAAATAAAAAAGATAAAAAATAATATTTTAAAAAATAAACAACATTTTTCCTTTGTTACAAAATTGGCGTCCAACTTAAGGGGCTTTAATTAGTGATTGATAGGCCATATAAAATAAGAAGAATCTGCCCAATTCCTAATTTTATCCGGCAGCTGTTATCAAGTCGAGAAAGATAATAAAAATGCCGAAACGGGCACTAACTAAGAAAAGGGCGGCAGAAGCTGGAAAAGAAATCGAAGAGATCGATATGGACGATAAAGAGGCAACTCTTGTTGAAGATATTGAAGGAAGATTACCTCCTGCGGAACCGAACCAACCCGCACAACAAGAGGAACAACCCGAGAAACATACGCAAACAGGGGACGTAAAAATACAGGAGAAACAGTTAGAAAAGCCCACACGAACGGAGAATGGGAACATGCAAGAGATGTTCAGGCTAATGATGGAGAAAATGGACGAGAACAGAAAGGAAATGAAAGATGATAACCAACAGTTGAAGGAAGAAATTTAAATCCACGAAAGAAGAATTGAGTAAGGAAAGGAAAGAAGACAACCAATCCTTAAAAGAAGAATTGGGCGAATTAAGTAATAAAATTGAGAATACAAATAAGAGAATTGAATAAAACAGTAAGAAGATGGAGGAAAAGATGGGGGAGACGTTAGAAGAATTGAAGGATGATAACCAACTGTTAAAGGAAGAGTTGAGTAAGAAGATGGACGAAAACAACCAATCCACAAAGGAAGAATTGGGAGAATTAAGTCACAAAATCGAAAATACCAATAAGAAAATAGATGAAAACAATAAGAAGATGGAGGAGAAACTGGATGAGAATAACCAACTATTAAGGGAAGAACTAAGGGAGGTTAACCAGAAAAATATTGACAAATTAGAAGAAAGGATAGAGTTGTTGAAAGAAGAGTTGAACAAGGAAATCAACGATAATAATGAATCCACCAACAAGAAATTAGAAGAAGAAACCATAGTAATAAAACAACAAATCATGGAAGTTGACGAAAGATGTAGCCAGACTGAGCGAGAAGTACAGGGTTTTAAGGAAGAAGTAACCACCAAAATAACTAATATCGAAACAAACAATAGAAACAAATTGGAAGAAAACCGAAGAGAAACACAGGACGAATTAGGGAAGGTACGGAACCAAGTCACGGAAAGGTGTGACGGTATGGATGTTGCTTTGACAAATATAACCGGTCAAGTACGGCAGAGCCAAGAAGAGATCGAATTAATTCGAAATAGACCCACTAACATTACGGGTATTCCTATTAACGAAAATCGAGAATGGTTGAATTTTCGCCAGTATAAAAGGAAACCTATGGAGTTCTTGGCCCGGATTGAGGAATACTTTGCCAAACATCGGGGAAATAGATGGAGTGCCAACCAGGAACTGTTAGACGAATTGTTCCGAGAAATGACGGACAATTGGTGGATGGCGAAACCGCGATTGGTGAAATCGCGGACTACCGACAATTCAAGAACATGTTCAAAGCAAAGTACTGGTCGGAGACAACACAGAACTTAATACGTGACAACATCTGTCATGGAAGATACAATGCCCAAATAAGTAATACTATGACTGCCTATTTCTTAGGAAAAGTGTGTCTTGCAAAACATTTAGAACCGGCAATACCCGAGGAATGCCTGGTAAATAAATTGTCATACCACTACGACGAAGACATCATAAGAGCGAGAAGGGGTAGCCAAATAAAGACGGTGCAAGCTATGACCGAATTGTTAGAAAACTACGAAAACGAAGACTACTATCGACAAAGCAGAAGGAGGAATGATCGGCCTGACATAAGAAATAATCAATACCCCAATAACAATAATAACCATAATGGTAATAACTACCACGGGAACCGCAACAATTCGAGTTATTATAATAGTAATAATCACGCTAATAATAATAATAATAATTTCCCTAATAATCAGAATCCTAACAGGAATAACAACAGCTACCCCAGTAATAGAAATAATTATTATCAGAACCACAATAATTATAATAGTCAGAGAAACCCCCACCAAGGGAATACCGAACATTATTAAAATAATAATAGAAATTACCAGCCAAATAACAACAATAATAACAATAGGGTTTCCAGACCAAGGGTGAATTTCATAAGGGCCGAAGATAATGGTTAAAGAAGATATACACATCAGCGACGGAACAGTTTCCACGATTATGATAATCGGCGGAGAACGTGATGGTCCGAGATACAATCAACCTAGACGAAGTACCAGTTTAGATGATCCCGACCGGCAACCAAACCACGAACAAACATTTGACCATCGTACTGAGCGACAGGAACCGACTCAAAGTTTCCAGACCGACACCTCGGTCGGCCCTAATAATAATAACCACGACACTGATAATTTAAACGGGAGGAGGCAGTGATGAATTATCACGACCTTTCACTGCTCCTATCTCCTGGGTATGGACAAGAGTTGCAAGGTGCAACTGACTCTAATAATATTACCATCATCAGTAGTAACTCTTTGAAGAATATAAGAAACGAACTATTGGAGGAGAACGACACTAGCCTCAATAGTCAAAATAATGAGGTCATATACATAAACGCGGAGGTAGAAGGGATTTCCGCCCAAATAATGATTGATACCGGTGCGAACATATCTATAATTAATACAATTGAATTGGAAAGAATCCAAAGGGAATGTGGTCGAACATTGCCGATATTACCTGTAAATAATATTATATTAGTAGGGGCCACTGGTCGCCAAAACAAAACTATAAGAAAACAAGTTTCGGTAAATGTTATTAGCAAGGGTATAGCTATAAATATGGTATTTTTAATCGCAACAGGATTGCCATTTAATATACTGGTAGGGTGCGATGTATTAAGGAAGAACTCAGCTATCATTGATTTGAGCTAAGAAAAGGTATCACTGTTTACAGAAGGGATAACGTGGACGGCGGATTTAGTAGGTAGCGAGACAATACTTCCCAGCAGTATCCACCAACAACTTCGGAAAATAAACTATATAGAAAACAACTCCCTAATTAACCAAATAGTATACAATAACACGGAAGAGGATTTATGGTCACAGAAGATACAGGAAATAAGGGACTTCCGGTGCGGAATCACAAAGGAAAAATTACCCACACACCAAGCAAACACTTTAATAAGGATACATGAGAAGTATCGATCAGTATTTTCAGATGAACCCGGTAAGATAAAAAACTATCAATGCAAACTTAAATTTAGGGAAACAGTGGAGTTTAACCGAAAGTCATATCCCATCGCGCATTCACTGAGGGAGGCCGTAAGAGCGGGAATTAATAAAATGATCAGCAGTGACATCATAGAGAGCAGTCAATCTCCATTCACCAGTCCAATCGTAGCTATTCCAAAGAAAAACGGCCAAGTCCGGCTTTGTTTGGATGCGCGCGAAATAAACAAGATGATAATAAATGACAGAACATCGCCCGGTGAGATAGAAGAAATCTTAAAAAGGTTCCATGGTACCAAGTTCATTAGTACATGGGACACGGTGTGCGGTTACTGGCAAGTGGAGTTGCACCCACAGAGTCGTCAGTATATGGCATTCATATTCGAAGGGCGCAATTACCAATTCAAGAGATTGCCCTTCGGACTTGTGAATTCAGTAGCCATCTTTGTGGCCTGCATGGACCAGATACTTGGACAGGAAGCACTCCAATTTACCACTGTGTACGTAGACGATCTACTTATTACCTCGGAAACCTGGGAGGAACACTGCTACAGAGTGGAACACGTACTCGAGAAATTATCCATAAACAATATAACTCTTAAATCAGAAAAATCTAAGTTCATTGCTAGAGAAGTCCAATTCTTGGGGTTTAGTTTGGATGACCAAGGAATCTCACAGTCATTAGAAAAGGTGGAAGCAATACAGAAATTCCCTAACCCAAAGAATAGAAAACAATTACAGTCTTTTCTAGGACTCTGTAATTATTACAGAACATTTCAACATCAATATTCAGAGCTAACAGCCAAAATTCAACATCAATTATCCTCCAAAAACAAATGGATCTGGGGTCAAGAGCAGGACGTTACCTTCCAACTCATTAAAGACAAGTTCTTAAAAATCATAATACTTCACCACCCAAATTTTAACCAACCTTTCTTTTTAAACTGTGATGCCAGCAACATCAGTCTAGGAACGACACTGTGTCAAGAAGATGAGAAGGGTCACCATCTAGTGATTAGCTTCGCTAGTCGGACATTGAATCAATGCGAAAGGAACTACAATGTAACCGAGAAAGAATTACTCAGTGTAGTATTCGCGTGTGGTAAATTCCGTACCTATATTTTAGGTTATCCAGTTACTGTCCGTACTGACCATAAATCTATCTCGTTTATAAGAAGATGTAAATTGAGTCACGGCAGACTGACCAAGTGGATACTTGCCGTGCAAGAGTACGATCTACGATGGGAGTACATCCCGGGAAAAAGGAATGTTGTAGCGGACTGTGACGATTTAAATTGTAACAATAATCAAAAAAATAAAAAATTTTAAAAATTAAGGTTGCGAGCCAGTAAGCCATTTAAATCTCACTATAATAACATAAAAAACCTGTATGTACTCAGTATGAGAGGAAGAAGTAATTAATAAGCCCAAAGAAACTTTAATAAAAAGACAAATTGTAAATAGTTATTATTGTCATATTTAACCCTTTGCTTGTTATCAGGCGCTGACCTGTTAATTCCGGACTCGACATGTCTCCCGAGTCGTCTGGAATTTAGAATAAGATAAAAAAACCTAATGTTAATAATTAAAAATCTGAAGACACAGATAGTCGCTAAAACAACTTATTTAAATTATGTATATTTATTTAGGGAGAGTTTGTATAAATAAAAATGTTTACTTAAAGATAGTTAGGAACTATATTCTCGCGGAGTAATTGCCCCTCTACCATTTGTTAGGTACCAGTTGAAGCGAGCAAATAATCGCTCTCTCGCTATGTTGACTTCATGCAGTGCAGACGTACGAGCAAAAGCTCTTACACTATGTTGCCGATACTTTTGTTTTACTTTAATGTTGTATACAAGAAATTGCTGCTGAAAGCATATGTTATGTAGTAATCAGTATAGTTATGTAAAAAACAAGAGACTTAAAGTATAACACGAAATATAAAAATGGTGTAAAACAAGATGACTGCTAACTTCAAGAACTAACAACACTTCCAACATCATACCTGGAGATGTGAACTACCAGAACTTACAAACTCTAGTAGACCCGACAGAATATGCAGATCAGGACATCCGAGAATCTACAAGTATCATCGTAGAAGGTTCAATCTACCCTGCGGACTTTTGAGCCCTTTAATGACGAAGACCAGACCGAGATGATGACGGCGCTAGTAAGGATTCCCAAGACGGACACCCCAGGACGAGGTTTCTACATACCAATTTCAAGGTGACTCGATAGCCTGTCTATCGAGGGTTACTAATATTTGTTACACAACACACCTTAAAAGAGACTTTTCAGAGACTATTAACTTTGTAAAGATTAAAAGATTAAAGCTAAGAGTTTAATGTAACTATTCAAACATCATACGTTGTAACAGTTTATATGTTAATGTATCGTAGTATATTTCAAGTAATAATACCATTCTTCAAATGGAATAATAAATAAAGACAAAACAAAAGGTCTTGCAAGCTAATATCATGAATTGAGTATAACTAAAAGTTTTAATGACTAAATACCGAAGGTTACCCGGATCCGAGGTATAGCTAAATAGAATCAATTTTGATCCCAAAGTTTAAAGAAAGCATTCAAATAACTTTAGTTTAATTCGTAATGTCATGGGATCTGTCAGTAAATGTTTTTAAATGTTAAATAAAGAAAAGTCTTGTCACACACATACAATGAGTGCGTAAATCAATAGTATACCTTCCCTTGTTTCCTTACACAGTTAGTAAGTAAATTTGTTAAGTTAATTATTTGTGGATACATTTCTTTACAACGTAGGCAGCCCATCTAATTGACGGAGCTTAGTTAAGATGGGTTCCCTGGATTTGTAACGCGGCGAAACGTTACAGGACGTGTGATCGCGGATTAATTTGGAACACCAGACTTTTGAGGGAGAGAAGGAGAGCGTACTCAAGATCTACAACATTCTTAGAACCAGATCAGATTTAGAAGCCTTATTAATGAACATCAAAATCCACCAGTAATATGACCCGAAGTTGAAAAATATCATGAATCGATTAGAAGAACCAGATGACACAGTATCTAAATTTTACCATATCAATAAAGGAATATTATTTATTAAAACCTCCTTAAATCAGGAAACCTGGAAGGTGATTATTCCAACCAATATTGAAAAGGACATGATAATAGATTACCATATACGGTATGGCCATATGGGAGCCCTGAAAGTGATAAAGGCACTGGAAGAGAGCTGTCACATAAAAAATATAAATCGGAAGGTGAGAAATTACCTCAAATCCTGTCATATTTGCCAATTGGTGAAAGCTAATAACGAGAAGAAGGAAGGCATCATGATACCCAAGGTGAGAAATTACCTCAAATCCTGTCATATTTGCCAATTGGTGAAAGCTAATAACGAGAAGAAGGAAGGCATCATGATACCCATAACATCTAAGGCGAAGCTGGAGAAAGTGTTCTTAGACATCTGCGGACCATTTCCCCGTAGTGGCGGTCGACACCGATATAAATACCTAATAATAATAATGGACCATTTCACTAAGTATATAAAGCTGTAGCCTGTTAATCGGGCAACGACTATGAAAATTCTGGGAGTAATAACAGAACTATATGTGCCAGAAATAGGAAAACCCTCATCAATCATAACTGATCATGGTACACAATTTAAGGGAAGAAGGTGGCGGGATACCTTATTATCACTTGGGATTAAAACGTACAAAACATCGGTCTACCACCCAAGTAGTAATCCGGCAGAGAGGGTGATAAGAGAAGTGAGAAGAATACTGAGGACGTACTGTCACCACCAACAGAAAAAATGGCAAGAATATCTAGCAGCCACGGAGAAGTTCCTCAATTTAGCTCATCATCCAGCTATAGGAATTACCCCATACTCCGCCATGTACGAGAAACCACCCCCACGAGAGATCGAGAAAACCATAGTGTTCCCTATGAATGATGGTTATAAATTTGACAAAGTGAAATTGTATAACAAGGTGGCCGAAGACCAGGAGAAGCGACAAACCAAGTATCAGAAGGCGATTGGAAGAATAATTACATATAAAATGGGAGAAAAGGTACTGCTGAAAAACCGCGAACTACCCAGCACCCAAGAAGGAATAACTAAGAAGTTATTACTACTATATACTGGACCATTTATAGTCACAAAAACTAATAACAATAACACTGTGACGAGTTTTGGAATACTCGGCCATTTCCCCGTTAATTATGTGACTGTCATGCGGTGGTATGTGAATTAATTATTTGAGAGGTGTCTACCCTGTTATCTGCATGCCTTGTTGCCGATCCGCGCGCTCTCTGTGGGGAGCGATACGTAATATTTTTCCTGAGACTGCGCTGGGCAGTATTCGCCAGGCAGCCAACGCAGCATCAACCATTCTCTCTCCCGGCGGCGACCAGTTTGAATTTTTGTCTGCCAAAATCTATCATGATTAAATAATCGACTACGCGACTCTCCGGGTTCCCGACCTAAGCGATTCCCGATTCACTTCTGCTGGTGGCCGAACATCTGCCACCAATGGCATTAAAACGAGTGATTCTCCGTCTGTGCCGTCGGGAGGAAGAAATGGACAATACATCATGAGTACCTCAGGTTTTGTGCCGGATTATACCAGGTGACATTTAACCCATTTATATATATATATTTTTGGCCTCTACAATGTTGAACATCTGATTCTCTTCCTGGAACATCTCCAGTTAAAGTTTGGTACACATGTCCAGCGAGACAATTAGTGTTTGTAAATTTTGTCAGTGTATTTTACTAAGGCTTAAGCCCCCCCCTGAGTAAGTGTGAGCCCGGACGGGGTCATGCGTTACCGAATTTTGCTGCGAAATTTTCTTTTAGGGTAAAAGTGTGTGTGACTTAAGATTACCGATTTATAGGGGGGTGAATTATGCTTGCATTGATTAAGGGTATTCATAGCTCTATATAGGTTTTTTTTTTTTTAGTAGATTTAAAGGTTTGGGGAGGTGCTGTAACCTGTGGACGTCACCTGTTGGTGCCGTTATCTACAGGTCCATAGCATGTTTTAGTTTGCTGGATCTGGTGGTGCGCATGGCCTCGCCTGTGGCCAAGCCAATTCTGTATGAACACCTCAAATATCTTTTATTAGGGGCTGATGTTATAAAGTTTTTTTTATTAAAATTGTCATTGTATATATTTATAAAAATTATGTTAACCCTGGAATAATTCAGTAAGAAGCGAAATTTCATTAATTTTCTTTTACTGCTATAGCCAGTGATTTACTAGTTCAGTTGTTAATATGAGAACACTATTGGTTCTTACTTTTCAATCTTAAACCTTATTATATATATTTTATAAAAAATTATGTTAACCCTGTAAGAATTCAGTAATAAGTGAATTTTCATTCATTTTCTTGTACTGCTATAGCCAGTGATTTACTAGTTCAGTTGTTAATATGAGCACACTATTGGTTCTTACTTTTCAATCTTAAACCTTATTATATATATTTTATAAAAAATTATGTTAACCCTGTAAGAATTCAGTAATAAGTGAATTTTCATTCATTTTCTTTTACTGCTATAGCCAGTGTATTACTAGTTCAGTTGTTAATATGAGTACACTATTGATTCTTACTTTCAATCATAAATTCTGTTATACATTTTGTACGGCCGTGCAGCCATGTTGACCTGGCGATGGCACATTCCTATCTGGGGGAACCTTTCTAAAAATTGAATACTTGTAATAATTTCATTGGTTGCAACGCAGTCATAACCGGACGGGTTAATGGATTGGTTTATGAAAAGTTTTTTATGGAGGCTGGGCACTTTACCCTTTTACAGTAGTTTGGGATGGGGGTCTAGGTCACAGATACTGAGGATTGTATTCTTCGGAGGCATGGTGAAATGTATATGGGCTGCCTGCCAGGTGAACATGTGTGTAGTATATGTGTGTGTATATAGATATGTGTGTGCTATGTGTATTTATGTAACTATATTGATTGATGTTCTATTTATGTATATTTGGGAGAAAGTATTATGCTGATGTTTACATATATTCTAATTTTATGAGATTACACGTGTATATTTTCAGAGGATTGTAATGACAGGGAGGGGAGTAAAAGTTTGTAACGAAGTTTTTTCAATTCTATAAAAGTATATTGTGTACTGGGAGTGATACTTACATGTTATTTGAAATGGCTGAATAAAATTGTTATTGTTGCTTAACAACGAGTTTAATTGCAAGTCCCGTCATACTGGACCCAGCGCATTTTTGGCTTCTCTAGGCTCGGGCCTAGTTTTAAATAACTAGTGGCCCCTCTTTCAAAAAAAAAAAAGTAAATAAATAAAATAAAAAAAATATTTTTTTTTATAAAGTCTAAAAGTTTGAAAGAGGGGTTACAAATGGTAGCAGAGCGCGTTCGATTCTTTGGTCGAACCCTTGGGTCCTTTGGTGTGACGGGGCTTGCAAACTCGGAAATAGTTTGGAAAGAACATCAAACATCAAAATATTTGAAAATGAAAATAGGTAGATGCAAGATAGATGCAATGGCAGGTTTGATATCGTGTGTATGTATATATGTATTAGGTACGAATTATGGCTATGTGATTTGAATTGTAAACCTGGTGCCGCCACGTGGCATGCGTTTCAGTTGGGGTTTTGTTGTTGTTGAGATTGGACCTTACCGGAGAGTACGGGGGGAATGGGCTGCCTTATATAAATAGTTATGAAATAATAGCGCGAGAGGTTAACTGGATGCGGTATGGCCTGACCGGAAGTCGGTACTGTCATGGACCCGACTTAGTCGCGGAAGTTATAATAAATGTCTTGTTGAATTGTTATATGTTGTGGTAGTTGTTCGGTGGGGTGGATTGTAGGTTAGTGTTAGTGTCTGATGTCGTTTCTTCTTTTGAGTCTGGCGGCTGACGGAGAGTTGGTTCTGGAGTGGATCGGGTTGTCGCAGCGCTAGGGAACCCGGAGGGCCCTCTTGATGGAAGAGAGAGTACTCAAGATTTTCCTTTTGTAAGTCATGTTTGTGTGTTAGGTGTTTCGTGGAAATTTATGTTTGTTGTTGTGGGTTTTGAATTGTGCAATTCTGGCGGGGGTATGCTACCAGAAACTGCCCCACCCCCTTTCAGGAGTTCTCCAGAAACTTTCAGTGTTAGATGGAGTAGATGAGGACAGGTTGCTGGTCTTCTTGGACCTGGTCCTGCAGTTGGCAGATTTCCCGGGTGTGTCTAATGAGGAGGTCTTGTCCCTTATATACCCGTATTGCCGGGGTTCATTGGCATGGCTGGTCACCAGCATTCTGCGTCGGGGCTGCAGTGTCGACACCTTCCATGCCGAGGTGTTGGATTTCTTCGTACCCCGTCGACGACAAGACCAGTTGAAGTTTAAGTTATTCTATCGTCTACAGGCCAACGGAGAGACATTGGGGGATTTCGTGCATGACGTAAGGAAAGCTGACCGTATATTAAGGTTGGGGTTGCCCGAGACGGAAGTCATACAGGTAATACGAGAAGGGCTGAATCCCCAAGAGAGATCCCGGCTGGTTTTCGCAGAGCCTCCACGTTCTTTTGCGGACCTGGACCGGTGGTGTGCGCATGCCAGGACTGTCCAGGCGAATGATGAGTCCCGGGGAAGAGCTGCCAAAGATGTCCAATACTCAAGTAGTTTATTAGGAAGAGCTGAAAAGGACAAACATGGTGTTCGGTGGAGAACACAAGAAACAGTCAGAAAAACTGAATATTCCGGAAGTAATGGGGGCTACAAGGGGGTGGCAAGTGGGAAGACGGTAACAACAGCTACAGCACAGAAAACAAAGAAGGGTAAAATTAACAGGGGAAGAAGAAATTATGTTAGTAAACAAACATCGGCAAGTAGGGAGCCGGTAGCAAGTTATTCCTATTTGGAGAGTAAGGAAACTTTAAAGGTTCCAGAGGAAGTACCAGTGCCTAATAGAGTTGTGGATGAAGAAGGTGAAGAGAAAGAAGAAAACCGGAATAACTTCTGTGGATTAATACAAGACGACAAGAAAACGTCTGTTGATACTGAATTACAGGACTCGAAGAGGGCGTCATGGTTGAATCCAGAGGCCGCAGAATTTGTTCCGGTATCTCCATCTCGGTTCGTGAGGGATCCTGATCCTGTGACATCATCATCGTCTACGCAGGGATGCGAGAAGTCACTTGATGGTGTAGCTTTATCATCGCCAGTAGAAATTAATTTAGTCATTGCACATGAACCTGGACAGCTGGATTCCAGGGTGGAAAATGTCGATGATGTTGTAGTTGCTGAGAGCGGTGAAGGAGAGGAATCGAAGGAAGAGGCAGAAGAGCGGTCTGCAGATGCTGCACAGTGAAGTATAGTTGTGGGTGTTAGAGAGACTGAAGAGTTTGAGTTTGCGGATGGACCCGGGGATGTCCAGGCTGCAAGTGTTTCTGAGGTTGCGGATGGACAAGGGGATGCCCATGCTGCAAGTGTGGTGGAAGGAGATGAGGTAGAAGTTGAGGAGAAATTTGGTGGCAGCGTTGTGGAGTGTGTGAGTGAGAATGATGTAGTGTGTGAAGATGTGCAGACGCCTTCTGTAAGTAGTGTTGAGGATTCCGAAGAACGGAAAGAAGTTCCAGGTGGAACAGAGGAGCAACTAGAGGATGAAGATGTGCAGTGTTCGAATGGTGGTAGTGGACGTGATGGCGATGATGTTGATGATGAACGTGTTGATGAAAAGGAGGATGTCAATGAGATTGGAGTTGAAGTTGGTGAAGAAGTTTGCGAAGGAGCTGGTGACGAGGGTGATGCAGAAATCGGTGAGGAGCTGCGAGAAGATGCGGTGGAAGATGGATCAGGCGAGCAACTGGAAGGTGATGAGGAGGTGCAGTGTCATGAGGTTGATTTGGATTATGGGGACGAAAAAGGGGAGATTGCGGACGAGGAAGAAAAGGAAGAAGTGGAAGAAAGAGAAGCAGGGAAGGCAGAAGCAGAGGAGTTAGATGATGAGGATAATCCAAATCGGGGTGAAAGTAGTGAGGTAAGTTGCCTTGATCCTGATTCCGAGGAAACAAGTCAGTACAGCTCAACACAAAATAATCTCTCAGAGAGTGGTGTCAAAAAGGAACGAGTACCTAAAGTTCGCCATAGAAAGGTGAGGAGAAGCGGTTAAGGGGTAGCGGGTAGATGTTCACCACACTCCCAGTGGTGTTGTCTACTTCAGGGTTGCGACCCTGCCCAAGCGAGCCTTGGTTTTCTCCAGTCATTCTCCTTTTCGGAGGGAACCATGTCCTTACCCTTAGTCCTAACTATTGACCGCCAAATGATCCTTGCCCAGTTTCATCTTCCCGATTTTCCTATCCCTCCTCTTAAAAAAAAAAAAAAAAAATCTATCAATAAGGAGTTAGAGAGACTTGCCGGAAGTGATTAGATTGTGGTCCTGGAGATTGTCAGTTTCCCCTGTTCTGGAAGGTTATCATGGAGAAAGTTAGAGAGTTGGAGATCGTCAGTTTCTCCTGTTTTAAAAGTTTTTATGGAGAGTGATAGGGTGCTGTTGTTTCGTTGTTGATTGTTGTAAATTTTGATTGTGGGTTGTTGTAGGTCTGTTCTCCTGAGAGCCAAGACCGATTTCAACTCGAGTATGGAATATAAGGAGGGTACACTGCAGGGTACCACTGAGTTCCAGTTGGGGCAACCATGCTGCCCTTTTGGAGTGGGGGTGTGCCGAGTTTTGGAATACTCGGCCATTTCCCCGTTAATTATGTGACTGTCATTGCGGGGGTATGTGAATTAATTATTTGAGAGGTGTCTACCCTGTTATCTGCATGCCTTGTTGCCGATCCGCGCGCTCTCTGTGGGGAGCGATACGTAATATTTTTCCTGAGACTGCGCTGGGCAGTATTCGCCAGGCAGCCAACGCAGCATCAACCATTCTCTCTCCCGGCGGCGACCAGTTTGAATTTCTGTCTGCTAAAATCTATCATGATTAAATAATCGACTACGCGACTCTCCGGGTTCCCGACCTAAGCGATTCCCGATTCACTTCTGCTGGTGGCCGAACATCTGCCACCAATGGCATTAAAACGAGTGATTCTCCGTCTGTGCCGTCGGGAGGAAGAAATGGACAATACATCATGAGTACCTCAGGTTTTGTGCCGGATTATACCAGGTGACATTTAACCCATTTATATATATATATATTTTTTTGGCCTCTACGATGTTGAACATCTGATTCTCTTCCTGGAACATCTCCAGTTAAAGTTTGGTACACATGTCCAGCGAGACAATTAGTGTTTGTAAATTTTGTCAGTGTATTTTACTAAGGCTGAAGCCCCACCCCTGAGTAAGTGTGAGCCCGGACGGGGTCATGCGTTACCGAATTTTTCTGCGAAATTTTCTTTTAGGGTAAAAGTGTGTGTGACTTAAGATTACCGATTTATAGGGGGGTGAATTATGCTTGCATTGATTAAGGGTATTCATAGCTCTATATGGGTTTTGTTTTTTTTTAGTAGATTTAAAGGTTTGGGGAGGTGCTGTAACCTGTGGACGTCACCTGTTGGTGCCGTTATCTACAGGTCCATAGCATGTTTTAGTTTGCTGGATCTGGTGGTGCGCATGGCCTCGCCTGTGGCCAAGCCAATTCTGTATGAACACCTCAAATATCTTTTATTAGGGGCTGATGTTATAAAGTTTTTTTTTATTAAAATTGTCATTGTATATATTTTATAAAAATTATGTTAACCCTGTAAGAATTCAGTAATAAGTGAATTCTCATTCATTTTCTTTTACTGCTATAGCCAGTGTATTACTAGTTCAGTTGTTAATATGAGTACACTATTGATTCTTACTTTCAATCATAAATTCTGTTATACATTTTGTACGGCCGTGCAGCCATGTTGACCTGGCGATGGCACATTCCTATCTGGGGGAACCTTTCTAAAAATTGAATACTTGTAATAATTTCATTGGTTGCAACGCAGTCATAACCGGACGGGTTAATGGATTGGTTTATGAAAAGTTTTTTATGGAGGCTGGGCACTTTACCCTTTTACAGTAGTTTGGGATGGGGGTCTAGGTCACAGATACTGAGGATTGTATTCTTCGGAGGCATGGTAAAATGTATATGGGCTGCCTGCCAGGTGAACATGTGTGTAGTATATGTGTGTGTATATAGATATGTGTGTGCTATGTGTATTTATGTAACTATATTGATTGATGTTCTATTTATGTATATTTGGGAGAAAGTATTATGCTGATGTTTACATATATTCTAATTTTATGAGATTACACGTGTATATTTTCAGAGGATTGTAATGACAGGGAGGGGAGTAAAAGTTTGTAACGAAGTTTTTTCAATTCTATAAAAGTATATTGTGTACTGGGAGTGATACTTACATGTTATTTGAAATGGCTGAATAAAATTGTTATTGTTGCTTAACAACGAGTTTAATTGCAAGTCCCGTCATACTGGACCCAGCGCATTTTTGGCTTCTCTAGGCTCTTGCCTAGTTTTAAATAACTAGTGGCCCCTCTTTCAAAAAAAAAGTAAATAAATAAAATAAATTTAAAAAAAAATATATATATATAAAAGGGTTTTTTTTATAAATTCTAAAATTTGAAAGAGGGGTTACAACACATATGAACTAAAGGAAATAGTTTCAGGAAAAATAAAAGGCGTGTAAAACCTGGCCTCCATAAAATAATATTACGAGGATTGAGTTTTGAAATCACTAAATTCCAAAAATAAGTAAGACCAACTTACATAAATGATTTGAAGGAAATAATTTGGAATTGAAGAATTTGTTATTATGAAACCACAAAATTTAAAAAATAAGTAAGATCAACTTACAACTAATTATTTATGAAACTGAATTTGGAATTGAAGAATTTGAATTAGAAAAATATATATATATACAATATGATTATGATCACAACTTGAATTTAAATTATAATGAAAACAATTGGAAGAATAACTGTAATAACATGAAACCAGTAGAACAATTAATAAGAACTAAAAAAAAAAATATATATATATATGCTATTAATATTCATAACCAGAAGAAGATTGAGTGAACAATAGGAGAATTAAAGAGAATTCAGATGAAAAATATTACACCCAATGACTAGTAGTAAATATATTAACAGAGCTTCCAACCATGATAAGAATAAATATATCAGCAGAGCTAAAAAGCTAGAAGGATAAATAATAAGAAGAATAACTAAAAAGAAGAATAACTGAGATAGAAAATATTAGCAAATCTGAGAAAATACGAAGTGAGGTATCCAAGGATGTTTTATTAGTCGAAAAATTGACTATTCTTATATAATTTTTATTTAATGACTGTCTGTAGATAATTCCAGCAGTATTATGTTTTGAGCAGAGATGAAGTTCCTCTGATCTCAATTAGAAGTGTAGTATGGCCAGCAGAGTATATGTAGCCACAAGTGCCTCTCTGGACTGCCCCAGCTCACGTGTTAGGGTTGTTAGGGAATGAATATCCCATGGATAAAACACAAAGTTAAGGAAAAGATAAATATAATAATAATAATAATCCTCAGATAACAATAACTATCAAGGAAGAATCAATGTAAGAAAAAAAAAGAAAACAAAAATTTTTTAATAAGCTCAAGTATGAAGAAGCCGATATAGAAATTGGGAGGCAGACGAAGAATATAATAACTAAAAATTATCATAAGCAATTATTTCATACATACTCAAGGTATGGTCTGAAATAATCACTTCTGGAGGAGAGCAATCTGTAGCATAACAGATAATCCACATTGTTCTGAATGAAAAAATGATCATAAATAAATTAAAAATAAAATTAAATCAAAGAAAACTACATTAAAAATTAATTAAGAACCACAGTAAAGTGCAATCATAGTCTGAAGAAAGAATATCAATTAAAACCAACTATGCAATATATGATGAATGATAAAAAATAAAACAAAAAGTTAAGATAAGGTAAGGAAAAACCCAGGGAGGATAGGAGTAAGAAAGGAAATACCCAGAACAAACCGACATCCATAATAAAAGGACTGCTATTGTTCCCTAAAAAACAATACATACAATATATATATTGTATTTATACAAATATATTTTGTATTTTTAACACGTTGTATTTGTAATTCTAACAAAACTATTTAAAAACACAGATATAAAAATAGTATACAAAACTAATAAAAATAGTTTACAAAAACTAAGTAACCCACACAACAAAGATAATACAACAACTAACGGTATATATAAAATTGAATGCCAAGATTGCAATAAATGTTACATGGGACAAACAACAAAACAGCTGAAAAAACGTTACTTTGAACATCTAAATGCATACAAAAAACCAGAAATATATAAATCCAATTTGGCCACACATGCAATAAACACGGGATATGAATTCATACATAACCAATGTGACACTAATAAAACATATATCACACACAGGGACCATAATGACCATTTGGGAAAATTTACAAATATACAAACATAAAACACAAAACAAACTAATACCTGAACAAATACAAATAAATACAAAACATGACACAATATTCAAAGCACTCAACATCAAAAATACACAAAATACAAATACATACACCACAATCACACACAATAATACCACTTTCAAATACCAGAGACCAACAAGACACCAAAATAGCGTCCAGCGAACACACAAATACTTCACCAGACGCAAGATCACGAAGGCTGAGGATGAGAACACAGGAGTTCTCGAAATATGTTCCAAATAAGGGAAAAATAACATCTTGAGGTAAAATAAATATAAATTTTTAATATTTTATATATATCAAGAAACGAACTGTAGCAGAAAGTGATTGAAAATATATATATATATATATATATATATATATTGTACTGTTGTTTTTTACTGATAGAATACAATAGAATACACAGGTATTGTAATTATTTAATAGTATAATACAATTAATAAATGTACCTACTGTTATTATGTTTTTTTTATTTACCAGTACATGTAAAGAAACTCTTTCTCTCAGGGTTAATGATTATTAGGTTATTTGATCGTATTTACGATTGTATCTATTATTTTCTTTTCTTTAAACCAAACCAGATTCAGTTAATATGTAGTATTTTGATAATTAATCATGTAAGAAATAAATAACAGACTAATGTAACTTAACCGATTCTGAATTCTTCCAGCTGCCACGGGTTCACTTCTGGTTGTTGTTTACCTTTTTTTCAAAAGCAATATTAGGCTTGGCAATTGGCAATCTGTTCCTTCACACAAATTTCTTATTGCTCTCACCGCTGACTGCCGCTCTCCAGGACTACTGCAACACAGATGTCTCCTCGGAACTCTTAATTATCCTTTATGGCCACTTAAACTATTCTTCAGTCCAAGATTTTCCTCTTCTGTCGTCGTTCTATCAAGGATATTGTTATATTTCTCGTATAATTACTTATTTATTAAATATTACAATCAAAACTCTGGTATCACAATTTAAATTCCTTTACTGTATTTTCTCTTCCTTGTTACATTAACTTGATGATGTACAAATGTTATTTAATATAATTTAAGACTCTTCATGTAGTTACTATTAGATATATAATTAGACTCTTCATGTTACTCTTAATGAATTTAATTGAAGACTACTAATGTTTCTTTTCTCAGATATAATTGAAGACTACTAATGTTTCTTTCCTCAGATATAATTGAAGTCTACTAATGTTTCTTTTCTCAGATATAATTGAAGACTAATACATTTCCTCCATCACTATACAATACAATATTTTAACAATTTACAAAATTGCCCCTATGATAATTCCCTAATTTCTTTACATCTGTTTATCATATACCTATTAAAACATATATCATTTTTCTATTTCTTATTAAACATCTTTATTTTACCTCTAATATTCGTAATTCTATTGTTTATTTATTAAATTATAATTTTATTACTCTTTACTCTTCTTATAACATTCATTCCAATTTTATATATTATTTTCTGAACATATAACTAAATATGGTTCTATATCATATAGGAATTGACCTCTATGTTGACTGAGTAAGTCGATATTCCCAATGTTTTTTTGTTTACATTCAATGCAAAATCTGCATCCTTTCTCTTTTAAAATTTATTATCTCCCTATTATGTACTGTGTGCATTTTAACAGCAGTACAATATATATAATTCAACGGTATAGTCATATTTCCCCGAAAGAACAATGTCAGTGAAAACAGACATTTTCAGGACTATAAAGGGGAAAATATTGGATAATTGGAAACTATGAAGAGAAACGGGTATCTCTACAATAGGCGAAGTCAGAAAGGAAAACATACGATGTGTTTTGCTACACAAATGATGACTTTTCGATGCCACGCAAATAAAGAAAATTTGCGTGGCGTGTAATAGAAGACAGTCTGAACACTGAAGGCAAATTCGAGTAAGAATAGAGATTATCTTATATTACCTAGAAAGCTGGAGGGGCGTTGAATGGGTTTCTTAGGATGGAGAAGATGGAACACAAAAACAGGCGGTAGCCATAGAAACGGCTTAGCAGTATGATGGCTAAAAATAACATCGTGATGGGCTCAAAATATTATTTTAGTTGCTAGTACTATATTTTTATACCTAATATATTTTCAACTTCTTTCGTTTCAACGCGTTTTGAGTCATAGGCGTCTGACAACAAGTGTATTTTTTCGCGTGAGTGCCGCTTACTTAACACAGTATGCTTAATGTGAAAATAATAGTTATTAATTGTTATTAACAAGATTTATGTTTAAAGATTGAGTTATTAGTTACATAAATGACCAGCAGGAGCGGTCTCTCGAACCGAATGTTGACGCTTGCGTAGAAAATTAAACCTGTATCGATTTTCAGTTTTTCTTATGCAAGGAGCCAGCCGCCATCTTAGTTGCGGGTTGCAGAACTGCACAAATTCGGGCAGTGCTCACAACGGTTTTTTGTACGAAATAGTTTTGTTTAGTTGTATCATTAACTTCAGTAACACAACCAACACAGATTAGTGTACTTTCGGAAGCGTAAATTTTTCCTCATTTAATGGAGTCTTGAAGGTTTCTTAATATTTTAGTTTTTCAACAAAATTTATTGTGAGTGATCGAAATCGAGAGAAATCATTAGTCCATCCTATAAATTAAGGTCAGTGGAATTGGTATGATATTTGTAATTAAAAAATTATTTCATGGTGTCTTTCAGGTAACGTATTTCTTCCAGCACTTACTCAGCATGGAAAACACATTGAGCATCTTCTTATAGTAATTTGTTCGTATATAGAGTATGAAATATAATACAAACATAACTTTAGCTTTATGGATGTTAAAATGTTGACGTTTTTATTATAATTCATATAATGTAACTCATGTTTTGTGAAAATAACTCGCGATGGACTGTCTTATCATATTGGGTTATAAAAAGGTATGTAAATGCTTTGTCAGTGCCGCGTATACTTTTACTGTTTTTCTTCGAGCTATTTAATATTAATTTTATATTCTTAAAATATTACTGTATAAGCGCGCGCGAGTTTATTAGTGCATGCACTGATTTATGTATGTGTGTGTGTGTGTGCGTGTGCGCGCGCGCGTGTAGGCCTATGCTGTGTGAGAACAATAGCTGATAAAACTATTCGAGTCACAGATCGTATTTTTACTATTCTCGTTGGTAGTGTGTACAGTGTTCATAAGTTAGTATGCGAATCTTAATCTAACTTACTATTCAAAAAATAAACTCAATTGAACAACTATAGAAATTTGCGAATTACAAAAGACGACACATTTCTGTCGTTACTTATGTTAATTACATTCAGTTAACCTGTAAAAACGTTATCTTAATGAGTAATGTCTGATCAATTACATCAACAATATATTCCTTACGTTATAATACCCGTATTACTCTAAGGAGACTGTATTAAATGGGTACGCTTTTCCTAAGGTCTTATTTTAATGTAAACAACTTTATGCCACAAATTAAATGCTATTATGCTATTAATGAAACAACGTTTATACTTTTTGTTTGGTACTTGGAAAATCTGAAATTCCTCGTAAATTCTTATAGAAAGCTAGTTACGAGGAACTTAATACTAGTTACTATATAATGCTGTGTCTTAACGCCTCTGAATATGTGTATGTGTGTATGCTTATATCTGCGTGTTACAAGTGGCAGTCTGAACCTTTCCCGCTCAAAAAGCATAAAATTACGTGTTCTTACTCATTCGTTTAAAAGGCAAGTAACTATGTGTGTTTTTGTTTGCTAATGAATGTAAACTGTGTGTGTGTGTGTGTGTGTGTGTGTGTGTGTGTGTGTGTGTGTGTGTGTGTGTGTGTGTGTGTGTGTGTGTGTGTGTGTGTGTGTGTGTGTGTGTGTGTGTGTGTGTGTGTGTGTGTGTGTGTGTGTGTGTGTGTGTGTGTGTGTGTGTTTCTGTGCATGAGAATATAAAAAACCAGTGTATATATTTGCTCACGACGTTTATTGATCTTCTTCTTCTTTTTCTTCTTCTCTTCAAGGATTAGGTTATATACACCTGTTCCGGTACCCATCTCATCCTTGGACGACCCACGTCTCTTCTACCAGTGGCTTTATAGTTCATAGTTCAGTGCCGCTTTCGGGAATCGATCCTCTCTCATCCTTCGCAGATAAACGTTTATTGATGTACCTGTAATTACTGATAACAAAAACCTTCTAAACCCTACTGATTACTGTACCCTTTCCAAAACCCCTAAATGTGAGTTGGTTAGTTTCGTTTCTTGTCAAAACAAATTTTCTTTAAGAAAGGTAGCCGTAAGTTACAATCTCGACGTACGTTGTTTCGAAAAATACGGTTGATTGTCCTACAGATCGTCTGCAACTTACCTAACTTGAGATCAATATCATAATTCCTATCATACCCAGTATCATTTTCCAAATAATTAAAATGGCTCGCCTGTTCTAGAATTGATTGAACGAGCGATTGAAATTGACGACATGGAATGTATATATCAAGGTCGGAATTCAAATTCTTGAAGATTCATTCACAATGTGTGAATTCTATGTGATATTAAAAAAGTGATATGTAAGGTCCTGTATGTCACAATCATTTGAGTGTAATTTTTTTGTTCTGGAAATTTGTTAGCCATACATAATGTGATGTAATCAACTCTCTGAGTCTACTCTTTCAATTGTAGAGATTCCCCGGCTACTGAGCTGCCGCGTGGATATATATCCTGGATTGTGTATTCATTGATGTGACGCTTGATTTTGCATATTAATCATACGTAACAAATATATAAACTAACAACTTAAGACATACATGATCTATGTATTACAGAAGTGCCCAATTCTCTATTTTTCAGATAACAATTTTTTCAGCATTCCGTCAAACATAGCAGTTACCTAAGCTACTTCTGTTTTTCCCAGCCTATGTTTTAAAGTAATAAAGTAATATCGTTTTCACATAAAATATATTTACGAGCACATAAACACGGCTAGTTTATTTACCTTGTAGAAACTCCGCAATGCAAGCTACACATTTGGGTCCATAACGATAGAAAAACAATATCGTGGTTAAGGCAGAAACGCGCTAGTTACTTATGCGGGCGTAAAATCGACGAGACCGTTTACCTAGCAGTTCATAGCCGTCCATTACGACCCAACAGATTCGTGTCAGTCTAGGAGTTATAGCCTCGTAAAAACTGAAAGGGATTATTATTGAACAGATTCGATTAAGCAGTGAGTGGACAGTGCAATAAAACGTACGTTCTTAATTTACGGCTTCAAATCTTTAAGATAAATATACTCCGCTTCTAAAGTGTGTAATATTTTCGTTTATATTTGTAGTCTACAAATAATATCAGGTGGTGAATCGAGCTGAGTTGCAGAGAATCTAGTATTTGCGGAAAAAGAGAAGCACAGCTCAATGCACTTTTTTATTACAAACAATTATTTTATTTTATAGTTTGGTTTCATATTAAACAGAAAAATAAAACTTTCTCCGTCCCAAATGCAAATTTGTTTTCTGTACTTCTACGGTTATAGGCTTAAACTGATTGCTGTTTTAAACTGTTATATATTTTGACAGTCAACAGTTGACAGTAAGGAGCCCGATCAGCGTGACTTCTTTAGAAAAATTCGTGTAATGTCAAGGTTAACCATTCATTATTACCTTATACAAATACATAATTGAAGCGTTTTAAATGTATTACTCATATTAGCAAATTAAACTGTTGTGTGTGCATAAATCAAAAAAGTGGAAAGTAAAGCAAAGAATTCAGTAGGATGTATGTCAAGGAAGGATTACGTTTACGTTGTAATAATGAAGGTGGGCAACTTCATGCACTGTGATCGCGGCGATAAACCCCCTTAAAATTTAGGTCACCAGCCAGCGACCGCTGTTAATCGAATACGACTCGTTGCTTACACCCACTCAGCCATATTTCCGATATTCAGTCACTGGCAATGTTTTTCACTGTATAAGTTCACTGTGTCTGATTTTTTTATTAAACTACTTGACGTTATTTCTGAAGATTACCGAATATATTACGATAACCTTGTAGAGCAGAGTACTATACTATAATTAGTAGAACACTAATTACATTGGCCTCAAGCGTTTATAATTCATTGGACTCTGTGCGTAACTTCCTTTATAGTCTCTTCACATACAAAACGAAAACATACTTCGGTGCTTCAAACTGCCTGCTTCAAGGAATGTCTGACCGAACTACAACCTTTTACACTTCGCTCTTTTAAAGTAATCAGTTTTATATCAAAAAGTGAATTTCAGTAAACATATTAATAACCTTCATAATATACAATTGTTATTGTTGTTAAGTATTTCTTATACAGAGGTACACATCTCAACATACATATCATACACACGCGCGAGTGTTTCTGTAGTCACTTTTATTACAGTTACCTTTTTCGACAAAGTTGATACTGGCGCTAAATTTATAATCTCATTTATAAAATCAAATTTATAATCTGGCACTAATATAATTTGTTTTATATAAAGTAATCTAAATACATCATATTCAGTCATCAGAATAAAACGAACGGTTCACTTCACTCGTGTCGTTCACGAAAGCCAGTTTACGCACCCAAATTATGAATTTCACAAAAATATAGACGTATCTGAATGAAGGGCAAACACATTTTTAAGAAATGTATACTACAATCAAATAAAAATTTACTCCTTCCAAAATAATAGAAGTCAGTAGGAATAAACATTTACGATTGTTTAAACAACATTTGTGTGTGTGCTCTCGCACACGATCGCGCGCGCGAGTAGTTGCGAAAATGCTGGAAGAAGACAGACTGACAAAGTCACAGGTTTATAAAGCAAGGGCAATTACATGATTCTTTATTAAAATTCCCAATGAAACGTTCAACTACTGTTGGAGATAACTTTACTTCCGGAAAACCTGCAAAATAAAGTCTTATTTTCAATGATGTAAAATAAAAATAAAAATAATATTTTCTAATCGTCCTACTGCTATTATAACTTGTTAATCATGCCGCTGTTTTAATCAAACAACTCATTAAATGTATTACTTGAATTTGATAATTTTAATAATCGTAGTATTGTGTTTTCCGCCTTTGTGGAACATTATTTTTCTTTACATCCACACGTTATTTTCATTGGCAAATTTGTTTCTACCTTTTAACGTTTTGTTACATAAATGTAGGAAATTCCAGATAACGTGTTCTCCTTTGATTTTTACTGTGGCTTTGAATTATATGTCGTATCGTAATGACTATAAAGCAAAAAGCACAAAAGGAAACGCAATGTTAAATGAATGTCTTGTCAACAATTAGGAGAAAAACTCGTTCATCTGTCCGACGTGTTCCATTTAAATTCGCATTCAGAACAAACAAATGGGCTGAAACATTTCATCTGTCACGAGCTATGATTAATAGCACTCGGCAGTTTCTGTACTGGACAGCGATTTCAGATTTAAGCTTGCGTAAAAGAAATTATTAAAACAATAAATTAATACTTTTTTTATTAGAACACGGACACGGTATGTATTATGAATATTAGAATGTATAAAAACTATTCCACACTATTTACGTCTGATAATATAACTTGCTTATAATGTACTAATTTTGTACACTTATCAACTTCCATGTGTTTTCTGTTTTATACATCAAATTGAAGCAAGAAATTTGAGAAACTCACTTACGTGTAAATGTACACATAATAATAACGACATTATTACGTCTATATAAGTACATTTTTAAGCACACGTTGATCTATAAAAATTAATAACTCAGAAAAACCAGTATAGTATTTAGAATATTAATCCTTAATTTAACAGCTTTTAATCGTTATAAAAAAAAACTATACTGTAGGAAACTGAACAGGTACAGCGGTATTGCGAGAACTCGATGCCTTATCACGAAATAGACAAGGTAAATACTTGTCTATCTATAGTTCTATAAGAAGTATCCTGTAAGCATTCCGTTATTTTAATATTGTATTTTTATTAGCGCAACTGTTATCGCCCAACGTCTTAGTAATAGACAGTTCGATATAAATTCAGAAATAAAACAAAATTCAGTAGAAGCAATTAAAATTGAAACGGATGTAGCCACACAGAATAAGTTAATGTCATCATGTTCCACAAAGGTTAAATTTCAGAACTGTTAGTGAGTCTAATTTAAAGAATAGGAAACGAAGTAAGGAAAGTTTTAATTTAATACTGTGTGGTTGTTAAAGTGATCAGTCTGAAGGACATCTCTGTCTGTCTGTCTGTCTGTCTGCCTCTCTCTCTCTGTCTGTCTCTCTCTCTCTCTCTCTCTCTCTCTCTCTCTCTCTCTCTCTCTCTCTCTCTCTCTCTCTCTCCCTCCCTCCCTCTCTCTCTCTCTCTATCTATCTATCTATCTATCTATATATTTATCTCTTATCTGACGCTTTCTCTCTTTCTTCCTCCAATGCGTTGAAGAAAATAAAATGGTTTGATATGAAAGTCAGATGACCTCTTACTACAGTCCTAAAAGAAAGTTTCGAAGATTTATCAAAACAATTTACGAGTAAAATTTAATTATTCTTACTCGCTTTGTCTGGAGTGTTGTTGAAGTAAGTGTGCAGCAGTTATTCATGTTAGTGATTAACAGTATAAACAAAGGCATTGTATTATGGAGTCCAGCTCATTAATTGTACAATAAAATTTTAAGAAACCTATTTCGTGGAATTCAGACGGACCGGTGACGATGTGAGAGTAGCGTAGCGGAGTGTATAAGATGTCGGTTCGCTTAACCACATGTTTAAGAAATTAAAACAATCCACATGTTGTTGGATTGTCATTTCCCTTAACTAGACGATGGAAAACAGTGAGTGGTATTTCTGCATACTAAACACCCTTTATTTGTTATTTGGCCATACGGAACCGGTATTAAACCGTACGATCAGGGCCGGCCTTGGGGTAGAGCGAGAGGAGCGACCGCTCTAGGCGCCGGGAGAGGAGAGGCGCCAAAATCCGATTGTGAAAAAAATAAAATTTTGTTGGCGCCTTTTTGCCGTACTTTTGTTTATGGTGCAGCAAGAGTTCAATATGAATAGCAACTTAATTTTGATTCAATAAACGTATTACCTAAAAAAAAAAGGTCCTAAGGGGCGCCGAACGGGATTCTCGTTCCACGCCGCCCCTGCGTACGATCCACGTTCCATATACATTATCTACATTGAGAGATTCAGTCAATGAAATTATGGCGGAAGCTTCTTGCTCTCGATTTTAGTACAGAAGTTGAATCGATAGATAGAATATACAAATAGAAGAAAACAACGACACATAACAACGTGTACAGATGACCAAAACATTTCATGCCAGCGACATACAAGTGTGCACTAAGACACCTCTGTTGTTTTGGATCCCTACGGAAAGACGTGAACGTGGGTGCAATTTGTCTGCTACGTTATTCAACGTTCACATTTACGACGCAATAATAAATCCACTTCTAAGATAAAGGCAAGGTTCGTCATGTTACAATTCATATTTCTATCTGACACTTTCATTTAGGGAGCGTTCATCTATTAATATTGTAACTTGTAACAACCTAAAAAATTCCTCTGTTGTTTTACAAAATAAAAAATAATTGGTTTTCCAAAAATAAATAATTTTGGTTGTTTTGGAAAAAATATTTGTTTTAATGATTTTTGTTGTTTGTAATTATTAAATTATATTTCGTTAATGTCTGGTGTAAAAATTCTAATCTTATCTTTCTGTTTCTGTGTACTGTATCACTTTGAAGTTTTAGAATTTATTTCCGCGTTAATTGGTTTATCTCCCGCACTAATCGATAGACGGTTCTTCTTCCTAATTGTGTATTCTCCTTCCACTTGTTATAGGCCGCCTTCCGGATAGTCGGTGATCTCAAATCTATTTTATTTTTATTTTATTTATTAATTTTATGAATAAATAGAAACCAATTTGCAGAAATTCCAAATTTATTAACAATTGTTTATTATAGATCGAGTGTTAATCGATCATTCACAGTAGTATCGACTCTTTCTCAGGGCGGTCGATTAAATTTTACATCTGTATTTTATAATTATTAGGTTCTTTGAACGGTTATTTTATATAGTCAGAGAAGGGTAAGGTCGGGAAAGTATAACACTTACAAGTAAAAAGCTCAAGAATTAAAAATTACAAGGTTGTTATTAATATATAATGGTTATTAAATAAAAATTTAATACCATCGAAGTCTGGATGGCTATGTCGGTAAAGCTCGCTTTGAATTGTGGGAAGTCAAAATGGCGGCTCCTGGACTGCATATGTTAAACCGTATTCAGCTCGATGAAAATTTCTTCCAATAAATGGTGCCTTTTCAATGTTTCCTCGTCTCCGCAGTTGGGATTATTCCTTCTGGTGTTAGTAGAATGGTTCTGGTTCAGTGTCTTGTGATTCACTTCGATTAAATGTGTGTGATAATGTTTAATTTATTTTGTTCAATAAGGTCGAAACTGGCACTTTTCGTCTCGTTATGAAGAATTATTTATTGTGTAGGTTTAAGTTATTATTTCACTCATTTATAGTTCCGTATTACTTTAATTTACGTGTTGTATTAAATGTTCTCACTGAGTTTAAGTTTAAGTTCAAAATTTAGTACTTTTACTAGTTTTCACTGCAGGCTAGGCTTACCGACCGATCGCCATATTTGTCTGCTATATAGGTTAATATAGGCTAAAATCTCGATCAAGTGTCCTCGACATGGTCCAATAATTAACTGTTCTCATTTCCTTCGTCTCCTGAATGTCTTAGCCAATTTAATATTAGTAATACATTGTTTTAAAATCGGTTTTGCTTCCGCTACATGTAGAAAATTTACGTTATATCACTGAATATATTTTTGCTATTATTTACTTTTATGAAATACTAAATACATGATCTCTTTCTTTAGTTCATTCTGCTTGATTTGATACCAAATAAGATAGTTTTACAAAGTTTTTTCTCAAAAATGCTATATTTCTTTCATTTTGAAAAAGTAGGCTTCAATTTTCACTTCCCAAATGTTTGCCATTTTACATGTTATATTTATGATTGTACTAAATCTCAGATTGACATAAGATGTTTATTTTCCCTTAATTTCTTGTAATTTTATTAATTGGTTATCCTTTTAAATATTATTCGATAATTTATAACTCCCCACTCTGAATTTTCAGTTATTACATTTGCAATTTTAACAATAATTCTTCCTATCTTTTTACAATATCTTTATAAAGTATAATTTACATTATATTATTCTGTGACTGATTTACCTTACATAAATTTCATCAGTTTAACTAGTTTGCTGTACTTGATTCTTCACTTATAATGTAGTTGAAATTTACCATTTAGCCTTTTATCTGGTTTTACATACAAAGTTTTTTAATAATACAGCTTGTTTATACCCTATCTGACCTTCTATTCTAATACAATGTTGATTAACAATTCCTTACTTTACTACAAGAATATTTAGTAGTGAATTTAAACTATTAATTCATAACAATTATTTTACATTAAAAAGTAGTATTTAATCTCAGACCATTTAGTCTTGATTAATCCTAGTAACTTATAATAAACATTTTATAATAAAAGAATGGTATCCACACTCAGACATTGCATTCTTTATTAAAACTATTAAACATAATAAACATTTTATAATATTATAACATTACTCTCTAATTCAACGTTTATGTATATAGTTCATTGATTTAACTAGAAACATAACATATTTGGTTCTTCATTTTTAAACCTTTCATAAAATTACTTGGGTGCAGTCTTATCTGTTTTAGTTTTATTTTAGGGATGTATCCCTTGTCACTTTACTTATTCACCACCTGCTCTCTATTTATCTTACTCATTTCATTCAATGTTATTCGGTAAAGAGTGGCACTTTTTTAGAAACATTGGTCTTTGCCCTTCATAATACTATCCTATTAAATAGTATTCAAGGAGTTAAAATTAAAACTTTAAAGTTGTTTAAACGTACACTTTTTAAGTTTAAACATTCAATGCACCTTCTTGAAGTTTATTTACTACAATAGAATAACTTGCACTTGTCTCCTGCTAATTCTTGATACTATCACTAATCAGTTTTATATTATCAAGATATTTATTTATGGAGGACTCTTAAGATGTGTTTTTCTTCATTATACAATAACTTTCCTGGGTGCACTTTTACTTATCACTCTAAACACTTTTGTTTACATTTGTTTTACATTATTTCTGTTTTTGGGTGTTATACTTTCATTTAGTGACATTCAATTTCCCTTGGGGTTTTGGTTTTCTCCTTACTGGGTCTCCTTTGGGTATTTGTGTTAGTCTTCTCCTCCTACTATCTTGTATCTTCAAACTCATTCCTGTTTATTAGGTATTTTTGTTTGTTCTGGCTATCTTCCTTATTCATTCTTGGTTTCTTCATTACCATATATTTATTATGCACGTTGGTTTGTTCTGGGTATCTTCCTTACTTACTCCTATCCTACCTGGGTATTTTCCTTAATTTATTTTAGTTTTTTTGGAGTTTATTTTTCTTTACACATTTTTGTTGCATAGTGGTTTTTTCTTTATTTTTACTTTTTCAAGTTATGATAGTATTTTATTGCGATACTTATTTGTTTTCATTTGGATTTTCTTTGATAGTTATTTATTTATGATCATATTTTATTCGTTCTTAAGTGGATAATCTGTCATGCTACAATATGATAATTTTATTTTTTGTATTACAAATTAACTGATCGTTATGTGTAACTAATTCAACAAAAAAAGAGTCTAAAAATTTTCAGTGAAAACAACTTGTAGTCTATAGTGGCATATTTATGTTGTTTGTTTGGAGCAGTTGTACAGTATGTACAAGAAATATATTTGTCCAAGACACGTTTAGATTTAGAGTCTGGATCGCAAGATCAGACAGCTAAATCATACGTCTGTGTATGGCTACTAATCTACAGGACCTGCATTCGGTTCCAGGACGTTCAATAAGTTCTATATATGCGTAGTCCTGACCACAATACTTGCCGACGCCTCACACAAGTCAGCATACTCTGTCTGTCCCCTAAACTACTTCAGTGGTTCGAAACAAAACTCATTATTTACTACTTTTATACTAATAATCTGAAAACTGAATCTACAAAGACCGTAATTAGTAAATGTTAAATAAAGTTTATTAAGAGCATAACATTATATTTTCAATAAAAATTCATGTATAGCCACATCTGGATAAAGCCGTATTTTACAAAGTATCATTGTTATTTAGAAACTAATAACCAAACGTGTCCAGAATTTGGGTCCAAACGTAATCCATTTAGGCTTAAATGCAAGTTACTAGATTTTTATAAGCCCATCACATTCTCACGTCAACAAAATGAACAGAATGTTGAATGTTTGTCACGTATCATCCGTTCAAAATTTACTCCTTGTGTAAAGCTTCTCGATGTGTTTGACGTCCATTAGACAAGCGTTACTCAAGCAACCTAGGAAGAATAGTCTTCGAGTATGTCAAAAATTTGAGCGGGTTTTCAAATAACTGCTCTATTTACTAGTATCGCTTTTTGAAAACTATTCAAAAAACTTTTTCACAAAAATGAAACATTTTTATCTAATCGTTTCTTAGTTTTCTCATTAACATACGAAATTTATTATACTCTGTACGTTTTGTGATTAAAATCATTTTTGCTTCCTTTAGTGTAATGTGCTTATTTATAATATTAATACAAATAATGTAATGTCCTTTGATGTTAGTATTGAAGTGAAAGATAGGAGTCATTAGTCCAACAGTTTTTAATTAGATTGAATTATTGTTTTCTATAGACATTATCTTAAAGTTATAACAAAAATGTTTACTTTTATTTAATTTTATGATAATCTAGATTATTATATTCAAGTTTCTTATTTTGTTGGGAAGCGTGACAAGTAGTAAACACAGAACTACTCAATTTGGATGTTTGCTCCAATTTGTTTGGTAACAACTGATTGTGCCCCTGTCAATGTCCATTATTCCTTTAATGGATACTTCTTATTTATAGTACAGTAAATGGAATCCAGCTTGTATTCAATGGGTATTATTATTAGGATGCAAGTTTCCTTTTTTGTTAATGAAGAATTTAAATAGAAACTGTTACGTAATTTTGTCTCAAACGTAACATATGTCTCATATATTAATATGAATATTTCCTTTCTTATAACACAAACTAACCAATTTTTCCGTATTAAATTTACAGAACCAAGAGTCTAAAGATTTACAACCAAAACATCTTCTATGATGACACATTTATATTGCTTGCTTGGAGAAGTCGTTCAAGAACATATTTGGAGAATATACCAAGACACACTTAGATTTATAGTCTTGATCACAAGATAGCTGAATCATATGTTTTTGATTATTTAATAAGAATTGACCATTGTTTTTGTTGTTTTCTTTTTGACTAGTTAAATTTAAAAATACACGTTATTAATATTTCGCTTTTGTTAATTGCTTTATAACTATGGCTCCGAAATAACAAGGCAAAGGAAACAACAGATTGTCTCTTATTTTACTTTTAATGGTAAAAGACATAAACATATTGATACATTTGTGTTTAAAATGTTTAATCCAGATAAAGAATAAAGGTAGTACTATCTTCAGTGTTTTAAAATTAAACTTCCTATTAACAACAAAAACAATTATCACTCCTTAAAAAATAACGAAAACAAACGATTCAGCTGTCTGAGGATTGAAACTATAGTCTACATGTGTTTTGGAATATCACATTTCTGCTTCGCTGAAAGTACGTGTCACTGAAAATCATACCTTTACTTGGCTGGTCAGTGTTTCTCGAAATCGTTTACTATACTCTTCAATGATGTTTGACACTGGGCCTGTAAGTTATAGTATTTTCCATTCTCAACTTCTGCTTTTGCTACTCTATTTTTGACATGTTATAATCTCTCCGTGCTGCCCTCTATCCAATAGACTGGCGTCAAGATTTGTTGAACATTCAAAAAACGATTTGGAACACAGGGATTGGATGGAAAGAATTTGACAAAAACCTGCAGACACTTATTATTTAGTTACAGAATCACATGTCATAAGAAAATTTTCAGTGAAAACAACTTGTAGTCTATAGTGGCATATTTATGTTGTTTGTTTGGAGCAGTTGTACAGTATGTACAAGAAATATATTTGTCCAAGACACGTTTAGATTTAGAGTCTGGATCGCAAGATCAGACAGCTAAATCATACGTCTGTGTATGGCTACTAATCTACAGGACCTGCATTCGGTTCCAGGACGTTCAATAAGTTCTATATATGCGTAGTCCTGACCACAATACTTGCCGACGCCTCACACAAGTCAGCATACTCTGTCTGTCCCCTAAACTAAACTGACAAATCAGCATTAGAAAAAAAGCACCGTACTAAGCTTCATGCCTTGGATGACTGACATAGACGAGGATTTATTGAATCAAAACAAGTATCGTATAGATGTTCTAGATGCAGAGTACTTAAGGCTGGCAAAACGGTTTAGTTAAGACAAAACGGGTAGTGCAGGCACAGGATAGTGTCATACAGCATTAAAGAGGACGGCAGACAATTTCTCAGACATGCTTAGCAACTAAAAAAAGGAATTTTTAAAAATGTAAACCTTTAGCCTGCCGAAAATATGATATACCAAGACACAACTAGTTTTGTAGTCTTAATCACAAGACAGCTGACTTGAGATCATTGAAAAATGTTTTCATTATTTTCATTACTTCATAATTTTTATTATCGGAAGCGGTGATCCTTGTGTTTATTATGATCTAATTTTTAACTAATTGTGTTTGAATATACATTAATAATGTTGATCTTGTGGTAAGTCTTTTATAGTATTTATCACTTTAAGTAGGCTCTTATATGCATTTGCTGTTTATTGTACGCGGATCCTGATTGAAAATATTTCTCTAGGTTCTTGATTGCAGTGGCTCTGATCATTCAAACTGCTTATCTGGCCAACAAACTCGAACCTCCGTCTCGAAGCGACAAGTCCAACAGCGCTTAACGCTAGGAACCAAACCTTGCTGACCAACAGATTTTTTTTCTTCCTGTTAAAGCTATTGTCGTGCTTCATGATATCTCCGCGCTTTTGTTTCTCTGTGCGTTCACGCAAGGTAATGCAGCGACGGAAAACCGGGACGGACGAGTGCTGGTGATGCAGGCACAAAGTCTGAGAACAGTAGCGTTCATTGACCTAGTCAGTAGTGTCACTGGCCCTATTAGGAAGGTTACTGGAGAAGCATGGGGTACGAACGATCTTTAGGCAGGAAATCCAGCATTATCCGAGGCCGCCGGAAGACGCCTGGGATCCGTTTTCATCGGGCGGAGTCTTCAGGCCTTCCTGTTCGTGTGGTTAAGTACAATTATCATCACAAAACGTAGGGTGAAGCCACGCATCGGGGAATATTGCCGTCTGGATCAACCGCAGAAATTTGATCGCGGACATCAAGGCCTCGTATGCAGCGGCAGTTTTGACTGGCTCGGATGCAATCGGAACGACTAGCAACAAATACAACTGTAGACGACCTCGATCCTACAAAAAAAAATTTACCTTAAAAAGACGTATTGTTTCCTTCTTAATGCTTCTTATCAAAGTTACTACATTTCTGATGTTCAGCGAGAGAGAATGTGCAATAATGAAATTCATGGCTCGCTTTGTCAAGCGATCAGATTAAACCCAACAGCTCGTTACTTCATTACCTCATGACATATCATTTAACTATAATATAAAAATATATATTTTTTGTCTTTAATCAATTTGGTATCTAATTATTATAATTTATTTCGGGAATTGTAGTACAAAAAGCAGTAAATGGAAAAAATGACGAATGTATTATCATGAGTGCCAAATTACAGAAAATTATATGTTGATTGAAGTTATAAAGAATTTAGGGGTGACTTTGTATATTGAATATGTATATATTGTAACGTTACATATCGTCACCATACACAAGAACCCCAATTAAAAATAAACTAACCATCAGCTGACACATAAACAACCAAGCATGAGGAATGGTATAACAAGTATTAAATTCCGTTCAAGAATTAATGACTAAATAATGAATCAACAAACAATGAAGAATATAGTAATGAAGGCAACACAAAGAAGATACTATAACAAATGTGATTAACCCAAATACCCAATAGATTAGGTAAGTGAGCAGACAAAAAACAGGTACGATAAATATGAAAGGAGTAAGTTAAAAGGCATCATTAAAAAAAAAATAAATAAGAATATAAGGCAAGGAAGAAAGAAAATATCTCAACCACTCTATACCAAGATGAGAATAACCATAAGATAAATAGGATAGAAAAGGAGAACTCCAGATTGAAGGACAAATGATACTATAAAACCACTAATAGACCATCTTAAATGACTTGACTATGGCTACAATTATGATTAAAAATAAAAGCATACTTAATAATGATCAGGAGAGTGAAAATAAAACCTGTATTAGCATAAAATAATAATGTACAATAGATAACAATAAGAATGTTTCTTATCTGCAACTTGTATAATTAATATAACTCAATGAATATCAGAAAAAAACTGATAAATAACCATTAAAATTGTGAATAGAATATAAGTTAAGTTGAACAATAACTACCAGAACAATAAATAATAGTTAATACTATTAGTAAATAAGAATAAGTGAGTGAAAGGTATAGAAACCACAAACCATGTAAATCTATTGTTTTAAATCAGAGTGGGGGGTTCACATAACCTAACTCACTGAGAATTCTCACTTATAAATACAAGATTCAGTACTAAAGATGTTATGAAACTATAGGATCTTATACTCTACTGAAACTAGATATTATAAAGACCATTCTATGACAAAGATTAACTACCAAAAATGTGATAGGTGTTGTGACTAATGTAAATTAACAGACTGAAATGGGACAGCATAGAATTTACTCAATAAATACACTCAAAACCCACAGAAATACTAGTAAAAAGAGAAATAAAATGATCTCAATGTAAACAATGAGATGTAATATTACTATTGTTATGTAAACCAATAATGCTTATCACTGAATTAATTCATAATAATATAAATAAGAAGTACATGACATGTTGGCACTAGGTGCAAAAGTCATTATTGAATTACCAGCAAATAAGAATATCGAGATGTAAACCAACTATTGTAAAACTTGATAGTAACTATGATAATTGTTTATGTAAAAGATAAGGACTTAATAACAAATGTATGAATTAAAATAAGGATAATTAATATGACACCTAGTAGTATAGAACTCTAGGTGATTATAATGACTAAATCCAACAAAATAAGAGTAAATTAACAAAAACTGAGGTGACCAAAATTTGGAAGGGTCATCTGAGAATAATTTTTACATGTTATAAATTGTTCAGACTCAACTATTAAACTAGCATAAGTTAATCTATTTCATAGTGCTATAGGCATACAGAAGCCTAGGCCTAACATATGGGTTTTTGGCACAATTGTATGTAAATACTGAATAATAAGTGTAAAAAAGGGCTTGGCATGCATTATCTCTATGAGATATGATAACCTAATGTTACTTTACGTCAAATAGTGCATACGTTTATTAAAATTTGTATTAATCATAAGTTAGAAAAGTGATCTTCGTTGATAATGAACAGAAAGATGTGCTGTGAGATATCAAAATGCTTATCTGAACAATTGCCAAGGCATGGTAAAGCTGTATTATAGCTCACAACTCGCAAAATGAGTAATTATTAGTTTTAACGCATTTTCATTAGTTTAGACAAAATATTTGGCGTCACTTTTTTAATCTCCAAACCAAAGACCCACGCTTTAAAGACAATTAAATAATTTAGTAAAGAGGGAAGTATGCACACAAAAAGGAATGTCATCAATTTTGGACCAATCAGATTACCTATATCGTGAGGTGTGAGGCGAATGTTTTAGGAACAGCGAGAACCAACGGAGAAAAAATTGGTCACTTCGTCATTGTTAACGACGCAAGACAGACGACAGCTCCGCACTAATTTAAATCGAGAGAATACCCATCATGCAGTGCGGAATTCGAATGTAAATACGGGTCGATCTAACCAAAGTTACTCAAAGTGTTATAAAGTATTAATTAAATAAAACAACGAAGTTTAGTGAAGGTGTAAAACGTGAAAAAACGATTGCATAGTGTATAATAATTTGCAATTGCTTGAATTAAGGGAAGTATGGTGATAATTAATTATACTTATAAGAATTATCGACTTATACGATAAACGTATCGAACCTAATGAATAATATGAACTAATATGAACACTAGAAAGGCTCTGAACCTTATTACCATTGTAAAATTATGTATTATTAAAAAGATTTATTCATAAATCAAGATTAAGTGGGTATAACCTCAGACACAATGTTGACACCAGTCACTGTTTAAATTTATGTTATTACTTTATGAACTCAACAACGGCTTTGAACCTTATTACCTTTGTAAAGTTATTTATTGTTAAAAGATTTATTCACAAATCAAGGTTAACTGGACATAACCTCAGACACACCAGGTCTAACCTAAAATGTTGACGCCAGTCGTCTTTTTGAATTTTATGTTATTAGTATACAATTTTCTTTATTAATGTAATCACTCTCCTACTACTCAATTGTTATAGTAGTATAACTCTTCTAGTTGCGTATTTTGTAGTTAAAAGGACCTATTTTAGATTCAAAACACTTAACCAAATTTTCACTACTACGGTTTCTGAAAACAGAATGACCACCCTGAGGAAAGAGTTTTATAAAAATAAATTTTATTGTAAAGGAACGACAACCAATTTCATTGTTAGATAAGATAATTCACAAGAATTATTAATGAATAATCTGACTTTTAACCAGACGAAGGAGATCGTGCAATTATTTATTTAGACAATACGAATTCAGGTTATGTGAACGGCTGACATCAGTTGGTAACACTCACCGGCGGCAATGAGTTTATTTAAATGTTTTAGCTTGTCTTCTCGACTCTGACTAGTTGACATGATAGTTAAAAAGGGAGATCTTCGTTCAAAGTAAGTATTTAAGTATAATAAACCTCATTCTATTGACTATTCGACTTATAATTCTGAACTAACATAGAGAGACGGTCGAATGGGACGAGGTCATCCGGATAAGACAACGTCAGTTACAATTAACACATGCCAATGGTGGAGTTTAACTAATTCGTTCAATTAATAATAATCCATTCAATAAACTACAAAAAGAGGTAGAGAAAGAATAAAACGTAACAATATACAGATTGTTTAGTATGCGGACCGCTGGGTTAGAAAAGAACGAATAACGAAGCAGGAGATGGGCAAAGGACTGAGTATTGTAGAGACTGGCAGAGATTTGATCAATAAAAGTGAACAGTTAACACTGCTATACCAGATAATTCGTTTGTGATATTTAACGTGAGGACTTTAAGATCAGGCATTTGTTTGGAAAACAAATACAGTAACATTTTTTTTTAATTTTGTTTAACATAGTTAATAAGTCTGCATTTGCTAGACACATTATTTCACATCTCTTTAATAACACACTATAGTTAAATGTAATAAAACTTTTTAAATATAAAAATTATTAAACAAAAGTTTAATTTTACTATACTACAGGTAATAATCCACTACTGGCAAGGGCAGCTAAGTCGAGTACTGAAGTAATTTATTTTACCGGTCATAAAAAATTTACAACATACTCTTACAGAGAAGTAAGTAAATTAAATGGAGGATACAATATTGAAAGACCAACAACCCAGTAATACAGCTCTTAATTATTTATTGGACTTCAATCATTAATTCAAAAATGACTATCAGTGATTTACAGACTGTTTAATCAAGGTCAAATTATTTCAGCAAAAAATAATACTTTTAATTTTTCTATATTATATTCTTGTAATCTTAATGAAATTTGAAATTTGTTTTTTATGCAAGGGCAGTATACGTTTTCTTGTTTAAATTAAAATCATATTATTATAGCAATTACATTTATATTTAAATTTGTGTATATATATATATATATATATATATATATATATATTCTGAAGATAACAGTTTGAAGCTGTTGAAACAGTGTTAATATATAAAAATATTTGAATTTATTCTTACAAGAAAAAACAAATATACATTATTTATTGTTGCAAATATTATAATATGAATAGATCTTGAAATATTAATTACTTCTGCAAATAAAATTTATTAACATATTTTCACAAGGTAAAAATATAATAAAGATTTATAAATCACGTATTGTAACGAGAACCCTGATTAACAGCTTAGAACGTCCTCTACTCGTCCCCACCTATAGTAGGCAGGTGTTGCCTCAGTCAAGTATGTTCCAGATTCTTAAAGAGGACACTTGATATACGCATTAGCGTCAGTAATTAAGCAAGGATGGAAAGATTCTAAAACACGTGTGCTACGTATTTAAGGGACAGAGGCTGGCTTTGTGATTCAGTGGAGAGTGAGCGATTTCCTTAGCGCGGATCGAGTGTTTGTCGAAGTATTGTGTGAAGTGTTATTGTGTTATAATAATTAGTGTGGAACTTTATTAATTGACACATTATTGCGTTATTATCGTTGTTATTATTTTTGTTATTTCGTTAACTTTATTATAATTGACATTATTATTATTTGACATTCTTTTTGGCGGCTCAGTAGACCAGTGGGTATGGCACCTGGCTACTAACCTAGAGGTCCCGGATTCAATTCCCGGGCCCGCACCATAAAATCAAGGTGCGTTTTTCAGCCCCCCGGTCGACTCAGCCTGTTAAAAATGAGTACTTGGGATAACATCCTGGGGATAATAATGGGCGGCTAAAGCATAGTGCTGGCCACACTTCCTTCCTTGTATGTCGTACGGCTCGCATATGGCAACCTACCCTGCCTGACTTCTAAGCTGCTTCGGTGGTACACATGGGAGCCAGTATTATTATATTATTGCGTTTGGACAAATATAACTGTAATTATTGTACGAGTATAACCTTGTTGCGTACCTTGTTCACTACAAACTGTTATTTGTGATTCATTAAAGCTGGTAATTAGTGACTTCATTGGTGTCTTGTATTTTGTTTTCCACTGTACCATACGACGATCTGTTAGACCGTTGTAACAGTATTATTGTAAAACATATTCTGTAATAAAAGTAAGATATTTTAGAATTAAATTTTTCAATGGACTTTAACATACTGTCACGTAGACATCTGTTAAGGTTATGGAAAGTCTATAACAGAGACAGTTAAACAATCACAAGTCTATTGAACGCCTACACACTTTTTCGAACAATTATCTTTGACACTTTAATCATGCTTTGTGTACTACTCAAAATTCACATTACTTATATAACTGAATTCTCTAATCCAGAGTCACAAATAATAATCAATACTCACTGAATATCACATCTCTCAGACACTGAGACTACAATTAGCCAGTACCAACACGAACATTCCCAGCTACTCCCCGATTGAGCCCTTCACGGGTCTCGCAATTACGCAGAACTCTTTAACTCCCCACATTATCATAGTTTTCTCTCACTTGTAAGATCAATTTCTGTGGTTCTAACATCAGTCGTTTTGGGTAATCGCAAGGATTTCCTTTGTTTTGTATTATGGAATTTAAAAACTCCCATTCTCAACACCCTATTTGGTCACATTACAGAAGGCTCTAAAAAGTGATTTTCGAGCTCGGATTTATTCCTATTTTTATTCTATTGTCTACTTTTGTAACATACAGACATAGTGTATGTAACTTGTTGCTTAATTAAAGAACGAAAAATATTTCCTATAATAAAATAATTATAAGATTTTCTAGATGTTAAAATAATACTGATTTCCTTATGAACTAAATAATTTATTACTGTAAAGACAACTTATTTGTATTTTTTTGTGTTTCCTTCAACTTTCCTTTGAAGAAGTAGGCCTCTCAACCAGTGCTGAATTTTTTTGTTTCTTGTAGGTTAATTTAATCCTTTATTTAATACTATGGCTTTGTTATTTACAGACTACAATGGAAGACTTTTTTCTAGGGTATCCTTATTTACATATCATAATTTATTTGTTTAGTTTTCAACAGAGTCATTAAATTTTTTAATCACATATAAGACAGCAATGCTTTAAAAAGTAGTAGAAATAATATAGGGGCGACAGTAATCTATTTTTGCCCAAAATATTTTTAGATGTTGATTACTTTTTGACAGAAATCTGAGAATTTTACAATGCGTTCATGGAAATCGTTGGTAATATTTAAACGTGTTTCGACGTTGTTATTTAAATTTACAGACCCAGGCAAACAAGTGCGCACCAACTCCACACACGCACGCACAACGACTGCACCTACTCCCTGGTGCCCGAATAATGAACATGGTGCACAAAGCAAGCGGTGGCAGTTGTGGCCTGTATTATGTGTGGCCACTACATCATTTACTGTTCTCTGTGTTCGTGTAGGTATTTGTGCGCGCACAGGATGTTGCATGTTAGCAGAGACCGTCTGCCCGAGAGTTTTAATATTCATGGCTCTATTTTAGTCCAACGTTGGTGCGCGCGCGTGTGTGTGTCTGTGCATGACATGAACGTCAGTATTTAATATACCTTTTATGACTTTGAACCGAACAGGTCGTGTCGCTTTGATATATCATATTGTGATGTAGGTTCTCATGTCTTGGCAAATAAGCTTGAGATCTCCGTTTTTACGTAATTTTGTCTTTCAGCAGCTATTAAAGATATTAAACGTCCTATTTATTGTGTATTAATGTCACTCAGTCATAGGTTACGCAAGCATTTTTTAAAAGTTTTAAATTATCAGTCTTTGCACACACGCACACTGAAATATGAAACTGTTATTGTTTATAACTTGAATAATCTTAATCTCAAGGATCAAAACTGGGTAAAAATAGTTCGTGTATTATGCTTACACAAATCCGGCTTCTTGAAGTGTTCTCGCGTTAACTCTCAGACTATCTCGGTAGATAATCTGCCCCTAACGGAAAATCTTCCACTCTACGCGAAACAGCACTAGAAATGATCTATATTTAAAATTATCTGAGTTCCATAATGGCAATGTCTACGAAGAACTCGAACCGTGAACCAACTTCTAAGTCTTAAGGAAATCCACTTGTCTTGTCACGAAAATCTCGTGACAGCGAGTACGTCGTTATGGCAAGACTTCGGAAGAAACTGAACAGTGTGCTCTCGACAGAGCATCGCCACAAATAATTTTTACACCTTCTGATTGGTGGAAACTCTAGCAACTTCATAGATTTTCATAATGATAGCCAGAAATCAGGCTGAAACTCTGTCCGATTCTGCAAAGGCCTGTCTAGATTTAATCTACAAATTTTATTACTTTCTAGGAGACAACAAAAATAAAAGAAGACTGATTTCATAAAAAAAAACATAAAAATTATAATTGTGGAGAATTGAGTATATGGAAAATGTAGCTTATAACCATGAGAATACCCTGTCCAACTTCCAGAACGAATGTTAATTTTCAACGAAGTTATTAAATAAAATGTAAATCACACACGCACCCGCACACTTACACACAAATACTTTTTTAAACATAGCTTGGTTCAAAATCTATGACTACTTTACAAAGGAAAGAAAAAAAAACAATTTTTAACATGTCTATGGCCGTCAGAAAACGTGTTATAGCATTAGTACTCCAATTAAATGAACTTACTATCCTGTGTTCTGTTGCAATACTGTATATATATTGTAACGTTATTGTTTCTTGTTGTCAATTGAATATAATATTTATAAAATAACGGTTGATTCCTTTATGCCCCAGAGTTGGTGCGCCATTTGTAACTTTCCTTTTTTTTGTTGTTGTGAAATTGATAAATGAGACTAATTACTGGTTGGGTTGTCTTATCAAAAACGTGTATTTTATTTGCGTTGATTGGTTGATCTATTTTAATAATAAAATCTTCTTAATTATGTTTTCTTATAACTCACTAATTGTTTGTACTGATTTGTAATATAATTACCAATAAGAGTTATGGTTCTGTTGATAAACAATTAAACTTTCCAATTAATAAACAAATTATTAATTGAGAACTGACCGTTGTATTCGACTTGAGTTGTGTTTATATTTATACCTTTACTTGTTGATTTGTACCTATAGTGTTCCAGTTTTGATGTTATTTTTCATGAATTAATATAATTAATGGTTTAATATATTTAAATAATTTAAGTTCTTTTAATTCCTTCCTGGAGGCTGATGAACTCACTTACCTACTTTAATTCAAATCGCACATGTTACCCGGGCAATAGGTACTACCAACTTTTCTTCGCATGTAAACAAACACTAATATTCCGAAACTGATAAAAAAATTGTTAAGTATTTAAAATAATTCCGTACTCAATTAATTCTCTTCAATTTCTTTTATTCTTTGTTATATTTGGTTATTTTCCTTTTAAAATAAAGTGACAAACTTTTCTTTTGAAACAATGGTCCAGGCTGGTTAAAATTCTTCGCTCAAAAGTTGGCAATATGATCTAATTCAAGCCTAGTGTACAGTTTATTTACGTTATTTAAGTATAAATTAGGGTTATTTGGCTACAATAATAAGAAACGAAAATTTCTTTTCCGAAGTACAAAACCTCACAATATAAGAGTGACTACAATAAAACAAAACAATAGGGCCTATCTTAGATCTAGAATAACAATTATTTCGTATGTCGATCGATGTCGACTTTTGAGGTTAACCTATTTCAATCAGTTATACCGTTTTAACATTTAAAAAACAAAGAAATAATGGTTTACAAGTGAAAAATTTAATATATATAGTGTTTTTGTTTAGTTGTTGTGGAATAAATCGTTCAAGTGTACACAAAGTGTTATAATTATATTATAGTAATTTTTATAAGTCGATTATAACTTTAAGTATGTACACTATACTTTCCTTTTCTTTTAAAACACACTTTATTATTCACTGTTAATTATTAATGCACTTTAACTCTGCTTTTGTTAGTACGAACTCTCACGACACTCTTTACACTTTTTGGTTATGTTTGTATGTTTACGTTTCACCTAACCCAGCCGAGGTTCGACTCTGATGTTAAATTCGCGGCTACGACTGTCGCGGAAGAGACGTTCTTAACTCGATGAATTCTCACACTAGACGCCCTCGCTAAGCGTCACTTTTTTGCTAGTTTGGCGTAGGCTTTTGGGTTAATACAGTAAAATATAAAACTTCCGATTGGTTGAAATTTCTCGCATTGTCGTTGATAGCGTCGGTCTTTGGGTTGATACACTTTTGTTTTCTGAGATCCAAAAAATAACAAAACTCTTAAAATTAACATATAGTAATTTCCTTATGCTAATTACAATTGTCAATATATTATTATCATTGAATTGCTTTATTTCTGCTGATCATTTTAAGATCTCTTATGATATGTTACCATACAGTATTTCTAAAAATGAACAATTTTAATGTTTGGCCTATGCTAATACATTATTTGTTAGAAGTTATCTTTTTTATTACATTTTTTGTTTTCTCGGTGGTATATATGATTTTATGCTATTAACAAACATTTTAATACTAGTAATCATAATTATGAACCTTAACTTTCTATAAAACTCTTGGCTTATATAATAGGCCTAAAAGTGTCTTGTGTACATTGGGCTATTCTGGTTTCTTACAATAAAATTGCTTACTTCTAATACATTGTAACATTTGGTAATTAATCCTAATAAACAACATGATCTTTTACAAAGGTTTTGTAAAATATATAAAAACACTTGGTAAGTTTCACAAATTTTTTTTTAATTAACTCTGACAGCTGTTTCAACTAACTTAAGCCATTGTCAATCGCTCTTTGACAATGGCTTAAGTTAGTCGAAACAGCTGTCAGAGTTAATTAAAAAAAATTTGTGAAACTTACCAAGTGTTTTTATATATTTTACAAAACCTTTGTATTAATATGTTTCACCAAGTGCCCAACGAGTCATCAATTAATATCGTGATCTTTTACTATACACATTATGATTTAAGACATGCTTTGTACCTTGTAATGTCCCTGTCTACCTTCTACAGTAGATGTAGGGTTTTTGTCCAAGTAGACATCTTGTTAATTATGTTCTTATTAGTATATTACAGACATTTAAGATTACTTATACTTTAATCTAGTAACATATACCATTTCTTTACATATTGGACGTTGGCTATTACAATTTTTATACATTATATTATCTTTTTTTATCTTACCAAGTAGATGTAGGTTTTGTTTAACATTTATTTCTTACTAACTACATTATTATTTGTCCATACCCAGCAATAGTTCTTTCTTTGTTTATTGGTTAGTAGTCAGTTTATTTGTCACAAATTATACTACTAGTTTATTTACATTACATTCTCCCTTACATTTCTATCATTCTTCAATATACAATAGTAATCTTTCCTTCCTACCACACACTACAACATTATTATACAAAAATATAACTTTTGCAACATTTTTATAACATAATGATCTCTATTTGAATTGTCTAAGTGTCTATTAGTTACACTGAGATATAACTGAATCTATACTTACAGTATATATTTTACTGAATCTGGGTTTATAGTTTTTTGTCTTACATTTTCTTTAGGTTATGTTGCCATGTTCCCAGTTACTGGTTATACTTAGTTCACAATACTTTATATTTTTATTATGGTTTACACTGTGTCATTTGCACGGTTTACTTATCACTATTTATTACTTTTTCTTTTTAATACACATAATTATGAAAATAATTATCTGGTCTTTACTATTACTCTATACATATGCTAATTACAAATGCGGTCTTAGGTCTGAGACCTAACTTGACTGTTAGGCTTGCTACCTAAATGATTTTTCTTAACCCTAAATACATTTTTTGCTTATATACTCAAACATTACTTTTTTCAATATTCACTCACTCCCCTAATCTATTGGGTAACTTATTTTGTCAAAGATATAGTCTAGTCTAGTCCTTTTTTATGTCTGTTTTGTCAAGTTATTTATTATGTTTGTTTACAAGGCTAATTTATGTTTTTAATCTATTCATGCATCTGTAACAATTATTCTTTATTTATTCATGGTTTATTGAATTAGTTATTATAATTCTTCCTTTATATAATTATTTTTTGGTTGTTCTCATTAGATCACTCATCCTCTACTGCATTCCTCATTCAGTTACCTAATATTTGTTTATTTGATTAAGTTCCCTAAATATTTTGATAATTCAATTGAGTTTTTTGTTCTGTATTATCTTGTGATGCTACTCTATATATATATATGTAATTATTAATGTAAATGAATATAAATTTACATAATATAGAATTGTAATAAGTATATTCTAAGGCTTACACGGTCGGAGTCAATGTTGTTAAAATTTTCTGATTCCCGGCTGTTTGGCCGTGGTCCAGTGCTATACAAGTTAACAGAAGTTTCTGCCGTGCCATTGACGGTCATCATCAGTGCAAGTTGACTTCGACAGACGGTCAGTGCTGTGGTCACTAATGTGTGACATCTACGTTAGACGAAGCTCAACTTTCACTGATGATGACCGTCAATGGCACGGCCGAAACATCTGCTAAGGTGTATAGTACTGGACCACGGCCAAACAGCCGGGAATCAGAAAATTTTAACAGCGTAAAATTGTAATATTTTAGTGAATTTCTCACCACTTGTTTTCTTCAGAGCGAATTTTTCTGTTTCATTTTACCAAGTCGTTCTTTATCTTGTTTTGTCTAGCCAAATGTTCTTCCTTCCAGCGTTTTGTTTTCTTACTTCTGAAAATTCATCTATTCTAGTTTAGTGTTACCCATTTAATTATATTTTCACGTTTCTCCTTAGCATTTTTTATAAAATCATCCCGACATTTCTCTATACAGTCCAGAGGTTCGAGTATTATGAACAATTTCCTGCGCAGTAAATCACTGCAGGAACACACGATGTTTATCAACTTAAAAAAAGGTGGTACCTATTTTGTGTGTGTGTGTGTGTGTGTGTGTGTGTGTGTGTGCGCGCGCGCGCGTGTGTGTGTGTGTGTGTGCGCGTGTGTCTTATCGTCATCATTAGAAGTTGTTTTCCCTCGTCACCATTTATTCACCATTCTATTTCTACTGAAAAATTCTCGATTAGTTTAAATGATATCATATATTTTAGTTTCATTTAATCGGTATTCTTTTTTTCTTTATTCCTAGAATAGACTAGTCAATTATTTTGCATGCTTCTTTGTGATTTTTGCGGTTTTTGTTTTAGTATTTTGTTTTCTGCCTGCGTTTGTCGCCCACAAGTCACTGCAGAAAGCGCTCATTCATTTCATAACACACCTGGCTGAAAAAAATGTAATAGCAAATTCATTTTGTACACGTTAACTCCCTTGGCATTTTCCCATCTTATTTCACGTTGAATTGCAACAAACTACGTGTCTCTAGGGTGTGGGCATTTACTGAGATTGAAAACTTTACAATTAACTTTACAATTGACTTTACAATTAAAAGTGTAAATCTATTAAATAATTGCTTTTGAGTCAGCGTTTTCTAATGTGCGTATGTTCATTACCAACTAAATGTAAATGTTTCTGTTTTCGATTGTACGAAAATCAAAATGTAACATCATATAATTATCAATAACTATAACACCTTAATAACAATAGATCTGAGAAAGATTTAATATAAAAATTTGTCATTGTGATAATAAAATCAGTCGAAGCATCTTGCAACTTTTATGAAAATATCTTCTTGATCGTAACGGGTTTTTAAAAGTAAAACACTTGAAGCTTTTAAACTTCAAACCTTTTTATATTTGAAACTCTTGTTATTTTCGTTGACGCAAGTGAATACTGTTGTTTACAAACACAAGGTATTGTAAGACAGTGAATTTTAAAACGTTGCTTTTAAAACGTAATCCCGCCAAGAAACGAGACAAAATTTCAAGTGTGTTAATTGTTTATTATTTAATATTTTAAAAATGTTATATGTTAATTGCTTCTTACATGTAAATCAAATCTCTCAATTGCATTTGTTATCTTGTTTTTTAATTAACTTTTTTTTCATTTTTATTTTTTGATTTATATTGTTTGAAATAAAAGACTCTCTTATAATTTGAAAAGCTAACTCACATTTCTTTTCACCGCTACAACGGCGAAACTGTAATAAACACGACTGATATAAAAATAATAGTAGTAATGTCAAGTACATTTTCATTTCTGTAACTAACAAGTAGGCTACCACAGGTTATGCAGATTCTTTTTATGTAGAATCGAGCATCCTGTGGTCAGGTGATCGCTTACTGCACTTCCTCACCGTTACGCGATGCTGTGTACTCATACGATCATTCTGCTATGTATCATTCTGTAATCACTTGAAAAGCGCCCCCTATCAGAGTCAGGAAAGCTATTACTGTAGAGAGTGTTTCGTAAATATGTGTACTATTACAGAAAATCCGTAAAGCCAAAATTCTCCATAGGATTTATGTAATAATTTCTTATTTAGATACTAGGGATATTTGTATAGTACGTTTATTTTCGTTCTTATCCCTAGGGAATAAATTCCTTGGAGATGTTTGTAGAGGCCGACGCCGAATGCGTGACAGTCCTTCCATTTGCTTGTTTCCGTTCGTTTTAGTGTTTTTTCTGTGCGGTCTGTCCCTATTGACAACATCTTATTCAATCCCCCCTCCCCATATGCTTTGAAACAACGACACTCTTTTATTTTTGCTACTTTTCCTTTCAGTCAGATTATCGTACAATATTTTCTGTTGCCCTGTGCATTGATTCTTATAATCAAACCAAATTTGTTCATTCTGTTCCTCACTCAAAATATATAGGCCTACTATTTACTAACGAATACAGTAACCTAAACAGATCTAGGCTTTATTGTCACGTCAAATTTTAATTTTACTTAATTTTATTTTTGTTGTTGTATCTTTCCTCATTACCCAAGTTGCATTCTCTCATGCCACAACTGTTGTTATTACTTTCTCACTTAATACGTGGTTTGAACACCTAATAAATCAGGGCGACTTAGGCCTCAATTAGGCTGACAAATTCTTTGTACTAGCGAGGACAGTCCCAAGAAGTACTATTAATTGATGTGATTACCTTTACCTTTAATAAAGATATATGGATATATTGTATGGGATAATGACCACTTGATGCCATGTGAAACGTGCAATGTGGAGTATTTAATGAAGCATTAAGTATTGTTAAATTAAAAAAAAACTTGTGTTCCGAGTCGGTAGTGAATTAATTATATTTAGTTAAGTAACGGACATGTCATAGACAACGAAATCCAAGGGAAAAAATCCTTTTGACTGTTACCTACCTGCGATCGTCTTTAAATGTTACCAGATATTAACCTAACCTCTGTTAGAATACTCGATATGGCTGCGCATACGTAAGTAGATTGTCAAACAGTGCACTTAAACATTATAAAATTGAGAATTAACAGATATTTAAATAACAATACAAAATAAAACAAAATTAAAAATTGTTTACTTATCCGTAACAATATACTGAGCAGAGTCATCGAATGCTGAACATTACACATTACTAATACTGATCTAAATAGATAACAGTAATCACAGATCAGAATGTTAAACCAAATATTAATCAGCAACCCAAAAAAAAGGAATTGCTGAAATGAAAATTAATTTCAACATCAGAGACATAAAAAAATTACAAAGCATTTTTATCAGAATTACACTTAATTCAATCGCAAATATTAATCCTTTAGGAACGACGCAGAATAAACAATAAAAATTACTGAAATTATTACGTTTACCAAACTGTAGTTAGAATCAATCAAACAATTACAGATAAATAAAACAATAAGCTAACAAGCTAAATAAAATGTACAATTACAGAGTTATAAAACAATTCGCTGACTTGCCTTGCGCTCCGCTTACTTTAGGGAGGTTGCGGCCCAGGTCTTGGTGTGACGCCCATGAGACTTCTCACGACAAGTGTAGAAGGTTCGGGAACTGTTCTGAATCGTATTATTTACATCTTATTATGCGTCACGTCGCATTACATTACGCAACGAAAAACACTTTCGACGTTACTAGGGGAATATGTTTGGTTGATAGTGGATACAAAATATATGCAAGGATCTTAAACCACCGTCTGCAGACTATTTTCGAGCCTCTTATTTTGGAAGAACAAAACGGCTTCAGGAAGAGCAGATCTTTCAGGACAGACAATGCTTTCATTATTACACAGATCATTGAGAAGCATCGTGAGTTCAATAAAGAACGCATATATCTTTTGTTGACTTCGTGAAGGCCTTTTATAGAGTAGATGGAAATTTTCTGTGGCAAATATTAGAAAATTGGGGATACCCACAACATCTTATAAGAACTATACTACATAACGGAGCAAGAATAGCTGTTAAAAATAATTTTAGAATGTCTCAACAAATATCTGTCAATCAAGGTCCTAGACAAGGGTGCTACTCTTTTTAACATTTATTTTGACGTTGTAGTAAGGAAATGGAAACATCTAGTAAACCCTGGTATTAAGATATCACAAGACAGATATTTGAATGTGCTGTATGCTGAAATTAAAAATTAAAAATTCTGCTTTTACAAAAGTTTACACTTGCTGCTTTACAAACATCTGTTTTTAAGCTTCATCAGATTTGCAGACAATACAATATGAAAATATCTACTATGAAAACAGAGGAAATTGCATTTACAGGGAAGGAACCAATAAGAACAAAAATAATGATCAATGATCAAATTCTAGAACAGGTGAGCCACTTTAATTACTTAAGATATGATACTGGTTATGATAGGAATTATGATATTGATGTTAAGTTAGATAAGTTTCAGACGTGTGGGACAATCAACCGTATTTTTAAAAACAATGTACGTAGAGATACGAAATCAAAGTTCTAAAATGTTATGCCAGTCCCTGTCTGCCCTATGATTGTGAAGTATGGGCAACAACCAAGAAACAACACAGTAAAATACAGGGCTCGGAAGTGACGTTGTCAAGAGGAGTTAAAAGGTGTTCTAAACTTGACCGTATAAAGAATGAGGCCATAAGAGAACAATTACAAGTTTTTAACTTGAATAAAAAATTATAAGATTACAAACAACGGTGAAAAGAACATTTAGAAAGAATTTCAGGTTCCAGATGGTTTTCTATATTTCCAGTTACCTAATGTGATAATTTGTTGGTTATGTTGATGTTTACTGTTTTCGTGATACGAGTTTTTGGTTATTGTGTATTGCTGTGTACTAGCGTATTTTGAACAAAATCCCGAGGTTTTCTAACCGCGTTTATAAAAAACGAATTCCGGTTAGTGAAGGTAACAGGAAAACTAAACCGATTACAAATGAATATGAACAATCGGCTTCAATATCTCCAGAACCTGGGCCTAGTTTCAAACCATCCAGTCCTCAAACAAGTAGTGGTAGTGCTTCGAAAAAGAAGATTTCACTTGAATACAGTGATTATGAAAGTCAAAATAACTCTAGTAGCTATCAAATATTTGATATCAATGCTTTAGCTAATCTATTGAACAACTGTGTTATTTGTAAACATTGTAAAAAAAGTGGGGTTAGGTTGACTGTAACAAACCAGAAAGGCCTTCCTGCTGAACTGAATCTATCTTGTGTGTTTTGTGATTTCAGTTTTCAGTTTTCTAACGGTAATAGTGTAAAATATAATGATGATAGACAAGCTAAGAAGTTATTTGAAATAAATCTTAGGTTTATTTATGCTCTGCGTTCTATCGGGAAAGGTAAGACAGGAGGGCAGGTGTTATGTGGCATTAGGAACTTACCTGGGCCTGTTGAAAAAGACCAGGTGTACTTGAAAGCTCTAAGAGCTACCATCAAAGAGGTAGCTGAGGAGACAATGACAGAGGCCGTAGAAGAAACTGTCATCGAAAATAATGTAGTGACTGGCAGCAACGAAAGGAAAATTCCGGCAGGTTTTGACGGCAGCTGGGAGAAACGAGGTCACCAGTCAAAAAATGGTGTTGTGACGGCAACCAATGTCGATGCTGGTAAAGTACTGGATGTTTCCATTCTTAGTAAATTTTGCTGTTGTTTGGACAAAAGCAATCATGATGCAAGCTGTGCAGCAAACTACATGGACAGTAGTGGTGGAATGGAAGTCGCTGGGGCATTGGAGATTTTCAATCGTTCTTTAGAAAAGCGCAATGTTATGTATGATAGATATTTGGGGGATGGGGATAGTATAGGGTATAAAGCAGTGTCTGAAGCAAAGCCCTATGGTGACATGCAGATCAGCAAATTGGAATGTGTCGGGCATGTACAAAAGAGAATGTGTGCAAGGCTCAGGAAATTAAAACAGGACTTGAAAGGTGAGATACTTGAAGATGGGTTATCAATAGGAGGCAAAAAGAGGTTGACTGATGGACTGATAGACCAACTACAAAACTATTATGGGAAGGCCATAAGAGACAATGTGGATTCAACAGAGAACATGAGGCGTGCAGTCTGGACAACATATTATCATAAGTATTCCACAAACGAGCATCCTTCTCATGGTCTATGCCCTGCTGGTCCAGACTCATGGTGCGGGTACAGGAAAATGGAATGTGGTGCTGGGCCCAACTACATACATAAAAAGGCAGGTAGGATTCCATATGCTACTTTGAACGCCGTCAACCCAATTTACCGTGACTTATCAAATCGTGCTCTCCTGGCCAGATGTATTCACGGTAAAACAGAGCGTAAACGAGTCGTTCAATAACCTAATTTGGACCCGAATACCAAAAAATGTGTTTGTGCGACTGCAGACATTACAGTTAGGTATGGTGGTGTAGGTGTATTTAATTGTGGAAATATAATAAAACGTAAGGTGCTTAAAAAACTGGGACTGAATCCGGGTGTCCATACTGTGAGTATGTTGAAAGCTTTGGATAATGAACGCATCCGAAATTCTGAAAGGAAATTCAGTGATTATGAACGGGAAGCCAGGAGGAAGAAAAGGTTAGCTAAAAGGATCAGTGAGGTAGATGAAGAGGGGGACTCAAAAAGGACTATGAAGCAGGAATGTTTTAGTTGGTAAGTGATATAGTTTTAGTTTTTACCGGTTTCCGAAAATTCAGTTTTTTTATGCAAAAGGGACATTTTCTCAGAAACTACTTGAGATTTCAAGATGAAATTTTCAGGATATTTTGTTCTCAGTTTATTACACATTTTCACCGGGAAATTGAAAGAAACTGGTTTTAAAGGAATTTATAACCTCAAAAGTGTCATTTTTGCCAGCTAGATAAAGGTGTCTCAAATTTATTAATTTTTTTTTAAACAAAATCATAAATCATTAAATTCTACAATTTGTAGAAAGGGCCAATAAATTAACAGAAAAAATTTGAGACTGCTATATAATTTTTTGGCTGAGATAATGTTCCTTATGTTAACATAGCATTAAATGGCACCTCCGGGTCCCCTTAACACGCAGTAGCCAATGGCTTAGTAGACCAGCGTGTGTGGCGTCCGGCTAGTAACTTACGAATCCCGAATTCAATTTCAAATTAAATTAGCGTCTTTAGATTTCATGTCAATTCAACGTATTGAAATGAATGCCTCGAGTAACATTCTCGTGTAATAAGGACATAGCGTTGGCCTCACAGCCTTTCTCATGTGCCGGACTTGAGGCATACAACTTACTTTTACTTATTTAGGACATGGAACTTGGGCATACTGAGAACTGACTTGGGCAGCCTGTCTGCCTAACTCCTCCTATACGCAGTAGTCACACTTATGTCTTAGTATATGAAGGTTTTCTGAGCTGTAATTTTCTTATACTTTTATCCAAATGCAATCTCACATTTTTATATAGCCTACTTAATGTACGGCGCAGAGTAAAAATTCGAAAGTAATAATAAACGGCTCGTTTTCTATTAGTTAACAAATGTTGAAGAAGCACTTGTAAGCTATAAACATGAGCCTCACGGCCCAGAAAATGAATACTGAGTTTCAATACTTCATTATTATTACAAGATTATTTTTACCTCCCGAGAATCGCGCAAAGGATCGGTAGACACACAACCGTATTCACCAGAATACCACACTCTTCATTGTTTGAAAATATCAAGGAAGTTTAAAACTTGTGCCAACTTCATAATCCCACATACTCTGTCTCTGTCTGTCTGTCTGTCTTTCTCTGTCTCTGTCCTCCCCTCTCTCTCTCTCCTTAAGATAATCATTGTGGATTTTTTATTATATCTTTTATGAAGTAATCTTTTGTTTTTTATGTTATCTTTGTTCCATTTTGTGTACAATTATTTCTAAATCTTTATAAGGATTTACTGAACGACTTGGAATTTTTAGTTCAGATATGGTAGCGGCTCACCACGAGAGAGGGCTATATATATATATATAGAGAGAGAGAGAGAGAGAGAGAGATACAGACAGACAGACAGACAGAGTGGGAGATTGTGTGTGTGTGTGTGTGTGTGTGTGTGTGTGTGTGTGTGTGTGTGTGTGTGTGTGTGTGTGTGTGTGTGTGTGTGTGTGTGTGTGTGTGTGTGTGTGTGTGTGTGTGTGTGTGTGTGTGTGTGTGTGTGTGTGTGTGTGTGTGTGTGTGTGTGTGTGTGTGTGTGTGTGTGTGTGTGTGTGTGTGTGTGTGTGTGGAGGGGGCTAAGGAGTTATAAAGACAGACACAGTACCATTTGCACGAAATTTAACAATAAAAAGTGACCATACAATTTTGCAATGAACGTAGCCTACGTCTTATATCAGCATAGGGTTTTATACATTAGAAAATAAGTTTTTCATTTCCTTGTCAGGTCGTCTGGTAACACTGTTACCCTAGAGAGATGAATTGTGCGTAAACTAAATTTACGAGACACATAAAGAACACTTTTACTACGTTGTTACTACGCTCATTTCTGCCAACAATAAACAGTGTAATAAGTTTTCAGTTTCATGTACACTATCCTCTACAAATATTAGAGACCACGTTGAAGAAACGACGGGAACCACAAGATGCGAATATATCTTATTAACTACTTAAAACTTTATTTCAGAAAAGCCATATAATCCGCAAACGACACGACGTTTACTCGGTTCTCAAAGTTAGACAAAACCGATAATGTAAAGCATAGACGTAAACACTTTCAGGTATAACTTACATATTAGAAGAAGAATAAGTTAAGTTATTAAAACAGCAAGACAAATACAAATAAAAAAATTATTTAATAAAAACGCAAAAATATCGGCGAAAGTAAAAACGTAAATTTCCATTTGAATACGCAATACTAGAAGAAAGGAATTAAATTCTTTTGTAAAGCGACTATAAAAACGCCTTATAAATCTCTCTACAACGGAGATTATTTTCCTTCGTAAATACAAATTGAAACATACAATAAACAAATTTAATTATTTTAGTGTAGGCCTATATGAAAACTATTACTGATTCTTTGTATAACTCATTTGATTTCACATGCTCGCGCAGGCCCATGCCTCTGTGACGACTGTAATTTTTCTCAGCGCGTTGCGTCTCTGCGAGTTCCGTCCCGTCACGTCGTCGCTAGGTGCGCACACAAGCGCAATCAATAGTCGGCTGCTCTTTCCAATCAACCGATAATTTCTGTACACATCAATTGATTTACTCACCAGCTAAATACGATGGTCATTCAATAAGTAAACAGACAAACAGCTGTGGAGCAAAAACGTTTTATTCAATTAATACAATTTTTTTTACTTTTCAACGTAATCTCCAGCAACGTCTATGCACTTGTCCCATCTCTTTAGAAGCTTTTTTATTCCCTCAGCAAAGAATTCTTTACCTTGATGTCGAAGCTAGTTTGGGACTTTTTCCTTCACTTCTTCATTGGTGTTGAACTTAACACCACGCAAAGTCTCCTTGAGTGGGCCAAACAAGATAAAGGCAGATGGGGCAAGGTCAGGGCTATAAGGGGGATGAGGCAGGATCTCCCAACCTACTTTTTTTATTGTTTCGAGCGTCAGTTTTGCTGTGTGTGGGCGGGAATTATCGTGAAGAGGAATCACACCTTTCCTCTGCCATCCCGGATATTTCTTCTTCAATGTAGGCTTAACTTTGTTCACTATCATGTCAGAATAGTACTGACTATTGATGGTACGCTGGTCTTGTAGGTAATCACAGAAAATTGGGCCTTGGGAGCTCCAAAAGATGGTTAACATCACCTTACCAGCCGATGGCTGGGTTTTGAATTTCTTTTTGGCTGGTGAACTGAGATGCTTCCACTCCATGCTTTGTCGCTTTGACTCAGGTACAAAATAGTGAATCCAAGTTTCATCACACGTTAAAATTCTTTTCAAAAATTCATCACCTTCAGCCATAACGCTGTTCTTCGAAAGTACTGTCCTCAAGAGGACACGCCATCGTAAATAAAACTATATTGGTTATGTTTATGCAATATCTATATATTAATACGTGAAGAGAAAACTTTGTACCCATTTTTAAGCATATTGCGCGCACGGAGGAGTGTGAGATTTGGCATAGTTAAAGTTTATATGGAGGAGTGCAGAAAGCTAAAATTTATATATAATATGTGGTACAAATACATTAAATTAAATAAAATAAAACATTCATTTGCACTTGAAAATTCATTTAGACTTTTTCAAACAATGGTAATTGTTAAAAATAAAATAATTTTGTTGCCAAAAAATAAAATTATAATTTTTTCATTTTAGTGTACGTTCATACTGCCAATGTCAAACACATAATAGTCTGTCGTTTGTTTACGTTCATACTGCCAATGTCAAACACATAATAGTCTGTGGTCAAACAGTCGCACAGAGTAGAGATTGTCGCCAAAGAATTTTAAAATGTTGCCAACAAATAATTACTGACAGATTGACTGAATGAGCTGTGAATTTTGTGTGATTTCAAATGTTCCTTTTTCAATAGTCTGTGGAGTGTATGTCAAGGCAAAAAAGCGTTTATTTTATATTTTGTATATTAGATATCTGTGTTTTATATATTAATGTGCAGTGAAAGTGAAATACAGCTTGCTTAATATACACCTGTTGCAAAAGGAAAATTTTGTAGCAGCAATTTGAATTGACTTACTCTCCCCTAATTATTATTGGTGGTTTCAAAAAAGTGAGTACATTTTACTATTTTTAAATTAAACCCTGTCTAATCTTAGTTTCAGTAATTTCTATTAGAGAAGATTTTAGCATGTTGCATCATTCACAAAAATTATTTCTGCAGTGGATAGTTGATATGTATGTGAGAATAGAGGGCACAAGGTTACATTTCATTCGACAAAATCAAACAAGTCTTAGGTCTGAAGTTTATAACAATTTAACAGATTGTAAAATTAATGCATAGAAAAAAAATTAAAAAATTATATAAGCTTTTTAGCAGATAATCTTCAAACTGTTTTCGAATTTTGTACCTTACCAAAAATGAAATGTAATCCACTGGAATTGAAAACAATGTATCTTATACTTCTATGAATGTCAAGTATCATTTTTATTAGCGTTTATTTGATTCAATAATAACATGAAAAAATTAAAACTGACAATGAATTATATCAAAAAATGAATACGAATACAAGCTGTAATTGTGTTTTTTTTTCAACTGTTACTAACATTAAATTTAAATTTCATAGGTATTGCAGGGAATTAAGGCAAACAACACACGCTAATGACGTATTTGTAGACGCTCGCAGCTGACGTAATAGAACAAAATTCAAAAAAATTATATGCAATGATTATAGAGGTATACACTTTGACAAAAGAACCTCAATAACGTTCAAACTTAAAAATTTAATGAATTACGGTCAAATTTCGACCACTGGGCGACCACTAGTATTATTGAATAGCTGATCAAAACTCACAACGACGTTGCTAGGTAACACTCCTGAAAGTTTCAGTCAGCTGCTACAATTAATTTCTTTTCTACAGCTGTTTGTCTGTTTACTTATTGAATGACCCTCGTAATTTGCAAATCAGTTTTCTAAAAACAGACTTTTGCGTGTATTTTTACGCCTCTTTACGCCTCTCATTTGCTTTGCCTTCAGCAGTGGCAAGAAGTATCATTAACTGATGTGATTACCTTTACCTTTATTAAAGGTATTTGGGTATATTATATGAGATGACGCTTTGGAAAGTTTTGCCATATGACTATATTTTATTTGCTATGTAGAGTATTTAATGAAGTTTTAATTATTGTTAAATTAAAAAAAACGTTTTAATTGGTGCTGTCTGCTATCGTCTTTATATGTTACTAACAATTAACCTAACCTGTGTTAAAATATTCGAGATGGCTGCAAATACAGAATACAGAAGTACATTGTGTCAAACACTGCACCTAACCATTAAAATGGTGGGAGTTGACAGATGTCGATTATTCTTGCACATGACAGCAGACACTCAGAGGCGTAGCTGGGGGGGAAGGGGGCAGCCGCCCCGGGCGGCATAGCCAGGAGGGCGGCAAAGTGAGCGTAGACTTGAAAATTGTTTTCAGTTTATAAAAATACAAACAACTTGTTTCTTTGATATGACTATTCCTTTCACAGAAGAAGCATAACCAGCCACCTTGCTGTTGTTATACCTTGCGTAAGAAACAGTATTAGTCTATTACAAATTACGCTGTAACAGAGGCTCTTTGTCCCTCTCTGTACAATACAATATTTCATTCTCCGTGTTCATTATGCGTTAGTGGCGACGGATGTTTAGTCTATGCGGTTTCTTATCTCGGTGTTTTTAAACAGTGCATGCGGTTTTAAATGAGTTTTGATATCTAGGGTGCGAGTGATGAGTAGACGTTTAGTCAGTACGGTTTTTATCATGCTCTTTGTATTCACTTGCTGTATCCAATATTTTTTGCGACTTTGTAGTGAGTTGTTGTGCCGCAAAGTAAAACGGATAATCATACAGTACTAGCTTTGTGTAGATACTAATACTATTAATGAAAATCAATTTTTTTGAATTTTATTTGAAGCTGATATGAAACTAAGTAAACTCAGTGGCGCCCAGTTTCGGAAGAGGAGGGAAGAAAGATTAAGAGTTACAACAAGTTCCAAAGAGTTTATGAAGTCTTTTATTCAAGGAAAATCAAACTATGAGCTTCAAAATATTACAATTAACAAGGAATCAACTTGCTATCATAAAATGGATGTAGTTAGCGTCGAAGCTGTTGATAAATACAGTAAATTTGACGACGTGAATACTTCAAACTGTGAAAATGTCAAAGTACGCAGTTACAAGATTCAGTTGGTTCTAGTACCATGGTTGATGTTGGATCGTGCAGATCGTGCAAATTACAGGCGACGCAGGACACAACATTACTAGCAACAATGTAGACCGTGTTCTCGGTGCTGCTCTACAAGATATGGGGGTTTGGCCAAGCGAGATATCTCAATCCTTCCGAGTAGAATAATAATCGCAATAATGGTGAATATAGGAACATGTCAGTTGCAGAACAAAGACAGCCATTTTCCTGAAGATGAAGATGGACGATCCTTAAACAAGTACTGGTTTGATAAAACCTTGCAAAATGGCAGAAAGATAAATTGCACTTGGATGTGTTTTTCTCCAACTAAAAAATCTCTATTTTGTTTTTGTTGCACTTTATTTCCACAAAAAAACTATCAAAAAACCCAGTTCAATAGTGAAAATGGGTTTTCGTCGTGGCGAAAGTTAAATCCCCGTATTCAGGATCATGAAAATAGTCCTGATCATCGGTCTGCGTTTTTGGAATGGAAGGAATTGGAAAGTTCTTTAAACAGCGCGGGTCTTACTGATGATCTGCTTCAGGAACAAATGAGTAAAGCAGCTAAGACATGAAAAGAAATCCTAGAACGGGTCATTATCACAGTACAAACTCTTGCACAACAAAATTTGGCACTGAGAGGACATCGAGAGTCAATTACTAACGATCCAAATCCTGGAAACTTTAGATCGTTAAAATACTCCTGACTTTGTTAAAATACTTGGCTAAATTTGACCCTACCAAGAGATCTCATTTGGATTCAGTCTCTAGTAAATCTGGGTGTATATCGTATCTTTCGCCAACTATTCAAAATGAAATAATAAGCCTGTTAGGAGAAAGAGTGCGCAAATATATTATTGCTGCATGTAAGAAGGCGAAATACTTTAGTATTATAATTGACACAGCATCAGATGCTGCACATGTAGAACAAATGTCTCAGATTATAAGCTTTGTTGAAATTAAACGCAATTCTGTTGATATCAAGGAAGCCTTGATAGATTTTATTCCTTTGGAAGTAAAAACAGCGGAGGGGATCACAGAAGCTATTACAAGTAAACTTGAGAAAAATGGATTGAATCTTAGCGATTTCAGAGGTCAGTCGTATGACAATCAAGCAACAATGGCTGGTATCCATTCAGGAGTTCAGAAGAGAATATTAGATTTGAATCCACTAGCTGTGTTTTTTACCTGTGACAACGATTCACTTAAGTTCGTTGGAGTTCATGCAGCTCATGTAAATGTTCAGGCAGTGCCATTTTTTGGGACAGTAGAACGTCTATTCACCTTCTTGTCCTGTTCCACTCATAGATGGAGTGTTCTTAAAGACTTCGTAAATATTACACTAAAAGGACATTGTGATACCAGATACCAACTCAAAAGCAGATGCGGTAAAAGCAATATCCACTCAGCTGGATGAAATGATCGGTGCACTGGAGAAACTGACGGATACACCGACTGAAACAATTGATACGAGGGAAGATACAGCGATAGAAAACTTTAATTTTGTGACCTTGGACAGATAGGCCTACTTTTTCTTCTATGGACACAATCCAGAAAATCTTGCAGACCAAAGGAATAAGCTTTATTCAAGCATTGACACTTTTGGAGAGCTAACGGACAAATTAAAAGTTTGGAGGAATGAGCTGTGTGACAATGTCATTTTTGAAGGCAGACCAGGTATGTAATGAATAGGGTGTCAGTATCACAAAAAGGAAAAGAAAGAAGCGCACGATGCCAGGGGAGTATGCAGACAATTCCGCATTAACTGTTAAGCAAGAAATGCGACGTTCTCTAATAGAAATTTTGGACAAACTGTCAGTTCAAATTTCAAGCCGTTTCTCTAACATAAAAGAGTTAGAAAAACGTTTTGGGTTCGTCTGTAAATTTGAGGCGTACCCAAATCAATATTAAGTGCACAGTGCTTGCAAAACTATATCCACATGACCTGAACAGTGAAGAATTGTTCAGTGACTTGAAAGACGTCGTACTTTTATTAAAAAGGGCAAAAGTTAGCAGAGAATAAATGGACTTTACACCTCAGGGACAGCTCCAATACATTTCTTCAGTGGGATTAGAAGGCTACAAAACACTAGCAACAGCATTAATAATTTTTCTTACTTTACCAGTGTCTGTGTCTTCTTATGAAAGATCGTTTAGTAAACTTAAATTGATTAGATCGTACTTGCGATCAACAATATCTCAAGACAGAGTATCAAATCTAGCGATACTTTCAACTGAAAACGACATTGTTTCGTCTTTATATTATAGTGATTTAATAACCGGCTTTGAAGCAATTAAGACCAAAAAAGTTACATTTTAGAACGTCTCGTTTTAAATATTTATGAAATATTAAAAATAAATATTAAGTGTTTATTAATAGAAGACGGAACCATTAACCTGTAATGGTAGATGATTTATTTTATTACTTTTAATGTAGTTCTTTGTTTAACTGTTTGTTGCTTTAGGATTTGTTTGACGATGCGCTTTAGACCTACAAGGAATTTCCATGTTTATTAGAACATTTTTACATTATAAATTTTTTATATTACTACAGTTTTTATAGTCTAAATTTGTTACTAATAAATGTATACAAACATAATACCGGTAATATTATAATATGTCATTTCTTAATTTTAACTTAACAAATATTGTTAAGACGTTTGCTGGACGTGCTTTCATACAAAATCTACACATTTCTATTTATTAAGTACTTTGTTCACTAGATGAGCCTTCATTTTTGCTCTTTTGCCCCCTTTTAATTGTGAAGGCGAGGCGGCCGACGATCTTCTTGCCCCGGGCGCCAAAAAGCCTAGCTACACCACTGCAGACACTTAGTCACTACTTAATGTCACTCCAGAATCGTTATATTCTATAGGACCAGTGGCAAACCACAGAATACTACAGTCAATTTGTTTTTAACAAATCACCAGTGACAATCTGCAGAAGTGAGACATTATGGTCTTAATTTATATATTGTAATTTATAATAACTTGCAAATAATAAAAAAATAGTAGTAATAATAATTGAAAATTCATTTAAAATTAATTAAGCATACAAAATAATTTTTAAGGACGGCTGTAATAAATAGGCTATATCTCTTTGTCTAAAATTATTATTTTACGTTCATAATGTGTTTAAATCTTCATTAGCCCTTCTACCGTGATTTACAAATAACCTTCAAATCAGTTTAAATGACATAAACTAATTAATCTTATGTTAAACGTTTGCTTTGGTGCTATCCAATGTCTGAACTAAACTACAACAGTTGACCTTGTAGCAGATCTCTACCACATTGTTTGCATGTAGCGTAATCTCTCTACATTCTATAATATCACGTTTAACCTTGTTTAGTTCACAATGCAAACAGAGAATATTTCCAATCTGCATAAACAGAACTGAATCTGGGTGGTTAGCGAGATAGGAAGCTGAACTGGTGGATACATTTCAAATCGTCAGCAGAAACAATGCGTTGGAAGGAAGAGGAATTGGAAAAAGTAATCTTTTACACAGATTGACTATCTGTTTCACAGATCGCAATAAATTTGTTGGTTTGAATTCGGATGCAATAAATCGTAAAGTAACAGAATATGAGAAAGTATCAGGAAATGAATATTCAAATAACAACAAATATCAATAAGTAAAGTTAAAGTAGTACAATAAATTATTGGTACTACCAGTTGAGCAATAAGACTTTTATATATAATATTAGAATGAACTTAAAAATTCAATTTTTTTGTAGCAAATTTTAACAGACGTCAACGTTTGAGAGACTGTTGGAATAAATAAATAAATAAGGTGTGTTCAAAGGATCAGTTGGTTCCAAAATCCTTTAGCTCTTACCGTTATACGTGTAGTCAACACGAACGTGGGTTATATGTTTCCAACACACAACAGAAACACACAATGGAAAGTACTGTGTTTTGTACTTTCCATTGTATTCGGTTTCACAAAGAGACAGATTATTATAAATAACTCACCATCTGTTTCAAAAATAAAATCTAAAATTAACCAATATAAAGGTTTTGTGGTCAAACAAGGGGAATCGTCTTAATTAAAATCTTACTTATTTAAAATTTTATTTCAGAATTTAACTTTTTATAATAACGTGATACACTTTTCCACGTTTATTTTCCAATCGAAAACTTTTAATTCTGTTAGTCTAACGTCGTACAGTTATAAGAATCTTTGACATTTTATATCATCGAACTATATATAGAATAATGCAAAAGACATGAAAGAGTTAAAAACTACAGGCATTCATGGATTTAAAAATGGTTGTGTGTGTTGGTGTAAAAATGTTTGATTACAATTTTGTTTTAATTTAATCTGATTAATTTAAAAACCTTCTTATCATCCACGATTTACCTTTTAACAAATAAGAATTTAATTAGAACACTTGTAGCACATCATTAATACTTATCTAAAAAATACAAAAATAAAATATTAGAAATTAGTTAAAACTAGTCCTTAAAGGTAACGAAGGTTGAAAGTAACATGAACGTGACTGGAAATTTTCTGGTTATTTTGTTTGTTGTTTCAATAACAGAAATACAAATCAAACCCACTACTGTTAGTGGCTTAAAATATATTTTTGACGATCAAAATTTTGCTCATACTTATTATTCAACGCGTTTTTGTCTTCTTGTTTTATTTTAATTGACGTCAATTTAAATTTACTTTAAAATACAACTTAAATTTTAAACAAAAAATCCTGTCCTTGATTTCCAGCTCAATGTAAATTGTATCCAGTTTTAAGGTATTTACAGTTATGTAGTGTTATTAAGGGCATGACGTTGTATAAGTATGTTATGATTTGTTTGATGCTTTCAGACTAATTCATTACTTCTTTCACTTTCGTTTCATTTTATTCACTGGTTTACAAACTCTACATATATTATTGAGAGTAATGTTTGTATATTGTCGATTGTAGAAGAATTTTAAACTTTACAATGGTCTTAATATTACATTAACGGTATTAATATTACATAAAAACACAAACAATAAATGGCTTACATTGGCGACTACATTTAGTTAATGTTTATGCAGTGACTATTTTGGATGCAATAAATTGTACGTGTTAGAATAACAGAATATGAGAAATGATCAAGAAATGAATATTCAAATAACAACAAATATCAATTTGCTTACTTACAGAAAGTAAATAAATTTGTTTCTACAATCTTTAAACCTAACTTTGGATGGTATCTAAATATTATTAGAAGGGTTAGGTCGGACTATTGCCATAGTTAGAATTTATCACACCATTAAACAACCTGCGGTTGTGTAAACTTGCGTCGTGTGATTGTGTTTCCCGGTTCTGTCCAGCGGACTTAGAGGGTAAGTAGCGATTCTTTTTATATAGTTTTTCCACAGTTATGTTTAGCCTTGTAGATGGTGGTAGTTTATTAACTTTTTTTTGTCGGTTCATGCTTGTTAGTAAACGAACCATAGGTAGGTTTAAGTTTGTATTTAATGTACTTGTTAACTTACACCTGAAGACGACCACAGATTTCTTAATAGTCGAAAAAAACTGTGATAAATTCTAACATTGGTGATAGTCCGATATAACCTTTCTGATAAATTTACTTTCTTTAAATAAGTTTATTTAATAAGTTTATTCGGCAGAAAATCTGAACTTAAATGTCAAGTAAAATTCGTTCTCTATTATCTCTCCGACATCGTATATTTTAGGGGTTTTGTTACTTTGTTATCGTAGCTCACTGGCCATTTGCAAATATACATTTGTCCTGTCTTAACACGCACAGATATACAAACTTACTATGTACGTCAAGAATACATTATTTTTTATATTTTGTCAGCTATTCATTTAAAACTTGCAGTGTGTAAGTAGCTGGATCATCTCCAGCGTTTAATCTTTAAACACTTGAAGAATTAAGATGTGACATAAAAACTTGCACCCAAATGTTTACACGTTTACGTCGTATTTTTCGGTATAAACGTTTGAAATTAGTTTTAAAGAAGCAAATTTTAATGTTTGTATACACATTTATATTGCCTCAGAATTATGTTTCTCCTCAATCGTATTTCTTACGGTCGGTTTGCTTCTCTCAGTTTCCATGCGAAGCTTAGTTTTGCTTTCCTGAGACTACAGATTATTACGATAACGCGAAGCTCCCTCCATACGTAAACGACTCGTCTTATATAACAGTTTTTTGCGTTCACTGGCATAACGTTGGCTAAATTGTCTCTTTCTTTGCTGAGACGGCGAACGTTTTATCTTGTTTTACCCAGACATAACTGTTTTATTCACAGCTCTCTGCGGAACGTTGAAAACTTATTACCGTAAAATATGACTACACTCTCGGTGGCTCAGATTTTATAGCTGTACTAGACAAACAAAGAAGGTAACAGCGAAATATTGGAAATATTATTACGTACATAAAAGTTTTAGTAATTTCCATTACTCTTCATTCACCATAATAGGCTCGCCAACTCTTTCATATCATTTTCTATTGTGTGTAGTATGAACTGCTAAAACACGTTACTTATAACCGTCTGACAGGTTTTGATTCGGCGTTCGCAGTTTGTAAGTATCGCAGAAAAAAATGATAGGAATAAGTATGGAAAGAATGTTTCACATTAAAATTATCTGAACGTCATGTCGGTTACAAGAATGAAAATGAAAGCGCCAATAATTTGGCTAAATTTCAAACTTAATGAATGAGGTCAAAAAAAATACACCTGAAGCTCTACCCTGACGGTATGGTACAGTTATTACAAGACCACTGCTCCTTTATGGAAATGAAGTATGGATGATGAAGAAAGAAAATTATGTCCGTAATAAGGTTGAGAATGTCAGAAGATGCTCAACACCAAACAGGTTTCAGAATGCAGGTTTTCTCGTTTTAGGAAACAGTCTACACGTTTAATTCGCAAAAGAATTTAAAATAATTGCATTAATGTTTATAACCTATTAAAAATACGACTAATTAACACAAAAACAAATAGACGCCATAATGATAAGTGCAAAACCCTATGTGAGCTAAAACGTCAAGGAAGACTTTAGATACTAACCTTGACAGAGAAGAGAAATTTAAGATGACAGGGAAGAAAACGAACAAAAAGACGAAAATAAGGAAGAATAAATGTTTACAAGTAAATACTTTATAAAGAAATACCAACTTTACAAGAGGAAAACAGCATCCATTCCTTTTTAACCCTTACAAGCTGGAAGGGCATTGCAAAAAATCTTCTGGGCTGTAGATACCTATAAAAATTGGACGAACATTTATAAAATAATTGCGACTATACATCACGACTCATAACATATTGTGGAGAGCCATCGTTTTTGGAAAGAATGTAGTCTGCAATAACCGCGACTCTGTAGAAGCTACCTCGCAATGTTTAAAAAATAATAGATGTATGCGGTGACTTTAGTCACATCAGTTGCACGTATAAGTTAGGACATAATTAATTTTAAAACACGTAAGTTAGGAAAAATGGTGCCTGCTTTACCGTATCTATTGAATCACCAAGACGACGTTTACTTCTCTTCCCTGCAAGAAATTTAAATCCATTTGTCTCACCAGTTCGAACTATAAATTTGTGTGAGTACAGCAACCACCTAGTAATATTTGATTGTCGTATTTCATTAAAGTTACTAGGATGAGCAGCAGATATTAAATTTGTATATTAAATTGTAATTATCATATCTTCATCTTTTCCATAAGTTAAATCATAATCCACATAATCAAATTATACAAATATAATACCTTTCCTAGCTCTTTAACAAGATTTAAAAATCGGATATTTATGTCCTTTCCTTAAAGTTCTTGAAACGAATAACAATTTACTTTATTTTTTTTAATTGTAATGACCAGTAATGACCATATTTTTATTTTTATTATATGTCACATAAATAACCCGGTTATTCAAAATGTAATATCTGTTCTGGAGCTTTAAGAGGAGCTTAATCGTTTACTTAAAATGGAATTTAATCGTCAGTGAGCGTCTCTTCATGAGGAATGTCTTGTTTTCTACTCCTAGATAGCCTAATATTAATTGAACTGTTAAGTTTATTAAGTGCACTAATTATACCTTATATTATACAGCGAATGATAAATTAACTTAATGATATAAGGCATTTTGCTTCCGATAAGCGATCATAAAACTAACCGGAGATGGTACCATTTCGATTCGAGTCAGGTCACTGCGCACCGCACAGATAGTGCGCGACTTTCCCAATCAGAGGCAGGGAAACATAAACGTTTAACGTATGCTCTTCAATATAAACTTACAGACCGCTTTGTGTACAACACCTACAGTTTCTATATTTTAATAAAAGTAATAATAATTTTTACATCCTGGTCGCAAATTGAACCAATACTAAATTCAAAATTAATTGAAATAAAAACTTAAGGCAAAAAATAAACTACACTATACAAAATATTAAGCTGTAGAAAATTATCTTTACTTAATAAAATTATGTATATCAGATGCCCTAAAGTATTACGTAATTTTAAAACCACATAATTAACGAAATATAAAACTTGAAAGAAGTAGGAATATCTTTTTCCAGAATAGCCTTTGCTATACGTAATTGCTTTACGTAATCTACATACATGTTACATACATAAATTCCTTCTCTTATATTACCCAAAATCATGATGAAGTTTTTTCAATCTTCTTCTTCTACACTTCATGGTATAGGCAGAAATGCCTGTTTCGTCTCCACAATGCCATAGTTGGTCCCATCTTGAAAAACGTCTTCCGTTACGCTTGGCCGTTGGTTTATAAGATCTTATTTGTTGTGGTAGTCTACATGTGTCCATGCGGTCGACGTGTTCCCGCCATTTCCGTTTGTAATCATCTATTCGATGATTCAAATTGTAGATTCTAGTACGTAGGCTTTCACGGCCGGTGTCACTATAATTACTTAAAACTTCCGGGCTGAAAGGCCGTGGTCGAATGCTTGTTGATATGGTGCCGAAACGTCTATCAAATTGTAGATGTTTAGCGCATTCCGGACGTCGTCATTACGTATTCTATCTAATCGTGTACAGCCCTTGACTCTTCTCAGAAAGCGCATTTCAGCTGCCTGAATCTTTGATCTATCTAGCTTTAAAGGAACCCAGGTCTCACTGCCGTACGTCAGAATTGGGACAACCATTGTTTTATATAACTTTAATCTTGTCTCCTTACGCGTTTTATTTCCCAACGTTCTATTTATCGTGCCCTCAGAGAGAAATCTCTCTGAAGATTTCTTTCTATATCATGTCCTTTTAGATAGCTGACATCCGATCCTAAATAGCAAAAATATGATACTTGTTCTACAGGATGTCCATAGACCATTATTTTTTAGCGCACTGGATTCTTCCCTTTAAATGCCATAATTTTAGTTTTCCGTGCCGATATTTCTAGGGAAGATTCGTTAGCTATGGTTTCTAATGTGTACACCGATCTTTGCAGACCATCTTCAGTCGTTTGAATTATTGCTAAATCATCTGCAAAAAGTAACGAATTTAAAGTGATGTTGCTGTTTATTTTAATACCTCCACGGACTTCTTCCTTCCGTATCCTGATTATGTGATCTATGTATATATTAAACAAAGCTGGAGATATGGTACAACCCTGTCGCACACCCTGTGTTGTTACTAGCTCTGTGCTTATACTTCGTCCCGTATTTATCACTATTTCTGCTGGTTTATATAGTCCTTTCAATGCCTGGATCAAGTGTCGAGGGTACCCTCTTATATTCATAATTTCCCACAGCTTTTGTCTATTTACTTTGTCACACGCCTAACCTAAAATCTATAAATGCTATGTGCGTTTCAAGATTGAAATCTCTTCTTTTTTCAATCAGTTGTTGTATTATAAAAACATTGTCAATGCAAGAGCATCCCTTTCTAAAACCTGACTGTTCTTTACATAGCAATGCGTCAGTAATAATTTTCAATCTATTGTTGATTATCCGTGAATAGACCTTATAAGCTGAGTTAAGTAGACTGTTCCCCTATAGTTATCACACCTATGTCTGTCACCCTTCTTAAAAAGGGATATTACCTCCGCTTTGTTCCATGCCGATGGCACATCATTTTCTCTCCAACATTCATTAATCAAATGAAGGATTGTAAATTTGATATAAGTTTGTTTACAATAAGTCCATTGCCCCCATTTTTTTTTAGTAATCAGTGAATTTTTGTATTCCTTGTCACGTCTGTATTCTAATTATGTGCAAAAATAAATAAATCCGACAGTAAGAATACTTGCTATACACATAATTATCAGAAAAAGAGAATAAATAAATATAATGGTTTTACATACACCACAAAAGCTGTAATTTCAGACCTCGCCTAATGCTCTTGTTGTTCTGATAAAGACTGATCAATAATAGGCACTACGTGGTGGAAAGAGACTACACCCCATTGGCAACCGTTCAGATACTTTTTGGCACTGTGCCATTTGTGGTGAAAATGTCAAAGCTTTGTTAATGACGAAGAAATCAAACAACGACTTTCGTGATGCATAAAATAATCGTTTCCATAGATTGGAATACGTGACGTGTCTAATATAAAAAACGCCTTTAAGTTTAATGGTGTACACTTTTAAATATAATGCGAATTACAGTAATTCCCACGCATCAGTACTTCTTCATTTCATTCATTCACTTTTAACAAGCAAAACGTTGAGCCAATAATAAAATAAAACTGGTTTTATAGTAAATACAGCTGTTACGACGTTGTATATTAAGTACACGATACAGTGTCAACTAATTAGCATTATGGTAACTAGGATTATAAATATATTTCTCCGCGAGAGGTAAGAACAGGTGTTTGTAATAGGTGAATGAAGTTAACCGCTGGGAGGTGACTGCTGTTGGTGTCGGAAAGCATTAATTTTAAGAAGGGGCGATTTATTATTGTTGTGTTCTAAGAAATTATACTAACGTCAAAATTATACTTTCAACAAATAGCGCACAAAATAATGTGGCGGGTTATCACATTTGTAGATTATGTAGTAACACACACGTACCATTTTTATAAAACAATAATCTCATTAAATATGGCTACTTTCTTCTTGGAAATCTGAAAGTTTACTGTGCTTTCTCCAATAAGAACATCGTGTTTCAGCACGCGAATACAGCTTTCTATGAAAACTTAATTTATCATTACAATAAATATGAAAGTGAATATGTTAAATATGATTTAACAACTTTTTATATCTTTATATCTTAAGAATAATTTGTATTTAAGGATAACTAAATTTAATTTGATCTCTGCCCAGACAAATTCCACTCCTAATAATAAATCTTATTACACTTACACTTACCTCGTTCTTGCAGCTTATACAGTTTTCTGAAATTCCTTTGCTCTTTGTATTTTCTTATCTTTCCAGATGTTCAGCGCCTTCTATTTATACGTTTTAGATTTCTACTTCTTTATTGGTGTAACAGACCCATGTACCTGTCCTTGGCCTGCTCAACAATTGTCGTCCATCTATATTGGTCCTGAACAAGGGAGATGTGTATCCTAAGTTGCTTGAAATCTCTCATGACACAAACTCCTCGGCCGTCCTCTAGGTCACACTCCACCAGGAGGACTCTTGTATTGCTTTCTTACTGCCCTGTATTGTCTTTCCTTCTATCTCAGGACGTGACCTACCCATTTCAATCTTTGTATTTTAATAAAGAAAGTAGTGCTGAGATCATCATATACTGCATTAATTCTTTATTTTTCCTCCCCTGCCATATCCCATTTTCAAGTGCTAGGCCTTTAATCCTTGTAAGGAATTTTGTTTCAAATCTCTGTAGCAGATCCGTTTCCGATCTATTAATGTTCCAGGCTTTACTGCAACAAGCTACGCCTGGTCTTACACAACCAGAACATCGTTGACTGTCTTACTAACCCACTATTCAAGATTGTATTCAAGGCAAAGCGTGCTCTGTATCCGGCTGCAATTCTTCTCCTTATTTCCTCCTTGTCGTCAGGGTTTTCAATGACAGCACAACCAAGGTACTGGAAAATAGTGACTGCTTCAAAACAGTAAACCAAACACGTAATACTACTGACATTAGTTTTAGAAAGGCTTTTTTAACAGAAAGAAGAGATCTACCAGTAATTCAAAAATCGTCTACATAAGCAAGTATACGTACTAGACCTAGAAAAACATAGGTCTATAAATTTTGAAAAATGTTAAGTTATATTCCCTCTTTGAACAAAGCAGTAACCTAAGTGATACGTAATCAATTCGATTACATAAGACACATATACTAGTATTAATACATCTAGGAATAACATACTACAAAACAACAGAATACGCTAATTCTAAAGTACAATAAAAAAATGTAATTGTTATTTATCAAGTCCTTTTTTTAGGAAATGTCTAAGGTTCGTTTACACTACACGATGGAATACAAAATAAGGAGACAAAATTTTAAATGTCTCCAAGAATGGATTGAATTAAAAACAAAAAACAATTGGAAACATCTTAATACGGTAGAAACGATATGATACAAAAACAACATTGTCCTTTTCACCAGAATGGTAAAACTGTCTAGCATGATCTAAAACTCGATGCCAACGGTCAAAGGATTTCTCCTGATGAAGGTTTTAGGAAGGGCATTTGCAAAAAAGAACACTTCACGTTTCTCTATTATCTATATCTTCTATTTATAATAAAAATATGTATACGTATATTTTGCGCGCGCGCGCACACACATACACACACTTGCAAACACAGACACACACATACTCCAATTGCACATTCTAATTGCATATGGAATGTAGCAGTGAATATAGCATATGATACCATATAAACATATAAAGCCGCTGTATGAATAAGTAGAGTTGTAGGTTTGAATACTGTAAATTAGTTGAGAAGGAGCATTGTGAAAAATGTTAGATTTTAATAATTTTAGACTAGTAAAACATCTTTAAGTACAGTGAGATGATGCGTAAGGATGCTTATCCGCGTGTGTAGTGCGCGTGTGCGAGGGTACGAAATTATTTTACGAGATATTCTTTAAAAACTCTATTAATTTAAGTAACTGTCGGGATATGAGAATTTTTGAGATGGAGCTTAGGCTATATCAGAATACTCATAAAAATGACATAACTGATGACAATAGTTGTTTTAAAAAACAGAAACTGAGTGTAGGCGTTTTTTAAGAAAACAAGTTTTATACCCCGTAAAATCGGTCGTATAATATTTCAGGTTTCAGGAAGGCTTCTTGCATAGGAAAGTTATTATCTGTAAACAAATAATTAGTAGGGGTTACTAAAAAACCAATCAGATTACGAGAATTTAGTTTCAAAAACACAAAAATTTTGGCACGAACTAACTACAAGAAAGTCAAACAGTACAGGGAGGCCATCAAGATTTACCGGATGAGAGGGGGAGCGGTCAACGACAGAAATGAATATACAAAACTAGCGACAACTTGGAAATTTCTAACTGACAGTTCACAAATGAACAAACAACATATGGTCACAACACACTCACCCCCACGCTCTAACCCTCCCACGGCAAAAATCACAAGGCAACAAGGTATAAAACGCGCGCCGTAGTTAAATCAATATCAGTACGCCTTGAACCTGGAACGAAACATCGGCAATACAAGCATCACATACATGGATGTACCCAGAAACCTGCTACAACAGATATTCACCGTGAAATACAGATATTAACGCCTTAACACGAGCATTAGAAACCTCTATGGGGAGGAAATAGCCATCGCAACCAAAACATTTGAGAAGCTACGCGGCAAGAAAGAAAAACTACTCAGCCAACTGACTTTCCTACTCCGATGCAGGGATAACAAAATAATTCCTACCTCGCTCAGAGTTACACATCACAACAACAACATTGTAGCAAGAAGAATACTACAGAAAGCCGGAAACGCTCTAGTCAAAGCATCCATCCAGGATACAAGAAAACAACTCGATCACTTAGGCAGACGTCTACTACAATTAAACATAAAACTTGGCGCCACACTAGGAACAGAACACGTCCAAACAATTGACTCTCTCACATCGGAATCGGCAAGAAGACCAGCGGACACCACATGAAGCAACACATAAAGAAATTCACGAAATTGTTAGAGAAGAAATCACCAGCAGAACACAACACAAGAGAAGCAAACAAGAAAATCATTCACAACTTAACGGACATACAACTGGACGCACACGCAGAAAAAGCCGTTTCAAAAGGATTCAAGTTTGCAGCACCCCGGCAAGAATCCCGAAAGAAGATATTATATGCCAAGTGGAAGCAGCTCTCACGCCACTGGAGGAGACCGAAGCTGAAATAATTCGTCAAGAGATATCGAGAGTACTGAGACACGCCACACCACCAAAACAGAACATCAAACGTGAGGAAATAAAGAGCCTGAGAGCACTCAAAGATAATAAGGACATCATAGTACTTCCAGCTGACGAAGGAAACGTCACCGTCATCATGTACACACAAGACTACCATGACAAAATGGAACAGCCACTTACAGACAACACCTACGCAGAAACGACACGAGACCCCACGACACACTTGGTGAAAAAGACACGATTACTCATCCTCAGTGTACCGATGAAGAAAGAAAGAAAACAACGCCTGATTCCTCGCGAGAAGTCTTCAAGCACACCGAAATTATACGGACTGGCTAAAATCCAAAAAGCTGACATCCCACTTCGACCGATAGTTAGCGCTATAGGTTCTCCCACACAAAATCTAGCCGCGTTCTTAACCAAATACTTCCAACCATTAGCCGAAAAAATCGATTCCTACATAAAAAACACGTTTACTTTCAAAGAACGGCTCTCGGACTTCGCCATCTCTTCTTCAGACATCCTGGTCAGCTTTGATGTAATCTCACTTTTTACCACCATACCGATCTTGGAAGCACTCCAGACAATACAAGAGACATACAAACCACCTCACCACATCATGGAACTAACCACTGTCTGACCTCCACTTACTTTACATACAACAATCACTTCTACAGGCAAATAGAAGGAGCACCAATGGGCTCACCGTTATCGCCGGTCATCGCAAACCTCTTCATGGACAATCACGAGGAAAAAAACAATAAGCACGACACAGCTAAAACCATCCTTGTGAATTAGGTACATCGACGGCTGCTTCGTAATATGGCCACACGGAAAGGACACATTAACAGAGTTCTTGGCGCATATAAACAGCATCAATGCAAAAAATAGAATTCACTATGGAAACGGGGACAGACAACGGCATTCCATTCCTTGACCTTTTCATAAATAAGGGAGACCTCAGCTTTCCCACATACAAAAAACCCACACACATAAACAGGTACTTACATAGAGACTCCCATCACCAGCCAGCGCAGTTACAGTCTGTAGTAAAGACACTTACACACAGAGCCACAGGAAACAAGAGCTGAACACTTTGAAGGAGACGCTGTTTTTCAGTGGATACATCCCATTAAATTTAAACAACGCCATCAAACGAAAGAAGACAAAGAAGACGCAACTGGAGAAAGAAACACAGGAGCACCTTAACGTTACCATATATAAAGGGCACAACAAACATAATAAGGAGAATACTAAAGAAATATCACATCAGGACAACATTCAACACGCACAAAAATAAATCAACGCCTTTCTACAAAATCCGAGGACCGCATAAGGGACAAGGTGTTTATCAAATACCATGCAAAAACTGCGAGAGATCTTATATCGGCCACTCTGGGAGAAATATACGTCAACGCGTCTGCGAACACGAATTGGCAGCAGCAAAACAAGAAGACAACACATCCCTAACGAAACACACCAAAGAAACAAGATACGCTTTCGATTTTAAAAACACAAAAATTTTGGCACTAACTAACTATAAGAAAGTCAGGCAGTACAGGGAGACCATCACGATTTAACGGATGAGAGGGGGAGCTGTCAACGACAGAAATAAATATACAATACTAGCGACAACTTTGCAATTCCTAACTGACAGTTCACAAATTAACAAACAACATATGGCCACAACATATGTAAAGTATTATTTTACTTTAAGTTTACGTATATACTTTACATATTATTAGAACGTAAATCTTCTAATATTTTACCGTACAATAAACATTTGCCATGTTTACTGTATTTTTAATTTTTCTTTAAATTATATGCGTTAATATGTAATCGTTATTTGACTTTTTACGTCAAAGTATAATTCTCGTACATGGTATTTATCCACACAATGAAGTTTCACTTTATTTAATGCGGCTTGGAGTGTTCAAAAACGTCCCTTGTGCGTGAGACTGGCAAACATCAATAATCGCAAAACAACAGTATCAGTGGTTATATAAACCTAGTTAATTAAAAGTTTTCACCGACCGCAGTTGCCTGAAAATTATAGGCCTAATTAAAATAAATTCTAACTTCTGCGGTAGAACTGAATATCTATATTTGACAATAAATAAAGCTGTGTATTAAATAACTGGGATTAATTCGAACATTTATTCAACAAAAACCGACTGTAATTTACCTAATGCGTCAATTTCACTATAATTAGTTTGTTAAAGGGGATTCGCGTCCAAGGCCTTTGCAACACGTGCCTGATTAATCAACAACATTGTACGTTTCTGCCAACAACGTCGATCGACAGCAAATACGCAGCGCATTTTGTTAATCAAATCAGCACTTGACTTAATTTCGCTGGTATTAGTTGAAAATAATTCTATAGTAATCTTTTGCATTCAAGTTTTCAGTTTAAATTAAAGTTGCTTAAATTTATCTACGTACGTATTGTTGGTTTTACATTAGTCAAAATGTCTGACTATTTTGCTACTATTAACTAAAATGGTTAGTGTTTATAGTAGCAAGTGTTTATATACTGTTTTAGAAGTAAAACTATTATTATTATTATATTAGTCAAGACATCCCAGTAGTGGACAAAGGACAAAGGTATATTCCCAAAATCAAGCCTGAGGGATTAAGTTTAACCCCAGGATGCCATTGTCGGGTTTACGAAGCTTAGTGTAAATTTTCTAAATTCTTTTACTTTTCTTCTTACGATTTAAACTCTTTTCTTACGCATTATTTTAAACACTTTTATTAAACATTCTATTTTTTAAATTATTTGTTTTTCAAGAACTAAATCTTAAATTCCGCAAATTCTCCCTGGTTTACTGTTATCTAATAATAGTTCCATTAATAAGTATCAACAATAAGAAGGGCTTTATAATTTAAAAAAATGAACTATGAAATTGTATTTTTTTATTTCCTTTATACACAATTTGTGGTAGTATATTTTGTTAACATTTTAATTGCTTTGGTTAGTGTACATAATTTGTAACATTAGAGAAATAGAATTTTGCAATACTGGTCATCAAAATTGCCTATAGGGCTGTTTTATTTGACGAATTCAACTAAGGATAATTTTACTACATAAATTGTCTCGCTTAAAGCCATAGACATTATTGCCGTAAATGTTTCTGTAAAAATCGTTTTCATTTAATTGTTTATTTATTTATTAAACATATTATTATCAATAGTTACTGTGGTGTAATGTTACCTCCATCAACGTTAAGTTACAAAAGGTCGAGTTTATCCGTTTCTACAGAAAGTGAAGGACTGTTTGTTTTAAGATTAGTATAACTGACTTCAGAACTTAGACTTAAGCAATGTTGAACTATTTCTTTAAATTGCAAACGCATTCGATTCCGTGGAATTTGAATATTTCAATATAGCAAGCGAAATCAAAAGGAACGAAACAAATATTTTTAAATATGTGTATTTTATTTTGTCCAAGGAACAACTAGAACCTGGAAGTAGATTTCAATCGGAAAACCCAGATATATTCTTCCTGTTAATGACAACGTTAGTTATAGAGCAAGCTTCAAAACAGCGTTTTAAATCTATATAAATGAGCTTTGGCAGGTTAAATTATTTGAGAGTCAAAAACTTGCCTATAAATTTGCCTTTTTACTTTACATGGTCTACGGAATGTTTTTCTTAAGAACATGGATTTTGAACTCGCCTGGGAATCGGGAACACCGTCATACAATTTGTTACGGCATTTTCAGCCAACAGGAAGAGTGTATTGATTTACCTAGCAAAGTGGGTGAGTTTTGGATGGGGATAATGTAATGGAATAAAGATGGTCACTGGACTAGGACGTATGTGTGGTTTATTAATGGTATAATTGTGCAGTTAACCTGAAGTTGTACAAGGAAATTCTGCTATATATTAACCAGTGTGAATGTCCAATTCCTTTTTCAAAAACACGTTTCGTCTTCAAATATGAAGACCACGCTTGAAGAACGAGACCGACTTGCAATAGATTATTTTTTCTTAAACACATACGTTTCACGTAATACACAGGTTAAAGATGTTTTCAGACTTAAAATAGACTCATATACTTGTCACTTTTCATAAAATATGCAAAAATTGTACTTTTATAAAAAAAACTTTTGGTTCAACTTAGGACCATACTACATGACCGGGTTTTTAAGAATTAATTTACGTATACCGCAGACTCGAATTTCTATATTTCATTGCTATATTTCCCGGAAAATGGAGCCTTTCTTTAAACGAAAACAAATTTCATATTTTAATTTCCATCCATTTCTATTTTCTATTCGCTATTTTCACTTTCCATTTTTGAAGCCATATTTACAGTCAGTGGTACCAAAGATCTCATAGGTAAACTCATGGCACTTGAAATAATAATTTCAAAGGTACTAAAGCCGCTTGGCTTGTCCATTTTTTACAGCCGATCGCAAAATTTCAATAGGGTAAAACTTTTTGTATTTGGTGTCCTTAACCCAAGGCAAGGCCACAAAAAATATATTTTTTCTTTGGTGATAATTTTATATGTATTATTTTTATTATTAATATAAGTAAAATTAGCATAAGTACATGATGTCTGCCAAAATACATTATTTCTAAACTTTTTAGTAGATTATTATTTTTATTTTTATAAATATTTAAGTAGGAATTACCATGGTATCTTGTAGGATACTTTGTCAAGAAAAGGGTTAAGGCAACGCAAAAGATTTCATATTGATTCATGGAGAGAGGCTCGGCTCCGAGGTTTTGCTCTTGTTAAGTCGAACAGCATTCCTTAAGGTTGTGGTTATGTTAATAATGAATCATCAGTAGAGACAAGAACAAGTAGAACAAATAACGTAAAAACGTGTCTACCTGTCAGTCTCTCTCCCATATGTGACTGCGCGGCTCAACACACACACAATTTTTAACTTGACGGGTTTTAATTTTGCTGAAACGTGAAACATAGGTTGAAAGTTAATAATACCCAAGCAGAGTTAGTAGTTACGCTGGTAGCGTGTCTCCTGAACAAAAGTCCTCTTGACCTTTCACATTTTACGCAGCAAACGTTATTTAAATTAACACTTTTTGATTCACGGAACTGCCAATTTGTTTGCAGGAGCGCGTTACCTACGCAAATGGAAGGAGGGAGAACAATTTGCAATTTGTTTAATATTTTTGTTGAAACTACATTCAGTTTAATGAAATCAGCAACTATTTGTACTGACTTCTGACCTTTCGATTTTCTAAAAACAACTTTTTGTTTTGTGAATTATTCAGTTTGAATAACTTTTTGGGAAAAAATCAGTTTAAATATGAACTCATTTCTTACAGTCAGGACAGTAAACCCTTGTGTTTTGTTGATAAATAAGAAAATCGGGAAGGATGCACTAGGTAATTTGTTTTGAAATACTCACACTCACACACATACACACACATGTTTTTAACATGCTCGTGTGTGTTTATGAAAACCGTACGGGTAAACTTACAAAAGTACGCATTGTTCGCAAAAGTATACATAATATTGTTACGACGGTCTACTTGATCGTCGTAGGTACAGTGGAAAACAAAATAAGTACAAGACACCAATTAAGTCACTATCACCAGCTTTAATTATTACAGTTAAACAGTTCGTAATTAACAACACAGTCTACTACAACAAATCAAATAAAAATTGTTCACACGCAATAAAATGTCACTAACATTAAACACAATTGTATTACAATTATACCGCCTGATTATAAAACGCAACACTTCACTAATAACCACTTGAACGTACACAGTAATAACTCGAACCGCACTGAAAATATATCGCTACTATACTGATTGAACGTCTTTGAGTACTGGTATTTATACCGCCCCAAATTACTAGATTATTCCATAATGCGTGTTAGCGCCAGTATGAACTACGTAATTAACTGCGGCCTTGACACAGTCCGCGCGGCTGGCGGCTTCGAGAAACCTCTCGCGAATGCGTCTAGAGTCATGTATACCACACACATTACAGCGAGATTCTTCTGGCACATTCGACAAACACATAGATTGTTCTGTGATGTCGTAACAATATAATGCATTTTTCACGAAAGTATACATATACATAAAGTATACATAATGAATGCACAAAACAGTTTACTACTTTTATGAATTAATTAACTTCTGTAAGTTAACTGCTCTCCTAAAATGATTGGTAAAAAGTAACAAAATTTTAGTAAATACAAAATCTATAAAATAAAAATCAAAGAAGTTGTTTATCTGCAAGCAGTAAATCAAAATATATACCTACCAGCTGTCAATGGTAGAAACTGGTGTATTTTGAGTTCCCCACACTTCCTTTTGCGTAAGCTTTTGTAGTCATCAGTCGCTGTCACTGATCATGTTCGCCAGTAGTTCCTAAAGTTATTCTCCAGATAACTGCATCCAGTTGTAATCCGTAGCAAACGTTTCCTCCGTAGTAGCTTAGGTTTCATAAACACAGACTAAAGTATGTTTCACAGCCGCTTATTCTCCGTATCAAAAAACGGTGCATCTTCGTTACAGATAACGTTCACTATCGACGATGGCCGAAAGTACTCTCCTTACCCGTTCACATACCGCTTTCAATGGTAAATTAGACATACACCTTGATTTCCTCGTGTATCCTAATCGAACCTACATGTATGCATCTGACGCTTCTTATCGACCGTAGCCCGACGCATTCTTCATCATCCCTAATATTCCGTATCGACCGTAAGCAGTAATGCTTCATATCGTTAACATTCATTGCCACTAACGTTTCATTGTCAGATAGACTGTAACGGACGTACACTTTGTTATCACTAAGGTTTCATGTCAAGATTTAATGGATATATTTTCATCACTGCTCACGTTTCGTACCGACCGTAACCACTAACAATGTTTCTCGGTCGTAATCAGTCGTATTCTTAATTATGTAAGCCGTTAAAGCTTGTACAGGCTACTACGGCACATATCTTCGTCACTGCTCACGCTTCATCACTGCATCGTAGCTAGAAGAATTCTTCGTCACCACTAATGCTTCGCATGGACCATTACCAGACTATTCCTCATCGCTGCTAACTTTTCGTATAGATCTTAACAGGAGGATCCTTCGGCACCACCGAACGTAACCGGACGTAACCGGACGTATTTTTATAACCAGTAATGCTTAGTATCAATTGTTGCTGGAAACATTCTTCCTTACCGCTAACGTCTCATGTCTATTGTTGCCGGGCTAGTCAGGTTTCATGTAGGCCATAAGAGGAAAGATTCTTTATCACCACTGATGCTTGGTATCGACTGCTACTAGACATATTTTTCATACGTGCTAACGTTTCGTATACATTTTATTAGGATGTATTCTTCAGCACCGTTCAAAACAACTATTTGACCGTAACCTGATGTGTACTTTATCAGCGCTAACGTTCCGTATAGATCGTCACCGAGAACGTCCTTTGTCATCGCTGTCGTTTCGCGTCGACCATTGACAGACGCATTCTTCATCACCAAAGGCATCGTATCTAGCATAAAGTGTAGTATTCTTCATAACACAACCGCTATGGTTTCATATCGATCCTTTGGTATTCATCATCACCGGTAACGCTTCGTATCGAATTGCCGGACGTTTTTCTTCAGCACTAAGTATCCGATTGTGTTAACTACTCGTCATTATGAACCCATTCAACAAGTATAATGTGTATATGAAAAATCCCTGTTGCCCATGTATTGTTTCAGTAGAAGCTCACTTTACTAAACCATATCATGTATTCTTCTACTTTCCTGACATTTGTGTTCTATCGTAACAACACAGTTTTTTGGTTTGACACACGCCTTTATATGTCTCTTAAAAACAAACGTTTCGCTCATACTATCATTAGGCGGCACCCTCAGTGGCTTGACTGAGACAGAGCACAAAACCTTGACCACCCCTATTTGTACGGTAAGCTTTACCTACAATGTTACAAACATGCCCATTATTTACAACAAAATATTCTTCATCAAATAACGCAAAAACATTACAATAAAATGTATTTTTACAAAGACAATAGCTATAAGTTGCTGGGATTTTGAAAACGTGTTTGAATTATATACTCAGAGAAATTATTTACATTAATTTTAATATAAATCTTACTTTAAAACAATTCTGACGTTTGTCTGTGGATATCTTATGGGTACTGTAACCCCTCTTTCCACTTTATGCTTTATATACTTTTTTTTTTTTTTTTTTTTTTTTTGAAAGAGAGGCCACTAGTTGTTTAGAAATAGGCGGAAGGCCTAGAGAAGCCAAAAATGCGCTGGGTCCAGTGAGACGGGACTTGCAATAAAACTCGGTTGGTAAACAGTAATAACCCTCTTTTATTCTTGCCCCATAATACATTACATGCATCTATCAGTTACAAGTCCCTTAGGACACAACTATAACAACAAGCTTGATAAATAAATAATCTCAGTTTCAATAAGGCCATTTCAATTCATCCCATATATATATATGGGATCCTTAAACTATATAAATAAACAACATACATCGGGCAACATCCTATAAATTATATAAATCCCCCCCCTGAATAACACTTAACCCTAACATCACATATTGAAACATAGAGACACATATACATATAATATCACCACAATAAAACTCATGTTCGACCTGGCAGACAGACTGTATATTCTATAAAGCCCCCAAAACTGCAATCCTAAATTTAAGCTTACAGCCACAGTTGGAATTAATTCATTAAAAACCACAACCCTTTTACTCCATTAAAAATGAAACCAAACAAGATTTTTAAAAACCGAAAGGATAATGATGACTAATAACTGCGAGATGAGAGTGGCCTGGCAGCCCATATGAATTTATAACAACTAAGAAACTGTATATTATAAGTATATGAAAATCTTTAAATTTCTTTGAACTGTATGGAGTGGTAAAAACCCTTATCTCTTAAGTTTAACAACTGGCAGAATTTTACAAAATGTTAAATCTTGTGTTGCAAATATAGATGTATCCATATATCAGGAATTCGTTCTTTAATCATAATGATTTAATTAAACAGACAGGTCCAGCAAGCAAGTCAGAAACTAAGTTACAATAATCAGTACCACCAGTATGATTTTACAATCTCAAAAATTATTAGTATATGCCTTAAAAAAAATAAAATTTTAATATCAGACACCTGTGTATAAATAATTTTAAAGTAACAGCATGTATTCTAGCAGCTGTGGAAGTGTGCCAGCTTGTGCCAGACCAGGTAAGACAGGTATCAGGCCTGCATGAAACGGTACCAACATGTGCCTAACTTGTGTAAAAAAACTATGTAAAAATTAACACCCGAAAACAACCGGAAAAACGAAACCCCCATCCCTTAAATGCAGAGAAATAATAAAATATGAATCCCGTCCTGAACCAGCCGGAACAGAATTAAGAACCACATGACTTAAACTTAGATTGAAAGAAGTAATAACTATAACGGCTATTGCATAAAAGTCTATGAAAGAAGCAAAAATTAAGCTCTGGCACGCTCCCCCAGTGCAGCACACAATTACAATAATAGTACGTTATAGTTATAGAATAACTTTATGATAGTTATAATAATGTTCATAGTGAATGTCCTGTTGACACACCCTTGATCGGACTGTCTAGCAGTGTAAGCACATAGTTTAAAAAAAAACAATTTGTAACACGGATGTACTGCGGGCCAGGCCAACGAAAAATAATAATAGAGTTTATATCACCTCAATTGCAGCAGTAGAGTTACATCTTTACAGTTGGTTATCAAGCTCCCTCCTCAGAACAGACAAGTGTCGGGTGGTTCATGACTGGTGAAGGCGGCAGTACACCAGCTGAGGCCACATCTCCGTCTAGGTGCGAGAACCCGGGAAGTCTCGAAAAATTAGCCTGCCATCAAGACGAGAAGAAATAACCCAAGTAGACTGTCCGAAAGAGAGAGCTTGTTGTTTCAATGAGAGCCGGAGTTGAACTGCCGATTACATCAGCAACGCAACAGACAGCAAACCTGGCCGCGAGATGGCGCGCGCTGCCTAACAGTGCCTATGCAATTTCACCGCTCACTGACGTTAATACTCGAGGTTATTCTTTTACAAAAATTTATTATACCTTCGATTGCCGGGTTATGCAAACACCGGCACACCCCCACCCGAAAAAGGCAACCCGGTTGCCCCACACTTGAAGTCAGGTAGGGTACCCTGCAGTGTACCCCCTTCCAAAGTGATCCTAGTGGACTTGGTGATCATGGCGGCCCAGCGGTCCTTGCTCTCAGGACAGAGAAACCTCACAACTGCGTCCATTCCCCATGCGACCCTCTCTGCCATGCCAACCCCACGGGACCGCCCCCACACGTCACCCTCTCCGGTGACCATCACCTACTCCCACCGGTCCCACTCACATACCCGTCCGAAGACCAAACAAGGTACCACCCACCTTGGTATGTGAGTGACCGTACTACCTCTCGTCCATCTCTTGGACCGACCAGCCATATCCACCAACAAGGCATCTCCATCCTTGCCATATTGCTGGCCCACATCCCTACACTAGGGCGGACGGCCCCGCTTAGCCAGACAGAGAGGACCGCATCAAGGGCACGCGAACATTAATCTCAACTCTTACTTCACCTTTTGTTCACACACCATGACTAGCAAGGGGGTTTACTTCTCTGTCGACGTCGATACACAATATATATACAACCGTCTCTCTCAACAAAACCCCCAGGGAAAACAACCGGTGAATGCGGCATGGACCGACCCTACAATGATCAACAAACAAATTCCACCACTATTAACAACGAAACAGCAACAGCACATAACTTCTCCATCTTACTTTTAGAACAGGGGAAACTGACGATCTCCAAGACCACGACAAATCTAAGGGCACTCTCCAACTCTCTAACTTTCTCCCTGATAACCTTCCAGAACTGGGGAAACTGACAATCTCGAGGACCACAATCTAAGGTGCACTCTCGGCAAGGTTCTCTAACTCCTTATTGATAGATTCTTTTTTTTCCCCCAAAGGGGAGGGGTAGGAAAATTGGGAAGATGAAACGGGGCACGGATCATTGAAAGGTCAATAGCTAGGACTAAGGGTAAGGACATGGTTCCCTCCGAAAAGGAGAATGACTGGAGAAAACCAAGGCTCGCGTGGGCAGGGGCGCAACCCTGAAGTAGACAAACACCACTGGGATTGTGGGGAACATCTACCCGCTACCCGTTAACCGCTTCTTCTTACCTTTCTGTGCCCCGGACTTTAGGTACTCGTTCCTTCCGGACACCACTCTCTGAGAAACTATCTCGCGTTGAGCTGTACTGACTGGTTTCCTCTGAATCAGAATCAAGGCAACTTACCTCGCTACTTTCACTCCGCTTTGGATTATCCGCATCGTCTAACTCCTCTGCTTTTCTCTCTTCCAACCCTTCCTTTTCTTCCTCGTCTACAATTTCCCCTTGTTCATCCCCATAATCCAAATTAACATCATGACACTGCACCTTCTCACCATCTTCCCGTTTCTCCTCTGATCCATCTTCAACAGCATCTTCGCCCGGCTCCTCACCAATTTCTTCATCGCCCTTGTCACTGACTCCTTCACCAACTTCTTTACTAACCTCTTCTTCAATCTCATTTTCACCAACACGTTCATCATCAACGTCATCGCCATCACTTCCACTACCACCATCGGAACACTGCGCATCCTCGTCCTCCTCTAGTTGCTCACCTGGTCCACCTGAAACTTCTTTCCGTTCCTCGGAATCCTCAACACTACTTACAGAAGGCGTCTGCACATCTTCACACACTACATCATTCTCACTCACACACTCCACGACGCTGCCGGCAAATTCCTCCTCAACTTCTACCTCATCTACTTCTACCACACTTGCAGCATGGACATCCCTGTGTCCATCCGCAAACTCAGACTCTTCAGTCTCCCTAACACCTATAACTATACTTCCTTGTGCAGCACCCGCAGACCGTTCTTCCGCCTCTTCTGTCGATTCCACTCCTTGACCACTTTCAGCAACTACAACGTCCTCAACATTTTCCACCCTGGAATCCAGCTGTCCAGGTTCATGTGCAATGACTAAATTAATCTCTACTGGCGATGGTGAAGCTACACCATCAAGTGACTTCTCATATACCGGCGTAGGCGATGATGATGTTACAGGATCTGGATCCCTCACGAACCGAGATGGAGACACCGGAACAAATTCTGCGGCATCCGGATTCAACCACGACGTCCTCTCTGAGTCCTGCAACTCAGTGTTAACAGACGTTTCCTTGTCCTCTTGTATTGATCCACAGAAGTTATTCCGCTTTTCTTCTTCCGCTTCACCTTCTTCTTCCACTACTCTTTTAGGCATTGGTAATTCCTCTGGAACCTTTAAAGTTTCCTTACTCTCCAAATAGGAATAACGCCTTGCTACAGGCTACCTACTTGCCGATGTTTGTTCCCTAACATAATTTCTTCTTCCCCTGTTAATTTCATACTTATTTCTTTTCTGCGCTGTGGCTGTTGTTACCGTCTTCTCACTTGCCACCCCATTGTAGCCTCCATTACTTCCGGAATATTCAGGCTTTCTGACAGTCTCCTGTGTTCTCCTCCAACCACCATATTTGTCCCTTTTAGATCTTCCTAACAAATCACTGGAGCATTGGGCATCTGTAGCAGCTCTTCCCCGGGACTCGTCAATCTCCTGGACCGTTCTTGAAACCACACACAGCCGTTCAAGGTCCGCAAAACAACGTGGACGGTCCGCGAATACCACGCTTTGCTACCATTTGTAACCCCTCTTTCCACTTTATGCTTTATATAAAAAAAATAAATCTTTTTTTTTTTTTTTTTTTTTTGAAAGAGAGGCTACTAGTTATTTAGAACTAGGCGGAAGGTCTAGAGAAGCCAAAAATGCGCTGGGTCCAGTGAAACGGTCCGCGAATATCAAACGAGATCTTTCTTGGGGATTCAGTCCTTCCAGAATTGCTTGTATAACTTCTGTCTCGGGCAACCCCAACCTTAACACCCGGGCAGCTTTCCGTATATCGTGCACGAAGTCCCCTAACGCCTCTCCGTTGGCCTGCAGACGATATAATAACTCAAACTTAAGCTGGGCACGTCGTCGAATGGGTAGGAAGAAGTTCAACACCTCCCCATGGAAAGCGTCAACACTGCCACCCCGACGTAGAGTGTTGGTGACAAGCTCAGCCAACGGACCCCGGCAATACGGGTATATAAGAGACAAGACCTCCCCATCGGACACCCCCGGGAAATCTGCCAACTGCAGCACCAGGTCCAAGAAAACCAGCAGCTGGTCCTCATCAACTCCATTCACCACCGGAAATTTCTGGAGAACGCCTGAAATGGGATGGGGCAACTTCTGATAGCATACCGCCGCCAGAATTGCACAATTCACAATACACAACAACAAAACAGAAATTCCCACGAAACACCTAACATAAACATGTCTTACAAAACATAGTCACAAAAACAGAAAAACTCAAGTACTATCCTTCCTTTAAGCGACCCCCGGGTTCTCTAGCGCTGCGGAGACCTGGCCTACTCCTGAACCACCTATTAACACCACAGAAGGAAACAAACAACAACCAACAAATACCTAACATACATAACACCAAACACCAATCCGACACGCACGTCTCACCAACACATAACTAGCAAACAAAACTAGTAATCATAATTCCGAAATCTCGCAACACAGGAATTAAGTCGGTGACGGTACCGACTTCCGATCGGGCAATACCGCATCCCGCTATGCCACACGGTATACTTTGACCTCGAATCACTAATATTCTATCACCCAGGCCACGCTCGAAACCCCCCGGCAGTTCAACATCAACAATTTTCCGACCACAATTACCAGCCCTGTGGTGCGATCAGACTCACAAGTTAAGCAACCTAACAATTATACATGGGCATAAAAACCATAAAACAATAACATGACATACATTGGCCTATGTTTTAATTCGGTGATTTCTGAAATTTCACCCAAGTATTTCCGAGTTTGCAAGCCCCGTCACACCCAAGGACCCAAGGGTTCAACCCTAGAATAAACCACGCTCTGCTACCATTTGTAACCTCTTTTTTTTTTTTTTTTTTTTTTTGAAAGAGAGGCCACTAGTTGTTTAGAAATAGGCGGAAGGCCTAGAGAAGCCAAAAATGCGCTGGGTCCAGTGAGACGGGACTTGCAATAAAACTCGGTTGGTAAACAGTAATAACCCTCTTTTATTCTTGCCCCATAATACATTACATGCATCTATCAGTTACAAGTCCCTTAGGACACAACTATAACAACAAGCTTGATAAATAAATAATCTCAGTTTCAATAAGGCCATTTCAATTCATCCCATATATATATATATATATATATATATATATATATATATGGGATCCTTAAACTATATAAATAAACAACATACATCGGGCAACATCCTATAAATTATATAAATCCCCCCCCTGAATAACACTTAACCCTAACATCACATATTGAAACATAGAGACACATATACATATAATATCACCACAATAAAACTCATGTTCGACCTGGCAGACAGACTGTATATTCTATAAAGCCCCCAAAACTGCAATCCTAAATTTAAGCTTACAGCCACAGTTGGAATTAATTCATTAAAAACCACAACCCTTTTACTCCATTAAAAATGAAACCAAACAAGATTTTTAAAAACCGAAAGGATAATGATGACTAATAACTGCGAGATGAGAGTGGCCTGGCAGCCCATATGAATTTATAACAACTAAGAAACTGTATATTATAAGTATATGAAAATCTTTAAATTTCTTTGAACTGTATGGAGTGGTAAAAACCCTTATCTCTTAAGTTTAACAACTGGCAGAATTTTACAAAATGTTAAATCTTGTGTTGCAAATATAGATGTATCCATATATCAGGAATTCGTTCTTTAATCATAATGATTTAATTAAACAGACAGGTCCAGCAAGCAAGTCAGAAACTAAGTTACAATAATCAGTACCACCAGTATGATTTTACAATCTCAAAAATTATTAGTATATGCCTTAAAAAAAATAAAATTTTAATATCAGACACCTGTGTATAAATAATTTTAAAGTAACAGCATGTATTCTAGCAGCTGTGGAAGTGTGCCAGCTTGTGCCAGACCAGGTAAGACAGGTATCAGGCCTGCATGAAACGGTACCAACATGTGCCTAACTTGTGTAAAAAAACTATGTAAAAATTAACACCCGAAAACAACCGGAAAAACGAAACCCCCATCCCTTAAATGCAGAGAAATAATAAAATATGAATCCCGTCCTGAACCAGCCGGAACAGAATTAAGAACCACATGACTTAAACTTAGATTGAAAGAAGTAATAACTATAACGGCTATTGCATAAAAGTCTATGAAAGAAGCAAAAATTAAGCTCTGGCACGCTCCCCCAGTGCAGCACACAATTACAATAATAGTACGTTATAGTTATAGAATAACTTTATGATAGTTATAATAATGTTCATAGTGAATGTCCTGTTGACACACCCTTGATCGGACTGTCTAGCAGTGTAAGCACATAGTTTAAAAAAAAACAATTTGTAACACGGATGTACTGCGGGCCAGGCCAACGAAAAATAATAATAGAGTTTATATCACCTCAATTGCAGCAGTAGAGTTACATCTTTACAGTTGGTTATCAAGCTCCCTCCTCAGAACAGACAAGTGTCGGGTGGTTCATGACTGGTGAAGGCGGCAGTACACCAGCTGAGGCCACATCTCCGTCTAGGTGCGAGAACCCGGGAAGTCTCGAAAAATTAGCCTGCCATCAAGACGAGAAGAAATAACCCAAGTAGACTGTCCGAAAGAGAGAGCTTGTTGTTTCAATGAGAGCCGGAGTTGAACTGCCGATTACATCAGCAACGCAACAGACAGCAAACCTGGCCGCGAGATGGCGCGCGCTGCCTAACAGTGCCTATGCAATTTCACCGCTCACTGACGTTAATACTCGAGGTTATTCTTTTACAAAAATTTATTATACCTTCGATTGCCGGGTTATGCAAACACCGGCACAGTACATTCACTAGGGCAAAAACATATACCTATTTGTGTTACGTAATTTTCATGAACGTAGGTCAATGTTACACGAGCGTTTGTGTGTGTGTATGTTTCTGTATAAATATATTTACAAAAATGAGAGGAAGAGAGAAATTATTACATTCAATTTAATAGGTTAAGTTTTCCTAAAGTTACATTTTTCTGCTATATTTTTTATTCTCTGTCTGTCTTATCCCGCAGCTTGAAGAATGTAATGATCTACTCTTCTTATTTTCTCTAATTATAAACACACACACATACTAGGCCTATACACATATTATATGCTCTTCGATATATTTCATACCACTTTCGTCATCATTGTCATTTTTTCACCATCATTATCGTCCTTGTCTACCCATTTCCGAGCGAATTTCTCTCCAGTCTCCCTCCAGTGATTTCTCCCGGAAATCCAGTACATTACTACAGTACTTAATCACATTGTCGTCCACCTTACAGAGGTTGCCATCACTACATATAATCTCTGTTAACCCTGCAGTAACAATCTGGTAAACTGCAAGTCCACATAACCACATCCCATCTTTGTCTTGCCAAATGCTTACCACCTTGAATTTGGTTTATAGGCCTGTAAATTATATCACCTATTCTAATTTTGTTGCAAACCTTTTTAATTGTTACCTAACTTTCCTTTATATTCGTTGAACAGTATTTTCTATTCGTCTGTGAATTGTTACTGTTATTGTATCATGTGGTATAATTTCCTGAGTCTCTAACCATAAAGAAATCTCAGGAAGCACACTAACTGAAAACGCTTTAATCAAAACAGCGTTTTCTAGACATTTTTTGTTACATTACGGTAAATTTAGAAAACATAATGTTTATTTCCCAAATAACGGACAAATTAATATTGGATAAATAACTATAATATATCGTCAGTAAATATTAGAAATTCACCAAAATAAAAAATACTCCAAATTATATGTACAGCACAAAGTTAATAGGATAAATACTTGGAGATATATTATTTAGGCTCGTGGACTATGGTTTATTTTTCTCTGAGTATTCTATGGAGAGAATAATTGAAGGGAAAATCGAAGGGAGGAATGCCCCATTTATACAGATTGCAGACGCTAGGAACTGCACATCGTACTATGAACTGCTACACGAATGGAGAGCTGCTGCCAACAAGCCTGCTGGACACACTGTTACATACAAAATGTGTGTCGACTAACGAAAGTGCGAGCGTGTGCTTGCCGAGAGAGTCTCAGCTGCGTAATAACAGGCTCACGTGTGACCAATTTCAAACTAACCGGTTCCTTTATATCGTATGAAAAATTCCAAGCAATATCCGTTGCGATGTACTTGTCTACATTTTCCTGGAAATTTGTGTTTACGTACAATGCGTCGTTGTAAAAATAAAAAGGCTTTTGACGTTTCATGCCCAAATCGGATTGAATTTAACACTTTATGGCTGTCAAGAATTCATTTCTTTCAGAACGTACAGTCTTCAGACACCACCTGAACATTATTTTCTTCAGATAGCTGTAAACTATTGTATTATAATAACACGTGAGTGATACAACTATGTAAAAGTGTACGTATAGATAAGTTTGAAGATACCATTGAAACTATGGCACTATCTACACACACGCACACACACACACACACACACACACACACACACACACACACCAATGAGAATTGAGGGACACCTAGTAAACCAAGCGACAGAAACAAATCTATTCAGTCTTTCTTAGTACTATAATATTGGGGAGTAAATAAGAGCCACTCATTTCTTTTGTACTAATGACGACGACGATGATGATGATGATGATAATAACGATTAGTTGTATGAGTTTCAGGTTTTTGTAAAACACGCGTTTTACAATTCGAATAACTTTCAGAAACTTGTCCAAAGATTGTCTTGTTTTGCGCGACATGGCCTGCCCTATTCATTTAATTTTTCGTATATATTCTACTACATTCATGTCACCTGCATTCCCGCAGATACTCATTCTGATTCTTCTCTTTAAGTAGCATACATAAAGCTGAGAAATTTAGCAGTGAAACCAAAGTACACTGAAAAACGTCATTGCACAGTTCCAAAATAGTGGAAGGAGGGACTTGAGGAAAAGCGTAGACACTGAAAAATGTGTACTGCATGCAGTAAACAGTAACGAATTTAAAGCTTTAAGGAGGGATTTAAATAATTTTTAATAATAAATTTTTGATGAAAACCTAAATAACTGTTAAAAACAACAGAAGTCTAAAAGTAATCACAAAGAAACTAAATAATGGAAAACGTAAAATAAATAAACCGAGGATGGAAGATTGAATACAATATCGAACGAGATGTCTTGCAACAAATTGTGAAAAGTTTTATAAGGGACCGTACGAAAGACAGGATCTGTCAATTTCAGAGATTTTTTAGTTTTGTTTAATTTTTGAAACTATTTACAAGAACACTTGGTATGATAAACTTATAAGTTTTCATCCCTTACTTAAATCCAAAATAAATCAAAAGTCTGTCTGGTGTGGGCGTTTGTCTAAGGCGTTTTAATCGTCGTGTATGTCCTGCGTCATCCAGGATCTTTCTCACCAGCCTGATGGGGTGCGCTGTTAGTCTGATTTTGTAGTTAGTATTGTAACGTTTGATTTCTTCTTGTACGGAACGAATCTTGAGGCCCTTTTGTATGACATGGCTTTGCATGTACCACGAGGCATTGACCACTGTCTTGAGTAACATGTTCTGGAAACGCTGCTGGATCTCTACGTTTGATTTTCTTGCTGCCCCCCATAGCTGAATGTTCAGATTGTCCAGGTTAGTTTGAAAATTATTTTATACAGTAGGCAGTTATTCTAAAAGGACACCTGTGATTTTGAAAAAATAGTCAAGCAGGTAGCAGTTAATAGAAGTGGAGAAAAAATGTTGAAAAAATATCACAAAATTTATAAAACCCAGTGCACGACATATTTAATTGAGAAAATACAGCATTTAATTCACAGTACTATATACAATAAAGATTTCCACTTTAAATGAAATTTAACAAAGCACGAGTGGAAGCCAAGAGACACCGAGAAAGGGAGAAAAGTAAGCGTACATAAATGATGTAGACAGAGAAAGTCAAAGGGAAACGGAAAAGATACAAAGGAAGTAAAAGAAAATATATAGAGGTTTCACTAAGCTTCAATTTTTATGGAGATTGATAAGGATAAATATGAAATACGACACGCAAATAAATAATAACAAAGAAACTAACTTTGTAATAATAGGGTCGTTAAGGCAACTAGATAAGGTGCGGCGAGAATGTGGGTTAGTAGGTGATAAGCAGCTAGCTAGCGTGTGATTAATTGTGAGTTTGGAATTACTGAACTTTATAACAAGAAGCGCACACAGTTGTTAACTACGAAAAATAAATAGCTCATTACGTCTTGCCAAAATAACATTTAGTTACGCAAGAGACATAACTTTGAATTTATTCGTTTAAAACTGGAATAAATCAGTTTCTTCTCTGAAAAAGAACCAAAACTTTATTTTACAGAGATAAAGAAAATTCTTTTTGTTAGTGTACCAACAAGTTTTTACTTTTATAATGTTTTGTTGTTAACGGAATTTACATTACTTTAATTTATATGAGAATTTATATAAAGTTATATTTATTTACATTTTTGACTTCATAACAATACCACTGCTGACGATTACACAACACTAAAATCGCTTCTATCTGTGTCGGATCTAACTTTGTTTTTGTTCGAAATTTGTCGAGACATCACAGGTTACCGAGAGTAGTGCTGCGGGCTCGTTCTCTAACTCCTTCCCAAATCAACGTCAGAAATTTATGAACGTGACATTTGGATCCAAGAAACATTTAATTAATATTTTATTTCACATTGGAAATACGCTTTTTCTGATTAAATCTCTTAAAACATTTATAGCTATTCCGTTGTACAAATACATACATTCCTATTAGCTCTCCTCTTCTATTCCACCTCCCTCCTCCTCCTCACACAAACACACACACACACACACACACACACACACACACATACACACACGAGGGCATACTATATGTATACGCGTATGATCTACTGGTCCTAATGGTTATTTTGTTTGTCCTCCGGACGAATTATGATAATAATAAAAATTCCACTTATGCAGTTTCGATTTCGCTGAAGATCTGTGCTTTATATACTCTAGACAAGTAAGGAAAACTGGGACAGGCAGTTATACATACAGCTCAACAGTCTACGTATTCTTACCAACAAACCTTCCGTAAAAGAGTGTGTGACAGAAACAGTCTAAGCAACCATACGACCATATGACACACACAAGTTTTAGGACTCTTAATGTATGTTTATAGTACCAAATAAAAACTGTTCGTCAAATGGTTACGTAAGCGTAAATATGAACTCACATAGCGAGGGTATGTTTAATAAACATTGCAACCTGGATTACATGAAATGGAAATATATCAATAAAATTTACATATAACACCATGTAATATTAACGGTTTTATTAGATGCACATCACACTTTTTATTCAATTTTACCAGATTTAAGGCCTACCCTTCACGATTATTTGCATAACTGTATAACTGTGTTTACAAATCAGCACTACATCACAGAAAAATTTACATACACGCACTACGTTTGATAACCATCGGTACTTAATAATTATCCTCTTTAGCTAACTTGCATATTTAGTTTACCGTGGCAAATAAAAATTTCATTGTTTTAAGTGTACTTGTTCAATGCGTTTTTTAAAGCTTTACAGTGTCTTAGGAAAACAAAACATCAAGTCAGGTGTCCGGTAAAAGAACTGCGTTATCAGTAATGAACCTTAAAATATTGTTAGCTGTAAAAATTCCTCATGTTTTAACATTTTAAACGGTTTTAATGACTAGACCGCATTCGCTCATTCTTTTCAATGGAGTTACAACTTTTACCGAGCCCTGGCCACATTTGACCTATTACAAGCATCCCGGTTTAGTACCTCTCTCCCACCCTCTAATACGTGACATCCTGCAAGATTCGTTTGTTTCGATACTTTTCTTCCTCATTCTTAGTTTTTCAGTGATTTTTTCCCTCCGGTTGACATGTGTACACTTTCTGTGAGACTCAGGCTTCCGGTATTCGCAATACGCGACCCGCACATTCCAGGCAGTTTGCTTTTGTACGGTTCAAGAGTTTTGGTTCTCTGTATAGCTCGTTCACCTGTCCGCATATTGTATGCAGCACTTTGCATTTAAAGATGTCCAGCGTGTTGCAAGACTTCTCTCTCAAGTCGTATTTTCCAGTTAGCATTTTTAGACATCATAATGGATGTAATAGTAAACAAACAGAGATGTAAGAGAGGATGTAATGTGGTTTTATAAGAACAACATTAGTATTCACCCAATAAAATGTTATAAAATATAAAAAGCCATTCATTCTTTGACGAACCAGAAAACACTGGTTTCTCTCAACAAACTTTGCGATTTAAACACCAACGTTATTCCAGCTGTGTTATCGGAAACATTGTACAAGACTCTGTGTGTGTGATAGGCCTACTACACACAGATGGTGAGAAAGTGTGTCAGACGGTGTTTAAGTCCAGCGTGTCTGGGCCACTGAAGTCTATCAAGTGTCATAATTTTAATGCCCCTATTAGTAACGTAATTTTTTTCACGTGGACATTTGACGGACTATGAAAGACACATTTACGACGTCTAACGAGATACACAGACAGACTATTTAGCTCCAGTTGAATTAGAATTCATAACATGGCTTTAAAACGAAGACAATTACTTAGGTTACGGTTAAGTGGGGAACCCGGGCAGAACGGAACCCTTTGTGTTCAAAAGGTCATAAAAACTATAAAAAATCCTCAGAAATTAAAAAAATTAACACATGCGTTTATTGAACATTTATAAATACATAAAATTAGCAGACGTTACCTACAACTTTACACACATACTAGGAAACTGAAAAACTGTGTAGTACTGCAAAAATTCCCTTCTTCCCCAGTACCAGGGAAAAATAGATCACGCACATAATAGATTGGCAAAATAGACTGAAACCTCTAAGTACATTTTTTACTACAATTTAAACTATTTCAATGTAAGAAGCTTGAAATTTAATTAAAATAATCTATAATACATATAATTTTTAAAAATATATTTATAACACAATATTTTATTTAATTAATAATGCAAATTTATTAAATATTAATTAATTATCTAAAAGTCATTTGTAAGCTGAAAGAAACATAGTCGTGTAATAAATGAAACTGTAATTATTACATTTTTCAAAAATTTTTAATTACAGTATTTATTTTTAAAACAATAAATTGTTTACTCCTTTGAAATATTTTTGTTAATGTTCACACAAAAATTCAGCAGTTTATAATTATAAATTCAAACTTGTAAACATACATGTTTTAATGTTTAATATAAAACGTAATCACAAAAATGCTTAAATGAAATTTGTCTGACACGTAAGCTTAGGTTGTTTGGTCTAGAATCTTTAACCACAAAGTTCGCAGGTGTAAGACGTATCATCATCGTCTCTTCCAATGTCCGCACAAGAACTGTGTGCTCATTTATGGCACTTGCTGGAAGCAATCGAACCTTCTATTGACTGTGAACAAAATTCAGTGCAATAAAGGTTTCATCAAAGATAAAGTCCTTTGAACTCTTCTCTGCTTTTCTCCGTTTGGGCATATTTTTCTGTAGTTTTTCCATCTCTTGTAGGCTCGACTGACGCAGGCGAGAGCTCGTTTTTAATTTTTTTGTTTCTCCTCTTTGGTTTCTGGTTAACTGCTGAACCACAAATTGAATCAGTTAACTTAGCTTTGTAGGGTGACGAAGGGTGATGACTTTATAACATATGCCTGTAAATAATATTACTTCTGATGAATTATTTATTTATTATATATAATTCATATTGTTAATATTTATTTTTATTGAACAAGTAAATGAAAATTAAAAATAACAGTCAAAAGTCGATAAAACTGAAAAAGAGATAAAAATGCAAACAAAGAATTCTGGGGCAGAATGGAATGTTAGTCCAATCTGTGCCACCCCAGAGTACAGGTTATGTTTAATACTAAATACTTAATCATGGCCTCGACAATGTGCAACGGTAAATTCATAAAAAGAATGCTAATTTAACACATTTACACTTACTGATAGTAATACTGCATAATACAAAAGCGTTTTCTTCCCTCAGTTGTTTAAATGTCTTCAAATAATACAACTCCGAATGCAAAAACCACTGAATCACTAGGTATAATGCTTATACTGGAAGCAATATGGCGAAAATAGTTTGGCTGTCCTCCTTTCTCTTCATTCCTCTCTTTGGCTGTTTAGTTTTAAGTAGTCCAACTAGCCTACGCCAATATACAGACACAGTAAATAAGGGGTTCCGTTGTCCCCCGGGGTTTCGTTCCACCCCTACGATAAACTACATAAATATAAATGTGTAAATCAATATTACAGTAGTACTCATAGTAACTATAACAGAAAACATTATATTCTTGATTATATTGAATCCTGTGGGCGTACCATATATACAGATAATACATACAGATATAATGCGTAGGCCTATATGGCGCGAGGTATATGTATACATATTGATAAAAATTATAAATATTTTTAAAATTGTTATATTGACTTTGAATCAATTCTTTTTCACTAAACATGGAAGAAAATAAGAGTGCCTCCAATGTAAGTAAGTAGGGCCTCGGGCCTACGTCAATTACCTAGCAAAGAAATACAATAATTCGTTTTATTGTCTGACAATATGCATAATAAATAATTTATTTTTTTATAAAATTGGCAGACGTTACAACTTTAACATTGTGAATTAAAATTTTGTACTTGCAATTATTTACCATCTTATAATTCATAAATTCATCTGTTTCTTAGTAAGTTTAATATTGATCAGTGATCAGTGCCCTGAAACATTTACACATACGCATAAACATAACCATTTTATTAAACAATATGCAATAAGATTGGAAAATAAAATGTAAATATCGAAACACAGTTTCCTAGGAATAATATCGTTACCAAACATCACCATCAGAAGTAGTATGCCATATAAAATTATTTTGAGAAGTAAGTTTCGTAATTATCTTTCGAAAGTAACGTTTCGTAAGTTTTAATTAACAGGTCCAATGTGTATCCAACAATGAGAAGAAACAATGTACGAGGGATATCTAGAAAGTAAGATCCGTTTTGAAATATTGCCATGGTATCGATGCTATCACGCTGTTGCGCATGCGAGGCGAGTTTGTTGATTCGCTGACAAGGCAATAACGCCATCTGTAAACATCTATGCACTAAGTAAGCTTTGTTGGACGTGTTAATAATGTCGAAGAAAGTCGAGATGTTCGAAGCGTGTGAAAGCGGGTGTGTGATTGCGAAAGACATTAAACCAACTTTAATGTATGGTCAAATTTGCAATGCTTATGGAGAAGAAGCGATGAGTGATTCGATGGCACAGAGATGGGTACGACTTTTTAATGAAGGACGCGAAAATTCAATGTTTTACGGAATGGGCGTCCATCTTTAGTGAATGGCGATATGTGGACCTTTGAAGAGAAGATTACAGAGAGTAGACGATTCAACATGGCGTCGCTTTCCCCCCACTTTTCAGTTTCACGTTCACTCGTTCATGAAATTGTGTCTGAAAAACTAAACTACTAGAAATTGTGAGCATGCTGGATTCCAAATATTAGTCACCAAGGACGAAAATGGATGTCACACCTCTGAATCAAAACAACAGTCCATGATGTGAAAGCACAAAGCACATTTCATCGCCCACAATAAAATATGTCGAGTCAACGTTTTCCTCTCGGAAAATGATGAAAATGATGTGCACAGTCTTTTGGGGCAGAAAAGCAATTGTGCTTATGGACTTCTTGCCTCGAGGCTCTACAATCAACTCGGATGTATATTGCAAAACGTTTAAGAAATTGCGTCGTGCGATCCAGAATGAGCGACATGGAATTCTTACCAACGGTATTGTATTTATTCATGATGATGCTTGCCTATACACTGCCACTACAACGTATCTCACAACTTTCGGATCATTCGATCATCCGCCGTACAGCCTAGACCTCGTAGAAAAGCGAAAATCATCTTTTCAAACATCTGAAATCCTTTCTTGGTGCCAAGCGGTTCCATAACGACGACGAACTCAACCAAATTGTTAATAAGTGGTTCAAATCACAGGAGGAAAGTTTCTGCAACGAAGGTATGCTATAAAAGGTACTTCAAACAATGACGGAAACTATGTAGAAAAGTATTTTAAGGTTTGTACTTCAATTAATAATAAAAATGTTTTGTACCATATATTATTTGTTTGTTTTAATAAAATCAAACTTACTTTTTGCATATCCTTCGTATTTCAGCAAATGAAGGATGTTTATTAATAATATTGAATAACGATAATAACCATAGGGTATTCCAATTATATTGAAACTAAACAGAACCAACTAACGATTTTTTTTTAACAGATAAATAAGAGTACAAATTATGTGTTTTTGAGCTTTTCATAAATTTGCGTTTATTACAGAGGACTCGTGTAGATGGCGTATAGTTACTATCTCCCATCGTCTGAGCAGTTTGTCCTACAGAGAAACACTTTCAAAAGAATCTGTTTAGGAACAAAGTTTGTATGCTGAGATTGCTTATATCTTGAGATATGTTAGTGGGGATTATTCTCCAGATCCTTAGAAACGTACGCATCTTAAGTAAAGCATATTTATTAAATAAGTGGTAACATAAAAAAACGCTATTACATATTCTAAATTATGTTTAAACTGTTTATACTATATTTACTATATGTATTTAATTGTGAATATAGAAAATTAAACTACGTTTTCCATGAATTAACTGACAAAATCGCAACCAGAACACAATAATGAATTTTACAATGTTTACTTGATACGCTTGGCGTTGTTGTGTAGAGGTACAGTAAGGGGAGTGTTGTGTGAACGAACGGGTGGCGTTGTTGTGTAGAGGTACAGTAAGGGGAGTGTTGTGTGAACGAACGGGTGGCGTTGTTGTGTAGAGGTACAGTAATGGGAGTGTTGTGTAGAGGTACAGTAAGGGGAGTGTTGTGTAGAGTGTGTAGAGGTACAGTAAGGGGAGTGTTGTGTGAACGAACGGGTGAGGGTTGTTGTGTAGAGGTACAGTAAGGGGAGTGTTGTGTGAACGAACGGGGGGGTTGTTGTGTACAGGTACAGTAAGGGGAGTGTTGTGTGAACGAACGGGGGGGTTGTGTACAGGTACAGTAAGGGGAGTGTTGTGTGAACGAACGGGGGGGGTTGTTGTATACAGGTACAGTAAGGGGAGTGTTGTGTGAACGAACGGCTGGTTGGGAATCTGCGCGAACGAAAATCCATGTAGGTTCTTTTGTCTGTTGTATACTCTACATAAACTATACAGTAGCTTTTGTTCCCAATAGTGGGATGTGACGGTTAGAATAACTCGGCTTAATACCCACAAACGGGTAAACATCGTATAAGACGGACTCTAACACTGCGCCACATTTATTACTGTACATTTAAAATAAAGAATTTATTAACCTTAAATGTTGATGTATTATAAAGCAAATAAAGTGATTAAATATTTTATTAATTAAAATTTGGTTTTATTTAGTTATGATTAAAACTTGGCTTGTATTCATTGTCTGTCATAGAAACGAGATGACAAATCAGCGAATGGCACCACCCCCTTGTAATGCCCACTACGTGACCGTTCGAAACAGGAGTTAAATTTTAAGCCCGAAAACTCATATATACGTGACATAATCTGTGTACACTCCACGGCTGAAATCTGAGAGGGAACATACACTCGATTCGAATATCGAACACATTTCATATAATTAAAGTACGTGGAAAATGCATTAAAAATTGTAGAACTGTTTTAAATTGCATAGTAGGCAGAATTTCGTCGTCAGCAGTTTATAATTGCTAAGTTTTCGTGATGTTTACATAAACTATTTGGTTGTAAAACTTGAGAACTTGCTTGGAAACGTTAACGTATATTTCATATTTTAAATATAAAATTAGAAAAAACGTATGCATTCATGTCTTTAATGTTCTGTTTTTCAAATTTTAGGTTTGAAAGATTCGCTTTTCGATTTGTCGACGTACCCTATATAAACATACACGTTACACTGTTTTATTTTTAACTAATTCAGGTTAACGTGTTTTGGTCATTGACGTTTGTTGACTAAAGTGCCCGTTGCCTACAGAACGAGGGGGTTATCTGTGACACTTTCTTGATAGATTGTTTGCTAATGAACGTCACGTGACAGCGTAATAAATTTGTTGTCTTTCAGTGGCCTTACACTCTGTTTTCCACGCATGTACATACACCAATGTGGAATTGGTCGTCTATTATATTAGAATAAGAAGCAAATTTCTCTCGATCTCTGTTATACGTTTTACAGAAAGATAAATTTTCCTACTAGTATACTTTTATGGAAAAAATAATTATATGTAAATTACTTAGAAAAATTATATGTATATGTAAATTATATTATCGGCTTAGAAAAAGAATACTTAGTATTATGATTTACCGTGAAACCTTAACAAAACACCGTTGCAAAACAAAAGAATACTGAGAACATTCTTCAACAGTGTTTTGTAGCAAACCTAATTGTGGTAACAGAAAGTCATTTTAGGTTACAACTGTGCTGGTTCTTTGAATTATTTCTATCAGTTTTGTTTCAATCTGTAAATTTGAAAACGTGTATAAAAAAACCTCGATTGAAATTACTTTTCGTTCTTTACAATCTTTCAAAGTTGTGATATAAATAATTTCTAGAACCTCGTCTTTTATTATAAAAAATAAATATTTCGGTAAAATACTCATTCATTGACTAAGAGAAATACCTATCCGTAAAATTTTCGTCTAAAGTTACCCTTGAATCAACGTATATCACAAGGTCAGCTCAATGTAGCTGTTATTGTGTTACTGACAGTGTATACTCAACGAACCTTCAGTGTAAAATGTCAAAATGTCAAAAACCAGAGACAACAGTACTATCAAAAGTTATACTAACTACTTTTATCTAATTTACGTTTATTCCAAAAAATCTCTTTCACAAATTAAATAGTCTCTCACGAGCCACTTACAGTTCACAATCTTTCTTAAATGGGTAAATTAATCACAAGGTTAAAAAAATTGTATACAGTAACAAATAAGCACTTGAAACAAAACGCCGTGCCGACAAAACTCTGAAAATCATAATCCTCACACACCAACGTACGACTGTACTTTTTCTGGCGTCGGTTGCATCTGTTATAAACAGACGTCAGAATACTGGTTCGCAAATGGTCCAGCGTTTGCAGAATGTTTCAACGCTTCCACACGTCGGTTACCAGTAAAGACGTTTCTCAAGATTTGTAATACGTTTCTTATTTAATAATTTTCCAAGCTGTACCACTCTTCGTTTTTTAAATACAACACATTTGTTCCATTTGTTCGCTTGGGAACAAGCGCGCGAGTGCAAACACACGCGCGCGCGCGGCATATAAGCCTATTGTTTATCTTCTCATTATCGTCATCATTATTATTACAACCGCCTCAGGCATTAGACCCACAACGTGTTGCGCTCTCCAGTCGGCGGCCGTGGTACATCTCACACCACATCTCCACCAGAGTGGAATCGAGTCTGTGTTTTACCACAGGCAACGACGAGGAGCACGGAGGAAAAGGGTGACTGTTACTGACTGATGTCCGCTTATCTGGTGTGGGCTTTAGCCTCGTCAACAAAACTCCTCCATGCTTCCCTGTTCCCTGTTCTTATTCCCATGCTAGCAAAATCTTCTGTTACGCCACCCATCCATCTCATTCTTGGTCTGCCTCTACGTCTAGTAGTATATAATCTTACCTTCAACATTCTTTCAGGCATTCTTTGGTCAGACATTTTTCCACATGTCCCAGCCAACCCAATCTCTGTGATTTGATGAGTTTCACTCTTTTCCATGCATGAGAGCCTGAAGTTCATTGTTTTTGCGTATTCTCCAACTGCCTTCTTCTCTTAGTGGGCCATACATTTTACCCAATATTTTGCGCTCAAATGATTCTAAAGCAGCTTTGTCATGCTCTGTTAAGGTCCACACCTCAGATCCATGTGTAACAACTGGTCGCACCACAGAATAATATACCTTGAGTTTTATACCTCTTGTAACAAGATTGTTTTTAAACTGTTACTGACTGGTGTCCGCATATCTGGTGTGGGCTTTAGCCTCGTCAACAATACTCCTCCATGCTTCCCTGTTCCCTGTTCTAATTCCCATGCTAGCAAAATCTTCTGTTACGCCACCCATCCATCTCATTCTTGGTCTGCCTCTACGTCTAGTAGTATATAATCTTACCTTCAACATTCTTTCAGGCATTCTTTGGTCAGACATTTTTCCACATGTCCCAGCCAACCCAATCTCTGTGATTTGATGAGTTTCACTCTTTTCCATGCATGAGAGCCTGAAGTTCATTGTTTTTGCGTATTCTCCAACTGCCTTCTTCTCTTAGTGGGCCATACATTTTACCCAATATTTTGCGCTCAAATGATTCTAAAGCAGCTTTGTCATGCTCTGTTAAGGTCCACACCTCAGATCCATGTGTAACAACTGGTCGCACCACAGAATAATATACCTTGAGTTTTATACCTCTTGTAACAAGATTGTTTTTAAACTGTTACTGACTGGTGTCCGCATATCTCAGCCACACTGCGGTTTTGCCTCAAACATTGTTTAAACGGGGTTGGATTGACTCGACCTTGAGCTGCAACCGTAGCACAGTACAACGAATGAGCGTCGTGCAGTGCTTTTCCACAACTTTTCCAGTATGCTATCCAACCATCTTTTGTCTTCTACAGTTTTAGGTTTCATTGTTTTTTACCCAATGTAGTCTATCGACTACATTACTACTTACGTACATTACTACTTATCGACTACATTATTATCATACGTACTAAATTTTAAAAGTAATGATATGCTGAAACAACTTTTCGCCGAAATAATGTTTCTGACTCTACATTTTCTTTAAGCACAAACAACCAGCGTTCCGTTTGTTTTCTTCGGTAGCGTAATAACATGCGTGTCTTATTAGCAAGAATTCTGCGAAACCTCATTTCGTTTCAAGCAATTTTCTCTCTCACCGTAAGAAAACATACGTTTTACCTATAAGCAAGAAATTATTAAAAGCACACAGATTTTAATAAAAATATGGTTGTAATAAATACAGAACTGTGTTTTGTTACATTTTTTACGTTTGTGATTTTTATACATGGAATGTAGTCATGTGTTGCAAAGCTGTTGGCAGTACGGAAGGGAACAAAACGTCGCCCTTATTGTTTGCCAACGAATGTGAGTGTGTGTGCATTCGCCACTTGCAATTACGCAACCAGCTACTGCGACAATATGTCATAATGAAAATCGAAGTCTCTCTCTCTCTCTCTCTCTCTCTCTCTCTCTCTCTCTCTCTCTCTCTCTCACTCTCCCTCTCTCTCTCCTTCTCCCTCTCTCTCTCTCCTTTTCCCCATTCCCTGTCGCCTCTGTCACTCTCATACACACAGATACGCACATATACTTATATATACTTTTTTTTAGATAATTGTCTTTGCATGACATTTGAAACACACAGAGAAAAGTTACAGAACTCTGTATTCGGCAAAAGGATTTTCGTTCAACTTGTTGTTATAATTTCATTCCCTTCTTCCCCGCAACATCAGAATATTTTTGCTTTTTATCAAAAATATTTTCAACAAAATTTATAAGGTTTTGAGATTTTTGCACCGTTTAAATACTAGTACTTCATAAACGAAAAAAAATTACGTCAAACGTAAATAAAATTACATGATATTTGTCTTAATTCAGTATTATAATATGCTGCCATATTTGTTTAGCCTGCATAAATGTATATGTTATAATTTCTGTAAAACATTATTTATTTAACTTTAATGAAGACTGCTGTGGCAACACGCATATATGCAGAATAAAAAGCAAATATCATGAGATAAAAGATATTATATTCCAAAATAACTCTTGCACATTATAAAAAGGGTTTATTGCCATTCATTCGCCAAAGATACGAATCAGTTTTATAAAAACTGCCAAAGATTGCCAAAGATTGTCAGCGCGTCAGTTTTAAAAAAGTATCGTGTTTGTTTCTAGCTGATAAAAATTGCGTTGAAGCCAATTGTAACTATGCTTTCCATCTGAAAGTTTGATTACAACGATTGTAAATAAGACATCCATGGATAAATTTTGTGGTTACTCAGTAGCTAAAAAAGTAAAATTCTGAATTAAATTTTTTATTCTAATCTTAGTTGTTAAAACTACGACTAGAATTATCACAATAAGTATTAAACAATGTTATTTTAATATAAAAGCCAAGTGACCTTGCCACAATATATTTTTAAATATATTGAGACTTGAAAATTATCTGTATACTGGATAACATCCTTTACTGTTTATTTTATTTATTCTGTCTGTGTTTGTTTCCAGGTAAGCACACAATCAGGTGGAGAGAAAGTACGTACATATTTTGGGAAATAAAGTTCGACGGTATACTGTGAATTGCGTTCTCCGTTTCTGAGCACCAGTAAGTTATGAAAGTATCAGAAATATAAGCCATAAATATAGAAAGTAACAACAAACAGATTAAACTTGTCACTGCTTGAACTAGAGGAGGCCATTATTCAAACCTAAGGTAAAATGCTGTTCTAGACGGCTTACAGAGTGTTTCTAAGTAAAAACCAGCACTTGTGTCGCACTGCTACAAGAAATATTGAATAGAGTGATATTAAAGGGCTGGCTCCTGTGCGGCGAGTCGCCATTTTGAACTAAGCTGACAATTATTCATACACATCCTGCTGAATATAAAACATTTGCGACTGCAGTTGTTAGGGCAGGTTCCTCTCCACCCCGCCCATTTCAACTTCTGTTTCCAAGCTTCGCGTATGAATAACGTCCATTTTTTAATTTTTACAGGCAATTCATTTTAACGCGAGATTTGTATTTGGATTAAGTTGTTTTCATAACACCGAAATCTGCTAAAAATGCGTAACAATCATTTTATATACACCACGTTGAGTTTAAATGATTCTTATACGTTAATATTCTATTCTTTACGTAGAATGTTGCATATACGTGTAAAGCTTTGGAAGATTTTAAACCGAAAAGCTGAAATAGATTTTTGAATTTAAATCAGTGCCGAGAACGTCAAACATAAAAGACACACACACACACACACACACACACACACACACATCCACATATAAAAATGTAGCAGGTAGAATGAATATGTAATGAGATGCGCAAATAAGTATAGCCTAAATACAGAAAGTTGTATGAAGAAGGCAGGAAATAATTAGCAATATTTTCATATTAGGTAGCCACGTATAAAGTGAACAAGAGACTGTTCAACAGAAAATAAGGGTAGAAACTATATTCCTGTTCTTAAGGGAGTAGATATCCCCAAAAGTGGCTTCCGAATCAATGTAATCCCTATATTATAAATAAATTATTATCTTACACGTATCCGATTCCTCACTTGACTTAACACTGATTCCTCCCTTGTCTATGTATTTATGTGTCTTTACACTAAATGACCAGTGCTGCAAGGAGAATGTTTAATCATAAACAAAAGTTCGATACTTTTATTATTTACTGTTGATTAATGTAACTCTCACCATAAAAATTAGTTCCCTTTTCAACGCAATTTCGAAGTTTGAGTGAATTTGCGGCTTACGTTTTTCAAGACACCAGATCCTTGAAAGACTTGGAAGGCCTGGAGTCAGAAACTTCGCAAATGAATTCTGTAATTTCACACAATACCGTAACAAGTGCAGTAATATAAAGCAAATGAAGTTGTAGCCTTAACTTTATCTGGTTTGAGGGAAGGTCACAATTTATAGTTTCACACACAACAAAGAACCAGAAAACGTTAGTCAGGTTAATTAAAATCACAATTGTTTAACACAAAATATAGCTGATGTTATCCTCATAGGAATCCATTGGGTCCTAAATTTACGAACTTCGAGATCAAACAATTAAAAACTTTTATACAAACAGATTCCACAGTTTTATAACTCTTATTTTTATAATTTTTAAAAATATCACAGTAATATTTTTTAATAAAAGAGGAAGAATTTAATACAAAATTTTAGTTGATATGGTGACGACTCATATTTCGTTTAAAAACCAATTAGTATGTCTGAGAAATGTAGGCCTACTCTACATTGCACAATGTAAGTAACTGTATTATATAACTGAATCGTTTTATCTGTTTACGCATGTTCTACAACGCTTCATTTTCGTTTTGACAAAGAGAACATTTTTCTGTAAACTAGGAATGTGTCTGATCGTAAATTTGCACTTAGAGTTTCAACTTGGTATCGCAAATACTAAATTCGCTTACAGAATTTTTAATAAGAATAAATAATAAATAAGAATCTTTTTTTAGTACAGTTCTATTATTATTATTATTATTATTATTATTATTATTATTATTATTATTATTACTTTATTAATTTAAATCCTTATTTATTACCTTAATTTTTATTATATGCTACAAGTTTTATAAATTTTATTGTATAAATTATATTACTTACAAATTAAATTTTATTAAAGTTTTCTAACTTACTTGAATTATTTATCTTATTTTATGTAAATTTATAAAAACCCAAAATTGTATAAACTTTATTCAGTTTTAGTGCACCTTGTGTAGGCGAAGATACAGAAATGTGAAAATTTAATAGCAATGTGGTATGAGTTGTATCGTTTAATGTTGTTATCTATTAATGGCTCCAGTGCACAGAGTTAAGGTTTAATTTAACGCTGAAATTTAACTTCGGAGCTGAAGGTACAAGTTACTGTCAATTAACTGCCTTGAATGGTCTTTTTTTTGTAGTAAGCAAACCGTTGGTAATATCAAACTAACATTAATCAAAGCAGAGAATAAAAGTGAGGCTCTATTGAACTATTTACACTTTAAATACTATTATCATAAATACTTTTTATTCGTGCACTTTCCATAAAAGCACAACCAGCACAAGAAGCAATAAGACAAGTTTTAAACATTAAGAAAATAATTTACTGCCATTAGAATCACGAAACCTAAAACAAGTTTACTTTACGTGCAGAGGAACCCTACAACCACCACAAATTGAGTACAGTATTTCCCATTTTAAATTCCAAGAATCCAGCCAATTTTATGATCCAATTTTATCCAGCAACCGACGCATTTTTTGTTTCCAGTTTTGGTATTGTGATACCTTTGAAAAATTTCACCGTTAGCCGTCTGTAGTATTTCATCATTAGTGAAACCGGTGAGTATTCGCTATACCTCCTAGGCATTATTTATTAATGAGTAGAAAGCGTCAGCTCATCTTTAAAATATGTACTAAGATTATTATGTACGTGTTTTTACAATATTAATGAATAATTAATTTCTTTTCTTAATGACGAGGAATTTATTTTATGCCGGTGGCAATTCTGTAAGACGTTCAACGTCGGTCAGAACCAAGCCTCTTCACATCTCATGGAAATTACGATGGGATGTACCATGTACTAAAAACGTACTAAACTACAAACTTTTGTGAACACGCTAACCCAACGCCTTCTTCATTAGAGACCTTCTTGTCTCTGTCTATATGTCTGTTTGTCCGTCTGTCTGTCTGCCCCCCTCTCTCTGTCTCATAAACGTTCATTCAAGCTCCACAGCAGCACTCGAGATAACTTTATCCATCTTTAGACTATATTAATTTTAAACTTAACACGTAAAACTTGCTACTGCTAGTTTTAAATATATTAATTACATTAAAATCACATCACAAGAAATGTGTAATGTATTTCTCTAGAAGGAAGTACTTCAAGACCTGCTCGTTATTAGATACAGGCCTAACAATGCGATTATAAAACATTACAAAATGACAATTAAAAACGAATTTAACATTTAGCCAACGCAGTTGGCAATGTTTTGTTCTAAATACATATTGTGAAGCTATAAAGCAAAAGAACAACGACAATCATTACTTGGCTACAAATCTTCGTTTAAGCCTCAGTAATCACACACATCTTTGCTCTGAAATTCGTAGTTACGTGATTCCTCATCTCACAAGGTTGTCGGTTCATAGAGTAGGACTTTTGTTGTTATTTTATTCTATCAACATCAGTTTAATGTTTGTTGTAGAAGTGGTAAGTTTCCTTAGTTCTTATAGTGAACTAAGGATATTTGAGTGTTATTTGATACTTAGTTATTTGTTCAATAGTATACAAAATACTGTTACTATAACGTCTTACCAACGTTATAACGTCGGGAACCAGTGCGTAATTGCCTCAGATCAATTGCACGGGCTGCCATAGTTTTAATCAACTTCTTATGAATATTTTAACAAGCAGTAGTAGTTAGAATGAAAAAAATGTTTGTTGGGGTGTTTGATGATTTATTCACTCAGTATTCTGTGTTAAGTAATGACATCTCTTTATTAGGTGCTATCCTTTATAGTTCTACATGGATTTGTTACCATAAGGTTTTCTAAATAAAGTTTACAAAATATTTTCTAAAAAGGGGGCCACAACCAAAGTATTGTTATGTGCTAGCTTTTTCCACGGATCCGGGATATTAAATTGGTTTGTAAGTTAAGTTATTATACTATTTTGGGGGGGGGGATTTGAAGAATGGACTTAATTTAACCTCTAGTATCTGAAAAGCTTTATACTACAAGCACTAATTACTATTACAAATAATTTTAGTCGTATGACATAATACAATTTACAAATTGACAATAATTAAAGTCTTTTATATAGTTTATTAAACTGTCTTTTGCAAACATTGGTTTTAATGACATTTAACCACGGAAGACAAGTCTCCGTGTTACCTGTGATATTGTGAAGTTTACTCCGTATCCTGGTCCTTGGTCCTTGAAGGTTATCCTGGTGTCCACAAATGGTTGAAGGTTATGGTAGTTTACTTTCCGGGTGAAGTTCCTGAAGAGATCCTGGTAATTATGAAGCTGTTATGCTGTTCTATGAAGTCTGGTAGCTAAGCATCTTTAGTAGTACAACTCGAGTGAAAGTTCTTGTTTCCCACAGAAGAGCACGTCACATCGTTATTTATGAAATGTTCTCACTTTTGGTACATTGTACCTTTTAATTTAAACAAACATTGGAGATCTTACACTTAGTCACTAGAGATGTCATCCCTCTCACTTATTTATTCCATTTAATTTAATAGATTACATTTTTCTTTATAAAACACTACTTTACTGATATTTGCCTCTACACATAGTTATATCTGCACTTTCAAATTAAAATATCTTAATACTTCGGGGCATGGTTCAAGGGTGTAGTGTTTACTACGAGAGCGCTCCATCTCGACTGCATTATTATTATGTCCGCACAGGTAAGTTAACTGCGCGGAGTTTACGCATCCCAACAAAATAGTTCCACCTTTATTCGCTATTTACGGTATTTAAAGTTTGACCTTTTTATTATCCAAAGCTATGCTTTACATCAGAATTAAATAGTATACTACTGTATCATTGTTTATTTATTTGAATAATTTCAAGTTTTACCTGTATTATTTGTTTAGTAAAAGAATCTGTATGCAGGTTAATTCCAGTTAATGCATGTCAGTGCATGGTAAATTATTAACTAGTTTCCCTATCTTTACACTCGCATTCCTTTTGTCATTTAAACTTTTTATTAAATATTATTTTGAGTTAATCAAGGGATGTAATATTAATTTATGTGCGATTTAAAAATAAATTTTACTCCATATTACGTTTCCTATTTTAAAATCGTCACATACTCCGCCGCTTAAAGATGACACCGGGTGGGTATTCTACGGGTCAGTAAGGTACTGAAAGTATGCTTGGGATTACTGTGTGAAATATCTCTCAGTACTCATTTTCTTTTCTTTCGTGAAGTTCCCTTTCTCTCGTTTCTTAACTGCTAACTTAATTTTATTTCTTACTAGTAATTTCCTGCAACTTCACAATATCGTGGCCCGACTGATTTCATTAGCATACTCTAACCCAAGTAGTCAAGTAGTTAGTTTTCTGCTCTTTCTTTAACCCTTTTCAGTACGGCGCCGTTGTGACTGTGTTACGTACTTATCTCTATATCTCTTAATTATACTTTTGTAATCTAAAGTTGATCCCATACTCAACCTTAGATTATTTCTAATTCTAATATCTTATACTACTGAGACAAGCGGAATTTCACGAATAGGTACAGTTATTTTCTTTTAAACAATCAGCTGTTACAAACTAAGCAAGAGGGGACAAATACTTTACACTAGATGCATTGTATTACACACAAGGGTGGTGGCGATTGTTTACCTAGGCAGCAGTTCATAACAATAGGGGTGGCTTACTACAATACTAAACACGATTATCTCCTGCACGAACGAGTTTGTCGTTTACTGACAAGCTTACTTAATGACTATCCAAAACAGGTCACATGCTGGTGGTTTACGCTTTTTAAATAATTTTTTGTTATTATTTTGCTTTTTCCTTATATTACTACTATACTTTTATTACACGTTAGTTTATTTAAGATACTACCAAGCTTTTTATTTGAAGGACTTATTATTATTATTTATTTATTTTTTTTTTAAGAAACGGTTATTTAGTTGTTTAAGACTCGGTTGTTTACTTAGGGAAGCATCATTCCATAAAATTAATTAGTACACTAGCTTCATTTAATTCGAATTAATTTTACTTTGTTTAAAGTTGTTGTTACTGGGAACAATACGACACACACTGAAATTACATTTATTAATAGCATTACATTTATCAATGAACTTCTTAACATAGGGGTCTAATTTTCTTGGGTTATTTTTTTTTGAATTTGCTGACTTTTAGGGGTTTACCTGTTTTCACGGTGCTGCGGAAGATACAGGATTTCGGATCTCCCTGCCGATAAGGCACTTTTTGGATAAGGGATTTTCTGAGAGTACTGTCTCTGTTTACAGTTTCTACTGATGTGTCCAAATTTCCCGCAGTTATAACATATATTTTCTTTACGAGGGGTATCACTGGTTTCCTGTCGAGGTTGAGGCTCTTTAGATTTACTATGGTCGTCAAAATTGGTAGGTCTACGAAATGGTCGTCTTTCGCGCTGTTTTCTTCCATCTGTTACCAGGACTTGCGTTTCATATCTACGTAGTGCAGTGGATAGCAATGCATGTCTGTTCTGGTCCGCGTACCATACGACGAGTGAATACTGCACTGTTCTAGATCTGCGAAAGTGTGGGGCCTATTTATTAATGCTAATCGAGATCTTTCTTCCAGAGATAATCCTTCTAGAATGGTATCGACCAATTGTTTCTCACTCCAGTTGACTTGCAGTAGCCGGGAAGACTGTCTGATGTCTGCAATATAGTGGGCCAGTCTCTCATGGGCTCCTTGTACTCGAAGTACGGTGTTTCTTTTGATCTCCTCATAAATTCCCGTGGGAATAAAATGTTTTATAATGGTAGTATGAAGTTCTTCTACTGGAAGAGTCGAGCTTAATGATTCCAGTACACGATCCCTTAATGGTGGTTTACATTTGGGCAGGAGGACTTGCAAGATTTGCCAATCATTCAGTTGCTGTAAATCTTTTATTTGTAGGAGGTATCTGATGAAATTTAACAGTTTCGTAATACTTAAGCCATCAGTGTGTGGAATTTCTGCAATGATTTTTTTCTACTGGGTGCGTGATCTTTCCGTAGAGGTCTACATTAAAATTTACTTGTGGTATACTTCTAGAAGGACCTGTTGCTGCGTTAGGCGTAGTAATCGCATACTTACTGGGGCGATTATGGTGACCACTAGGCTGTGGGTGGTTCCGATATCGTTAGGGTATTTAACTCTCTATCTGGTAGCTGTTCATTGAGTCGGTTGTATCTTCGATACGGTGGAGATTCGTGATTCGCGGTGGAGGAAGGGTGTTCTAAAGTAGGAGATTGAACTGGGGAAATATTTAATTTCTTCAGATATTGTTCTATTTCTTCCATTCTAACAGAGTCGGACATTCTTCGCAATTCGTTGATAATAGTGGGTAATTGCTGTAATGCCTCATCCGCAAATTTTTGCACATCGGGAGGGAATACGGTGACGTCGGGTCAGTTCAATAAATTCTTCAACCGGCGGGTTAAATGTTCTATTCTTTGCGTGATCCGCAATATTACTGCAGGTGATTTTTCGTCATGAAGGGTTTGAGATAATAACGTCAGTTCCCTATACTTCGCATAACACATTTCTCTTTCGCTGTCATAATCGAGTTCGCGTAATCTACTTAACTGCGAGGGTGTATCTGATCTACTTTCGCGTAACGATTTGCGCAATTCAGAGACTGTTACGTTCGCGTGAGGTAAACCGCGTAAAATAGCTTCGTAGCACAATTCATCTTTTAATAATAGATCGGGGTTAAATAAAGCCATTTTTTTTTTAATATCAATCACTATAAATACTTATTCTACTATTAATACTAAATCCTATACTACTCTTTCTTGTTTACTCAAATAAACGATGTTAGTTCGCATTAAAATTTACATTGGTTGTGCGAGAATTAAATCTCAGAGAAAGAGAAATCTCACACAGGCGTCAATTTACTTTCAACTAAGGGGGAATACCTGGTTACTAGGCACAAGATGATGCACGCTTGTTATAACAATAGAACAATTGAAGAGGTGGGGTATTGTCTAACTCGACTTTGCAGAGGGTGGCAAATACAATTCCATACAGGCGAGAACAGGATATTTACAGGTCTGAGTTTGTTGACAAACCAACACGTTGATGAATGAAATTTTTGGACAAGTACGTACATGGTTTTGTATACGTGTGTCAATATGTTAATATGAGTGTACACATATTAAATTCACAATTAAAGTTACTATATACTCTTTTATTCTAATAATAATTATTATTACTTTTTTTTATTTTAAATTACTTAAATATTTTAAAGTAACTGAGTGAATAGATCAACAGACTGGCACATAGTATATGTGTCACTGTCTTGCAAAATTATTAATTTTGGGTTATTTTATGTGTACCACGATGCACACAACTATTTTAACTACAAGCAGAGTTGCGCATTTTATAACGTCTTACCTACGTTATAACGTCGGGAACCAGTGCGTAATTGCCTCAGATCAATTGCACGGGCTGCCATAGTTTTAATCAACTTCTTATGAATATTTTAACAAGCAGTAGTAGTTAGAATGAAAAAAATGTTTGTTGGGGTGTTTGATGATGTTTTATTCACTCAGTATTTTGTGTTTAGTAATGACATCTCTTTATTAGGTGCTATCCTTTATAGTGCTACATGGATTTGTTACCATAAGGTTTTCTAAATAAAGTTTACAAAATATTTCTAAAAAGGGGGCCACAACCAAAGTATTGTTATGTGCTAGCTTTTTCCACGGATCCGGGATATTAAATTGGTTTGTAAGTTAAGTTATTATACTATTTTTGGGGGGGGGGCATTTGAAGAATGGACTTAATTTAACCTCTAGTATATGAAAAGCTTTATACTACAAGCACTAATTACTATTACAAATAATTTTAGTCGTATGACATAATACAATTTACAAATTGACAATAATTAAAGTCTTTTATATAGTTTATTAAACTGTCTTTTGCAAACATTGGTTTTAATGACATTTAACCACGGAAGACAAGTCTCCGTGTTACCTGTGATATTGTGAAGTTTACTCCGTATCCTGGTCCTTGGTCCTTGAAGGTTATCCTGGTGTCCACAAATGGTTGAAGGTTATGGTAGTTTACTTTCTGGGTGAAGTTCCTGAAGAGATCCTGGTAATTATGAAGCTGTTATGCTGTTCTATGAAGTCTGGTAGCTAAGCATCTTTAGTAGTACAACTCGAGTGAAAGTTCTTGTTTCCCACAGAAGAGCACGTCACATCGTTATTTATGAAATGTTCTCACTTTTGGTACATTGAACCTTTTTAATTTAAGCTAACATTGGAGATCTTACACTTAGTCACTAGAGATGTCATCCCTCTCACTTATTTATTCCATTTAATTTAATAGATTACATTTTTCTTTATAAAACACTACTTTACTGATATTTGCCTCTACACATAGTTATATCTGCACTTTCAAATTAAAATATCTTAATACTTCGGGGCATGGTTCAAGGGTGTAGTGTTTACTACGAGAGCGCTCCATCTCGACTGCATTATTATTATGTCCGCACAGGTAAGTTAACTGCGCGGAGTTTACGCATCCCAACAAAATAGTTCCACCTTTATTCGCTATTTACGGTATTTAAAGTTTGACCTTTTTATTATCCAAAGCTATGCTTTACATCAGAATTAAATAGTATACTACTGTATCATTGTTTATTTATTTGAATAATTTCAAGTTTTACCTGTATTATTTGTTTAGTAAAAGAATCTGTATGCAGGTTAATTCCAGTTAATGCATGTCAGTGCATGGTAAATTATTAACTAGTTTCCCTATCTTTACACTCGCATTCCTTTTGTCATTTAAACTTTTTATTAAATATTATTTTGAGTTAATCAAGGGATGTAATATTAATTTATGTGCGATGTAAAAATAAATTTTACTCCATATTACGTTTCCTATTTTAAAATCGTCACATTACATCACAAGAAATAAACGTTCTTATCACGACATCGTACTTGATGTAGAGGAACAATCAATGTTTTTATCAAATTACAAAAATATCTATTTTCACCGGAATATTTCCGTTATTTGAAAACGTGGAAACGATTCGGCCTGTAATATCTCAAACGCTCAGGCCAAGCCCACATTCTCGTGTCTGATAAACAGCAACGTTTCTAACAATGCGAGAAAATTTCAGTTGACCTGAAGCTTTGGCTTTGATAAAACACAAAATTTATTGTTTGATACTTGTGTAAAAATGATTTATAATATTCAGTGCGCATAGTTGAATAATAGATGTTTAGAGAATACACTTTGTGCCTTTTTTTCTATTATAGATCTCTTTTTTAAACATTTTCAATTCTTTTACCTTTATATTATGTTCAGTTATTTCTATATTATAATCATCAATAGGATTTGTTCTGATCCTCAATTAAATAAAATCCTGTTTTATTTTAAATTAAATTTATTTTACCTATCCATCAAATATGGGATGCATATTTTTACAACACAAACAAGCCACCCCAATACCAGGGAAAAAACGATGAATCAACTATATAAAATGTTTAAACTAATGAAAATAAAATGACTATGACCTGACAAACGACTATGACCCAACCCCAGTGATTGACTCAATAAAATGATATAAAATGAAACCAAATGAGAAGGTGAAAACCAAAATATAAATGAAATAAAATGAAATCAAAGGAGAAGGTAAATGAAAATGAAACAAACAAAGTATAAATGAAATAAAATGAGAAGAAATGAAAAGACACAAACGAATAATATAGAACAGAAAAAGGAAAAATGTTACACTCAAATAAAGTAATGAAAAAGAAACCAATAAATAACAAATGAAAATGATAATTATTAGTATCAACTAAATAATCAATGTAAATGAGAATTGTTAAAATCCAATAAAGTAAAGACAAACAAAGTACACACAATAAATACACAAATAAATAGAGAATAAATATTATAAATCACTCTATAATGATATGAAACTTGTTAACAGTATAACTCATCATTGTAAAGTGAGAGATAGTTAAATAGTAAACATGAGTAAGTGAGAAAGAGAATTTAATGTTAGGGAATACCCACTAGTAACACTTAAATAATATAAAAAGTGCAAAATGCCAGTGTAAAACCCTCGAAATAAATAGAAACCCTATTGATAGGTATAGACGCCTAAAAACCAGTGATAAACACTAAAGGTTAATGGTGAAAAGTGATAGTAAATAAGGATATTGTTATTATTAGGATTAAGATTAATTGTAGATGAGGAATACAATAGTATTCAGGAAAGGAATCCCATGGAAAGTCAAAAGTTAGTGTTACCATGGTTAGAGAGTAAAGTTTATATAAGAAAAAATATGGTAAAGAATATAAATGCAAAATCAATAAACATCCTATGTTCAAAGGGATAATTAGGTAAATAAAATAAATAATGTGATGATGTTTGTCACCAAAAAATAAGTAAGAATAAAACAAAATGTAAACAAGAGTGGCATATAACTGTTAAAGAATTGTTTGAATAAGTTTATGAGTAGGAATATGGCTGAAACAGTTATACAGACCATAAGCCTAAATGTTATGTTATATTTTATAGAGAATAGTAAATAATAGACAAATTATAAACAATGGCAATATAGATAAGAAAAAAGATAAATTCGTGCAAACATAATAATACTGGAAAAGCAGTTAGAAGATAATAGACAAACCATGATTTTTTAAAATACTGAAAACATACAATTATTATAAAACAGACCCAAATCAATTCAAAAAGTAAACAAATCAGTTGTAACACAAAACAAAACAAGTATAAGGGTAAAATAATATGTAATTTGTATAAAATAAGAAAATATAGCCAATTACTAACTAGGCCTATGAAATGCCTAACTGTAAAAAACCAAAAACAACAAATTGTAAGAAATTAACTATGATATTGGCAAATCCAAAGCAAGTAACTAGTTAATGATAATTAGTGGATCATATTAAGAAGTAAAAGTTAAATTAATGACATAAAATAAGAAAGAAATGTAATTAGATAATATCAACATAATTGTCAAAACATAATACATAAGCAAACCCAGCTTTGTGGGATGTCAAAATGATCTTTGAAAGAAAATACGAACAGTTGTTATAATATCTCATACTTAGATAAGAAGACAGAAGAATAATAGCAATCAGAAGATATACAGTTATTTTGAATAAAAATTCAAATATTATAACAATGGTCTTAAGTCATGTATAGCCAATGAGAGTCAATCAGTTACCATGACAACTGAACGTTATTTATGAATATTCCGTTAGAAACTGTTAGTCCATTATTGAAGCTTCTGACGAAGAGACGCCAAGCCGTAAATGGCTCAAATTTTAATGTAAAACGATTAAAAGTAATCCAAACTTGATAAAATGAATAAGTAAGAAGATGATGAAGGACTAGGACATCCAATTGAGGCCAAATAACAGATTAATAAATTCTAAATTAATAAATTTCAACCAACTAATACGAAAAAGAATCCAGGCGTACTTAAATCCCAAAATGATGGAAGATTGATGACTATCGATGACCCCAACCCATTTCAACTGAATGACATTACACCTCAAGTCAACTGATTTGATAAGTATTGCTGAGTTACCCGAATTTATGAAATAAATTCTCTTTAATTTTTTCTCACAACACTTTGAACTCTTACTATAAACTGATGATATTATTTCTTTCAAAGATTAATTAAAAAATAAAACACTAAACTTATAATAACCTGTATAGAAATTACGAACTTTGAAATACACTTTATAACACTTCAGGAACATATTGTAATTACACCTTATAATATATAAGTACCAGTAATGTAAGGTAGTGTAATTTATTGTAATCAAATTGATATTTTTTCGTAAACCAAAAGAATCCAGAGTCTTGAACGAAATTAATAGTAAACAACAAAGCAGACGCCATGTCTGACTAAATAATTCGTTCAGAATCGCTTCGCCGAACCTAGAGAAATTTGTCTTATAATAATTGCCGGTGCAAATTTGTTTAATAACAAAATATAATCTTGTATATTACTGAATAATTACTAATCACAATTTAATAAACTAGTACAGAGTTGTAACCACTGTTCTTTATTTCATAGGAAAGTGCGTTATATGATTTGTGTATTTAGCTACGAGCGATAGTGGCGGTAAGCGCTAGACGTCGGAAACTCTGCGAACCACATTAATCAACTGCACGTGGCGGGAGTAAATTTGAATTCACCATACCGTCATAGCCACGAACGCTCAATCGACCTATTTTTTATTTTAATTGTTTTCAGTTAAACAATTTGGCGCCACCCGGGATTTATGCACACATACTAAAGAACAGGTAAGGTTCCCACATCCGTGTACTGGTAATTTGAGAGATTCACTACGGACATCGTACGAGGAAACATAAAGTAACGACAACAACGTGTGAGGCGAACACACAAAACTTACACTTCTACAGAGAACATACAGAGTCATTAACTTTATTGAGAAGTCGGCTAATAGAAGGAGGAAGACCGTGTTAGAGGTCCAACATCTCGTATAGGACAGAAGAAGAGAGAATCGGAAGAGGCTGAGGATCCCGACGCTTCAATATAAAAGAGGAATGGAAAAGAAGAAGAAGAAATTAACAGATATTCCTAGATATTTAATTACAACAAACATTAAACACAGATTAAATTAATTACATTTAATTTTTCATTTAAGCGACTACCTTAATGTAAAATTATTTCCTTTACGCAATACCGTCTTTCCAACTCAATTTACCTGTTAATAAGCAAAGTTGTACCGATTTCGTCAATATTTCCTACAGGAAATTGTTACGTCTAATTTAATAGTCATATTAAATATTTGAGTAACAACGAAAGAAAGAACACCGGCATAAACTCAAATCTTATAATTCTTCCTACTTAATTTATTACTCACGAAAGACATGCATACCCCGAGAACACGATAAAAGCCACACGTTAATGTAAATATTTCAATAAAATGGTTGCTGTAGAGCAGACTGTACAGAATAGGGATTTAGTGGCGTCAGGGTACCGCCCCGTGGTCGGTCCAAGAGTGGGGTTGTCAATCTTGATTACATTGCGCCCACGTACGTATTAACACACCCCTTCCAGTCTCAGTAACTAAAACGTCTGGTCAAGTTAGATTATTGATATCAAAAGTCATATCACGGAAATATCTCTAAACGACTTGGTATCTAAACGCTTACAGATTAATTAAAATTTAAGTTTCTGGATTTGTTTTTTAATTAATATAATTTTTTCCTTTTCCGTCAGAGTCATGATTAGGCGTTGGTGATTTTCCTACGCTTGAGTTTTATAAAAATCCTTACCGTATCGTATCTTTAGTTAAACCTAAAAGTTACGTTCATTCCCAAATAAAAAATACTTTGTACAATACAAAATATACTGTGTCTTGCAATTGTGTCACATTGAAAACTGACACTTCCTTGAATTCTTGCAAGCGTATTATCAACCAGTTTCAAACCATGTAACTACGTGAACTTCTGTTTCCCTCTTACGGTTCTTCAGACCTTTTTAGTTCAACTTAAATTATTTCTAAATATTCTACTTTTATTTCAGTATTAAATTATATGCCGATTACAAAAGTACTCAAGGTTAATGAAATACTACCAGTCAAGAGCGTCACCAGACTTTTTAAATTGTTGCTTAAATAGGACTGTAACATGGTTGTTTTACACTAAATAATGCATCATTTAGCTTTCTCTGCAACCGACAATGTATATCAGTTGGTAATATTAACGGTTGCTGTTTTTTAATTAAATACATTATATAGTTTTTATATGTACATATATAAATACATTATAAATACACCACGTTTATTTGTTTTTAAATATATATAAAAAATATCATTGGATCCTGCAGTTATTTTAGTTTTAAATGATTTTGATCCTATGCTTACTAAAAATTAAAATTATCATTGTTACAACCTAAAAATTGATTTATAACGTTAAATTTATTTCACTTTAAAACATCAAACAAAATATAGTGAAAAAGTTGCCATAATTATTTCAACTTTTCCTGACAATGAACCTATTGTTCAATCTGTCGAATAATTCTGAACCTGCATAATTGTTAAGAAATCAAAACAAATTGTTTATTTATTCAACAGATTAACAACACTATAGTTTTAACATAAGACTGATCACTAACTTCACAAAAGACAATATAAATTGCAATTGAACATCGCAGAAAGGGTATTTGTAGCCAGGACTACATGCTTTTATACCAATTTATGACGTTATAGACACGTTGGAAATTGATTTTGTTAAAATTTTTGTAAAATAACTATAAGTTTTGAACTAAGAAATGTGTAATTAATTGTTATGTGTCAAAATGCCCATAAATTTATTTTCTGTCATGTCAAGTGCGAATTTAGTGCGCGAGTGCGCGTGTTATTCATATTTACGTGAATAACTCTGGTTTAAATTAACGTATTGAATTGATACTTGGACAGCTCATGCTTTTAAATTAGCGTTATATTTTTCGTATGTCAAAGAATCGAAACATATTATTTTAATATGTATTTTTTAATAGAATTCATCTTTCTAAAGAATCCTTATCTTCTGAAAGTCATAAAACTTGTTGATAAAATCTATATCTGCTTTTGCAGATTTCAGCCAAATTGTGCAGGACTTCTGTCTATCTTTCTAACCCATCAATCACGTGCTAGGGGGTTTGACCAATCAGAGGCCCCTATTTTCATTCAGATTAGGTCTCCGCGAAGGAAGTTTTAGTCAGTTCGACCTATCAGCTCGACCTAAACAGACGTTCTCTCTGAGCGAGTTTTTCGTATCAATATACGTTTTTATATAAGGGTTACGAGTACGGAATCTTAGCAACGAGTTGCCCGTTTGCTAAAATCCTATTGGGTACTAGAACTCAAATAATATAAATTAAATTATTAATTAAATAGTGCTATTCTCGCGAGAGTCAAGATATCCTCTTAGGGTCTGGTGTATTTACCGGAATACATATGTGTGAACGCGAGGACACATCAAGACTCGGGAAGGTGTATGTACAATACACCGAAACCACATTAATTTAAATTAAAACCGATTATCGAGCCCTGAGTAAAGAGATAAACACTATCGGTGTATCGGCGTGCGTGCGTGTGAGCTCGAGTGTCCACGTGTCATCAGAGCCGCAGATTTCAGCAGGCAGCGAGTGGTAGCAGATTCAACAGTGAAACCCGCGAGAGGAAGCAGTGCAACGGATCAACGGTGTCATAAATGGAATTCAACGACCAAGTAAAAATAGACATTTAAGGAACGAAACTTTCAAATCATTTTACAGACATTAATAAATTTAGAATAAATAATTTTGTCAATCACAGACCATTTTAAATTTGTTTAAAATATATACCTTGCTCCAGATAAGAGACTCTATTATTATTGTGTTTTTAATACTATGCCTTATATATGTTTTGTTGCAAAATATAGTTGTCTGATCGATATTTCTACTTTGGGACTCTGTGCCAACACAAACTTGTTTACTGGATGTAAAAAATTGATGAGCATCCGATTTTATGAATTTGTAAAATAAATATTAAAAGCGTCTGTCACGTTGAAGAAGATATAGGTACATGAGTGTGGCTCAAACGACACAGAGCAACTTCATCATGCCCTTCATTTATATTTATGACAATAACAGTACAATAATTGCAAGCTTTTTAACTTACGACTATGGACAATAAAAACTAATAATAATAGTGTACGATTGTGATAAATTCTGCTAAAAAAAATTAATAACTTCAAACTTATGCAAAGACATAGTTTGTAGTTTTAGCTGATTACGTAATGGGCTATTCTTCTCAAAAATAATTTATGTTTTACATAAATATGTTGCCAATAAATTCATTCAAGTAGTTAACTATTAATAAATTTATAATCAATTAATTTTTAGATAGAATCATTACTATCAATAATCAGATTATTTAGTAGAGTACAATAGCGCTATAATTATTTAGTTTATCAATGGTAAACAATTCAAAATCAGTTATTCTGTAACGAAAATTGAAATTTTCCAAAAAAATTACAATTTTAATTTACCAAATATATCACTTACAATTTTCTTTACAAAATTTTATTTAGATTGCACAAATCTTCTCAACTGCTTAATATAAAAACCAATAACGTTTTGATGGTGATAAAATTTACAGGTGGAATGAGGAATACTAATAACAATATTACTTTAAAAATGAATCAAGTAAAATTTTAAATTGGCATTCAGTGAATTTTCAATAAACTTATGAATAATGCCATTTTAGAGTACCTATTTATCTTATAATAATTGGTTTTAGATGATTACTTTAGAATTCTGTTACTTTCAAATGGAAAAATGTAATTTTATTAAAAAAATATTCTTTCAGATACCAATATCGCAGCGAATATTTTATGTTAATATCTAAAAGATTTGCCTTGTTAGAGGCAGGGGGTGATTAATGGTTCCGCAAGGGGTATGACAAATTGAGCATATCATGAAATTAGGGATTAGATGACTTGATGATGTTTGCTATGCACAGTAGGAAGCGGGGAATATTATAGGGTGCGTCCTACGTTGAATCGACCATCCAATCAATACTACACTGGCACAAGGGCGTTACACAGCCCTTCCTACCTTCACAACCCTATCCCTTCACGGCACTCCATGTGACCTTTACTGTGAATATCATTGCTAAACACATCGTCACCGCCTCTCTCCATATGTGTAATGTAATTTTGTGTTTTACGGCTTATCACCTGTGTCAATGTATTCAGCAGTGTTTTAAAGAGCACACTTTACCCGAACGTAACAGCCTAGGTTCATCCATAAGCAGTGGCCGGGCGGTTCGTTTAGTTACAATAAGTCTCACAACATACAAATTATTTTTATTGGTATTTAAGTTGTATATGCAGTGTTCAGTTACTAAAAGTATACTGACAAGAAATAAGACAAATATCACTTTTATTCTTCATTACTGCTAAACGTTTTAGTATAATTTTGTCCCGTAATTTAAAAAGATTTAAAAATTAATCTACTTTCGCAATCTATTAACTGGCTGTATGAAGTCTCTTTACACATAGGCAGTTACGAACAGATACATTGAAAACACTATTTTCGCATGACACAAAATATGTTGATGTAATTAAATGATAACAGATGGCGTGCAAATAAAACTTCATAAATCGGAAACGTACACATTCTGAGCAATTTGTAAACAAAATTGTCTGCTAACAAATAAAATAGGTCACGTATTTGTCGGTTGCCTATATGTGTGATTTCAACTTGTGACTCCCGACACTTTTTTACACGGCCCTCATCCTTATCTGGGAAAACCAATTTTATAATTACTTAGTTACTTTAATAAGCAAATGAAATATTATTTTAATTCTTCTTCTTCACTTCAAGGATTAGGTCACATAAACCTGTTCCGGCACCCTTCTCATCCGGATAACGCACGTCTCTTCCACCAATGGCTTTATAGTTCAATCCCGCTTTCGGTAATCGATCTTCTGTCATCGTTTGCAAATGATCCCACCATTGTCTTCTGTAAGCTAAAATAATAACATTTATGTCCTCTATTATTTTAATTAAGAATGGTATTTAACAGACCGGGAAAGAAATGAGTCGGATTTCTTCAAGTTGCTACCTTTCAAATCCGCGAAATTTTGGACAGAAAATGACGTCGATGTTTGAAAGTACATGAACCTGTAAAATCGTGTTTTCAACAGTCAAGTGGATTACAGCAGAAGCCGTCTCACAGATTGGTCACTACATCAGCTACTAATAATTAGCAACTACTCAGTTCAACGTGGACATTCCTGCTTTAGTGGCTGAAGCGGATAGACCTCAGTTTTAACGTTGACGATTTTATTAAATTACTAATAATAAATATATCATTTATTAAATTTAATGATAAATCGTCATTATTAAATTGAAACAATGAAGATTGTACTGTTAAAGTTATGTAGTAGGGTATGCTAAATGTTTAAACTTCCCCCTTTAACTTACTGGCATTTACGATTAAATATTACTTTTAGGGTACTTGTCATAAATTTAGTGATTATGATGCGGCCCGTCAGTAGGTTCCTGATTTTAATTGTGGCTCTCAGGCACTTTTAAGTTGGAAACGACTGGGTTAGGTTATAGGGATATATGAGATTTTGGATCCGATGCACTCTAAGCATTATTCAGCGTAAAAAGGGTCTTTGATAAAAAAAATTATTAAAAACATAACTGTTTAAATTAATATTTCAAATTTGCTTATTTTGTACGTTTACGTTCTGTAGCTCTCTTTGATAATAAATTATTTAATGTTTCTTTTGTGTGTATAAATTTTTTGTTACTTAAGATTATTTAAACTGCGTACAAAATCACTCTCTTAAAGTTTATTGTTCGATAACAGCTAACATAATGTGTTTAATCGAGTGACGCCGCGACAAGTTTGTAACATGACACCGTATTGTAAGTAGTTGAACTTTAACGAGTTCCCAGTTACCTTGTTAAGACGTATTAACATTAAGCCGCGTTGAAATTACAAGTTGTAAGTGGAATGGGAAGGCTCAGTAAACTGTTTGAATCTACCGACACAGTCATTAACTGTGGCTGCACTGTGATGACAACTCAATGACGTAATTGTACTCGACACGTCATACTCTGTTTACTCGTCATAAAATCAAACTTAGTAGTTACAAATAAAAGTACAACCGCTACTCACCACTTTAAAGGCATATGTTTACATTAGGGTTGCACACACCAAAAATCGCGTCTGACCGGCCGATTACCGTAACGTACTAGTTTAATTTTCATTTTCTTCTAAAAATTTTAAGAGTTGCCAAAAGTTATAACAGTTTACATTTATACGTTAGCAATATATATATATATATATATATATATATATATAAATTTTATTATGTTTTGCAATGAATAAAATACTGTTCAATAAATACAAAATAATAGATTTTTAATAATTTTGAAGATGTAGACCTACAACCATCAAGGTAGCTTCAGCAACTGTTCGGTAGTAGATTTTTTAACACGTTACGTTGTATTTAAGGAACGCAACCTTTAAAAGTTGAACACTTCTGATTACACAGTTATTAAAAAATGTATCAATTGTTAGCGTTGACATCTTTGTTTTACGATCGACAAAAATTCCGTATGTAGCTTACCTAGAATCTGCTAATATTGTACACGTTTATAGTAAAAAACGTTAACGAAATTGTTTATTTCTTTTCCACGTAAACGTACGGTGTACATTTAAAATCCAATTATCGACAGATAGTTCTTGTTTACTTAACCTCTATGGAAATTTAATAATAATTGTCAGGTGTTGGCGACACTGTGTTATTGTGTCGTTTTAATCAGTAGAAGAAGACCTCGTTCTTAAACGTATTTATATAATAAATTTGTTTATTACTTGTATTTATTCGAATGAATGTAGTATCTTTAGCCCTCGTTCATTGGCGACACGTCCCTCCTGGTACAGGATTCGTACAGCTGAAGGGGGAATACACTAATTTCCAGAAAGTACATCATAAAAACCTTTGTGCTACATAAAATATTGTTGCACTTCAAAAATTAATTTAATCCCAAACTATACAATAATGTACTTACGGCATATACAAACTGAATATTTACGGCTTATAAAGTCAAATTAGGTTCAATAATGCCACGTCAAGAAATTAACTTAAATAGCACCTTCTGGCATTTGCAAAACAAGATAAAATCGTAATTATGTTTAAAAAATTATGATTACGGTTAATTACACAGACTCTGCTGTAACATTTTACAACACATAGATTATGAACACAATAGTAATATATTAATTTATATTCTACATACGAATTATTTTTCTCTAATTTCTTACTTAACACGCACGTCACATTTTTGAAACCACACTTTCTGATACAACTTATACAATGTCATCAATAAAATACAGATACAACCAATAATTACATCAATTTAAGTTATTTTTGGGTAAAAACAGTTTGGTGCGTATGTTTTGTAAGAAGTGCTCAACACAGTATTTTAATCGTAAGCTACTGCTGTCATATGCTGTAAGAAACATGTCTATCTACTGTAGCTACTCTTTACAATGTTCAAACAGTTCATACTTAAGCTGGTGCAGAATCACCAGTGGCATAAATAATATTATTATGAAATTTAAAAAGTTAGCGAAATTGCTGAAAATGAAAAACCATTTCTATGAACAAAACTCAATAATAACATTTGGTGAAGGACACAGTTTTTTCTATAAAAGTATCCAACAAGAATATTAATCTTACTCAGTCAAACTTAATGATTTATGTTACTTTGATTACGTGCTAATACAATAACTTATATAATAATTTTTATTATTAAGACGACAAACTGAATATTTAAGGCTTATATAGTCAAATTAGATTCAATAATGCCATGTCAAGAAAGGAACTTAAATAGCACCTTCTGGCACTTGCAAAACAAGATAAAATCATATTTATGTTTACAAAAACAAATAGTTCATACATAAATCATCTACAAAGTATGTAGTTGTAAAAAAACTGGTTTATTAAAGTTTTACAGGAAGCAAAAGTGAATTGAATTCAGTTGAATCATAAGTAATACCATTCGTTCCAGTTTTCGTCTATACAAGTCGTTATACAACTTAAAAAACGTAACGTTTAAACTGAAAATTTTCGACAACTAAAAAAAAATATGTACACGAATTGTTAAACATATTGACGGTTTTAATTGTTTGCTCAGATGTGAGCATCATATCACCACCTCGACACCGTAAGCGAAGTAAAACAACGGAACGTAAAATTAAGTAATGAACTTTCTGGACTCAACTAAAACGATCGCCGCCTACTTTGTTGTTATTAACTAAATTGCTGCACAAGTCAGGTTATGCATCGCAAAATGATAACATGCCTACACTTGACCTAAAGAGGTTCGGTTGAGCTGAACCATCGTTACTGATGGTGGAAGCTAACGGGACAAATCAAAACGCAGAAACAACGAAGGCTCTTAATTACGCCCTTACAATACGACTAACAATTACGTGTACGCTATATAGCATGATTTTAATACAGTGAGTTACAGGCATTGCAAAGTGATTGTAATTTGTTAGCAATTTAGTGATTAGTTATTTCTTACAGAATATTGTTACAACATCACAGAACAATCTACGTGTTTCTCGAACAATCCATTGGAACCGCCTGAATGTTGTGGCGTACGTGATTTCAACATGCGCTTGCGAGACTTTTCTGGACGCCGCCAGCCTTGCTGACTGTGTCAAGGCCGCAATTAATTACGTCGTAGTGTAGAGCTAACGCGCAGTATGGAATGATCTAGTATTTCGGCGGGGTATAAATACCAGTACTCAACGACGTTCAGTTTCAGTTACAGTTGCGATATATTACAGTGCGGTTCGAGTTTATAGTCGGGCGATTACAAGTGATTACTCTGTGCGTTCGAGTGGTTATGGTGGCGAAGTGTTGTGTTTTATAATCGGGGGGTATAATTGTAATACAATTGTGTTTTATATTAGTTGACATTTTATTGCCTGTAAACAATTTTTATTTGATTTGTTGTAAGAGACTGTGTTGTTAATTACGAACTGTTTAACTGTGATAATTAAAGCTGGTGATTAGTGACTTAATTGGTGCCTTGTATTTTGTTTTCCACTATACCATACCGTCGTATACCATAGACCGTCGTAACAATATTGTAAATAATTCCAACTGAATTATTTTCTTTGTAAGTATTGTTGAATTAAGATGACCAAATACTGCTTTACCGTGCGATTTAACTGCTTTGATTATTGTTCCTGGTTTATATTTTATTCCACCATAAAGAGTCTCGTCAAACTATAATACTGTTGACTTACCACAAACTAGAAAAATAACAATACTGATAACAACTCTTTCCTATATTGTTCTGTCTCCTATTGTACACAACCAACGTCTGCCCAGATGTGGAAAGACGCCACAAGAACATTTACCTTCACTAACTGAGGCTCAAAGATGAACAAAAATAAGCATAGTATTACTATTTCGCAGCAGTAATTACAAAACCGTATATTCTAGCTAGCGTTCTGTCAAATATTAAAAATTAATGAAGACACAGACGCAGAGAACCTTATGATAAAGACGCGAAATGCAGAAAGGCGTTGCAAACCAAAATTAGCACCGCTATGTGGCGCTGAGACTGCCTCATCGATCTGCAACCCTCATGTCAAGCTGGAGTGGATCTCAAGTAAATCCCACCTCTGCTCCAACGCGGAAAGTTACCCTCTAATATTTTCTGCTCCATAATTTTGAATTCAATAAAGTAGGCGTACGTCGAAGTCAATTATGTGGTCAATTAATCTTGATACCGGCGGTCCAAACGTTTCCTTCTCTTGGTTTCGTATTGATACGCCGCCATAAATTCTGCACGTTATTAATTTTATAAAATTATAAAGTTTTATTAGCATGAGGGGTCGTACGGGATCGATGCAACACGCAGCTGCAACTGTACGAGATCTTTGCAAACTTTGAAGTATTTTAATGCATAACTCAGTTTATGTGTTCAGCTCAATAACGTGATCTAAATATGACATGTTCAGAAACTTTAGTCTATTTAAATACCAATCGCTACTACTTCGTTATCTCAATTTTACTTCCTCCCTTCCTTTCTCGTTTCAACAATTTATGGGCTGCGGTGACACAACTTCCTTCACTTTCTGAAGTTCTTTCCTCTTTCGCCATCATTCCTTCATTCTCTGGCCTACTCTTGCTCGTGCCATTTCCGATAACATCCTCTCGGGTTTACTTGGTCTGTTTCTGAAAGATCCCTTAGCTTCAAATTTTCTTTCTCAACTCTTCCCTGTTTCCTATAGCTTCTTCCGTGATTACACATTTTTCTAGATTATGATAGACTTATTTCACCAATGCTTTCAACTGCTGTTCTCCTGAGATGTTAGGATCTTATTTGCTGTCCTTTCTTATTCTATTGTTTTAATGTGGTTGCTGAAAGCATATTCGTTTTTCCTTAATCGTGGTCGAAATTTTCTCATACTTGTCATACAACTCTTGGTTCAGCCTCGAAAAACACTTTATCTAAAAATGAAACTTTTAAATGTGAACTTACTGTTTTTTCTTCTCGTCGAACGCGTTTCGGCGTCGTATTCGCCTTCTTCAGCTTAGAGACAGACTGCCAGTATTTAGTAACAGTTGTTGTATGGAAGGTGTAGTGGGGGTGGTGCGTGGAGGAAGGGGATTGGCGCGGGGATTCAAATTAATGTTTGTTTTTTGTATAATTGTGTCAAAAAGTGTATGTGATTTATATTGTAATTGGTCGTTAAGTATGTTGTTTGGTTGTGTTGTGTGGTGTTTGTATATTTCGTATTGTTCAGCTGTGTTGAGTTTTCGACCTTTGGGTAAGTAATGTAAAATTTCAAGATTAGTGTCTATGTTGGTGTAACTGTGGTTTTGTGTGTGTATGTGTGTGGCAAACGCGGAGTGTATATTGTTGTTGGTTAAAGCTTTTAAGTGTTCAGAGTAACGGGATGAAAAAGATCTTCCCGTCTGGCCTATGTAGAAACGATTCAGTTATTACAATTTAATTTGTAAACACCTGTTTTGTTATATTTGTCTATGTCTGTGTTTGTATTATTGATGTGTTTTTTGATGGTATTGGTTGTTCTGTATGCTATTTTGTATTTGTGTTTTCTGAATGTGTTGGGGATTTTGTGTGTGTAGGAGTTGTGGTATGTGAGTGTGATGTATTTATTGTGCTGTGTGTTGATGATATTTTGTGTTTTGTTGTTTTTGTTTTTGATGCGTTTGTGTAGTGTGTTTATTAAATTAGGGTTGTAACCGTTTTTGATTGCTATGTATTTTATTGTGTTGAGTTCGTCGGTGTAATCTTGTTTATTTAAGGGTATTTTAGTTAGTCTATGGAGCATATGGTTGAAGGCCGCATGTTTATGTTGTGTTGGGTGGTTTGATGTGTTCTGTATAACCATGTCAGTTGTGGTTGGATTCCTGTATATTTTGTACGTGTGTGTATTGTTAGTTTTGTTAATTGTTAGGTCTGGAAAATTTATACTATTGTTTTGTTCAATTTCCAGTGTAAATTTTAATTTGTGGTGTATAGTGTTTATGTATTTGTGGAGGTTTTCAACCTGTCTTGTGTTGCCTTTGAATAAAAGTAATATATCATCTACATACCTGTGCCAGTATATAATTTTGTTGATGTATTTGTTGTTGTTTATTATGTGGTTCTGTTCTATGTTGTGTATATATATTTCTGCTAGTATTCCTGATATGGGGGATCCCATCGGGAGACCTTCTGTTTGTGTGTATATCTTGTTATTGTATGTAAAGTAATTTTGCTCAGTTATTATTTTGGTAAGTGTGAACACACACACGTACAAAATATACAGAAAACCAACCACAACTGACATGGTTATACAGAACACATCAAACCACCCAACACAACATAAACATGCGGCCTTCAACCATATGCTCCATAGACTAACTAAAATACCCTTAAATAAACAAGATTACACCGACGAACTCAACACAATAAAATACATAGCAATCAAAAACGGTTACAACCCTAATTTAATAAACACACTACACAAACGCATCAAAAACAAAAACAACAAAACACAAAATACCATCAACACACAACACAATAAATACATCACACTCACATACTACAACTCCTACACACACAAAATCCCCAACACATTCAGAAAACACAAATACAATATAGCATACAGAACAACCAATACCATAAAAAAACACATCAATAATACAAACACAGACATAGACAAATATAACAAAACAGGTGTTTACAAATTAAATTGTAATAACTGCAATCGTTTCTACATAGGCCAGACGGGAAGATCTTTTTCATCCCGTTATTTTGAACACTTAAAAGCTTTAACCAACAACAATATACACTCCGCGTCTGCTACACACATACACACACAAAACCACAGTTACACCAACATAGACACTAATCTTGAAATTTTACATTACTTACCCAAAGGTCGAAAACTCAACACAGCTGAACAATACGAAATATACAAACACCACACAACACAACCAAACAACATACTTAACGACCAATTACAATATAAATCACATACACTTTTGACACAATTATACAAAAAACAAACATTAATTTGAATCCCCGCGCCAATCCCCTTCCTCCACGCACCACCCCCACTACACCGTCCATACAACAACCGTTACTAAATACTGGCAGTCTGTCTCTAAGCTGAAGAAGGCGAATACGACGCCGAAACGCGTTCGACGAGAAGAAAAAACAGTATGTTCACAAGTAAAAGTTTCATTTTTAGATAAAGTGTAGTGCTGTGAAAGAAGATGATGAACAATCAAGACAACTCGAATAACAGTTTAATTCATTTCTTAAGACTTTCTTGGGTCCCATGATTTCTCTCCAAATTGTGTTTCTTTCTTTTCGGTTTCCGAAACGAGATATAGTAGCTATTGTCTTTGCCGCGGAGAAGCATTCCGCTTTGACAACCACACTGCTGTGTCTGAATTTTGCCTGGTATCGAGTAAAATGTTTCTCGATTTTACTATAAAAAGTTATCTTCATTGCAGTTTACGTGTGATTGCCTTCGTAAAGATCTAAATAATCACTGTTTGTGACTGAAAGGCTAAATTGAGAAATAGGTTAGTGTAGCTTAGTGAGAAGTAGCTCGGCTAACGACTTCTCTGGTTCGATTCCCGACCATATGATAATACAAAGGTAAGGTGGATTCATCAATTCCCAATTTTACGATTTCTATGAAAATGAGCATTGAACTAAATTTCAAATATAAAATACTACAGTTGGTACGCTATGAAGAGAAAATTCCTGAGAGAACGACGGCTAAAAATAACATGTTGAGTAACAGAACATATGAAAAAGAGGATAACAAAAGGTGACCGAAGACTGTGGTGAGTGACTTAAAACAAAAACAGGTCAAAGATAAAAAAGCAGAGCCAAAGCAGGAAAATAGAGAATGACATAATGATAATTCTATTTGTGGGCGAGCCGGCACAGTGGTAGCATCTCTGACTCATAATCAGAGCGTTGCTATACTGCCGATGTGGTGAGATCCAGTCAAGGTCACGGCTCGATTTGCTCGTCCACCCGCACGTACGCGGACAAATAATACGTACGTCTTCTCTGGCATACCCGGGCCAGATAAGTAACAAGGCAACACAATATATACTACACACATAAACAACACTCCCCCCCCCTACTGCACGGCTTGCCACCGGGCGTGGGTTAAAAGGTTGGCTAATATCTCTCTGGCTGGGGTGGGGCGTGAGTTCTATCACGGCCAGAGGGCGCAACAGGTCTATGACCTAATGCCTGAAGTGGAGAAGAAGAAGAAGATAATTCTATTTTCGCCGAAATAAGTCAGTATTTATATTTATGCGGTCGCGCGCGCGTGTGTTTAAAATTTTTTTTTTTAATTGAAATATCAATCATTTAAACAGTAGTCACTGCTGTCGACATACACTTACTTTTGGGATTTATATATAAATTTAGTCATTGCAAATTAAATCAACAAGAAAGCGAGGTACAGTTTTCTATGGATTGAGGTTTACTAAAGAGCAATTCTGTCCTAGAGTTCCCCCTGGATACTGGCAACTACCTACGTGAACACGAAATTAAATGCAATATAATGTGTAAGATAAGAATACTAAAGAGGTACGGTACCTTGTTACGGAACTAAGTGTATAATAGAGTCGGTCTTAATGAACGCCATTAACTGTTGCCAGACCTAACAAGACAGATAACAAAGACAGTTCATTTTCTCCAACAAAATTAAACTCCAAAATTAAGCATGTCTAACGCTACCAGTACTTTTAAAACATGAACGTTTCTTCGTGTATCACTTTTGTCTAGCTCACTACTTATCTGGCCAGTGAGTTAAAAGATAGTTTTAACACTTAACCCCAGTTACGGCACTTACCCCAAAACACCTCGTAACCATCATTATCATGCCTCAAACGTAGAGGTCAGTTCCCTTTCATGAAACCAGCTGATCACATTATCTCATCCTTGGGCGTCTTATGTTCTGTTATTAATTACTCACTTTCTATACTAATGTTTCTCTTTTATTTTGTTTTTTTTCTGTTTCGTTTTGTTTGTTAAGTCTAATTATGCTTCGTATTTTAGAGAAAATATTCTGTCACACGTCGAAATAAGCTCATTCTGATCATTCTATTTTTTATTTAATTAAAATAAAATTAGTTTTCATTAGAATTGAGGTTTAAATGCAACCTAACATAATATATTCAATACAAAATTTATCAAACGCTGACTCTCTATTAAAAATGTAATAGGCCTATACAAATTAAAAGCTTAACTAAAATCTTATTATTTGTTACAATTCTCTCTAACATGGAATCGCTGATTTTAAATTTGTCTGAGGTAAACACTGTTACGACGGTCTAACTGATCGTCGTAGGTACAGTGGAAAACAAAATAGAGACACCAATGAAGTCACTAATCACCAGCTTTAATTATCACAATTAAACAGTTTGTAATCAACAAGATAGTCTCTTGCAACAAATCAAATAAAAATTGTTCACACGCAATAATAATGTCAATTAATAGAGTCTCGCACGATTATAAAACACATAACACTTCGCCACAATACTTCGAATCGCGCTGGAATAAATCGCCACTTAAACTGAACTAATCGTCGCTTAGTGCTTGTATTTATACCCCGCTGAGATTCCAGAATAACCAATACTACGCGTCAACAACGCTACTAGAAAACACTAGAGCGTAATTCCTTGCCACCTTAACACAGTGTGCGCAATCTGAATCAGTCTGGTTACGGCGGACGCGTGACAAGTACTACGTAATTGCCCTTCAACTCAAGGTAGCACAATATGTAAGCATACACACATTATAGCCGACTTCCAATGGAATAGCCGAGAAACACGTAGAATGTTCAATAATGGCGTAAAAATACCAATAAGTTCTATGTTTTACACGAATGTTTATTAGATATAATATATCAGAGCTCTTTTTCTTTACTTTGCCATTTAAGTCCCTAAATTAAAATATTTTCGCATAGCAATTTCGTCTTCAGAATTAACAAAATATTATTAACTTGATAACTGAGCACACCAATCACAAGGAATGTACACTAAGCATTGTGTATTCCAATTAATAAAAATCTGTATGATTTATCTTAGATATTTTATTGGTTTTTGTTTAATTTACGTTTCAGTTGTATTAGCTTACTACTTAATATTCATCAATATAATCGTTTGTTTGAAATAATTACAAAATATTAATAACATCGGTTTTATCAAGTGTAGTATTCCTAACTGTTTCATGTCTGAAAGATCATAATTAAAAACAAACGAATGTTTACAAAAAATAGACAAGATATGCAGCAACGTTCCAATTCAAGAGAACCAAACGAAACAAATGCGCGTTAAAAATTACTGTATATTGAAGCATTAAATCAAAGTGTTATAATTATGAGCTTTACATTCAATTTACTTTTGAAGAGACATTACGTAACACTTTCACTTCACATTGCACTTCCGCTTTCATTACTCCTAACATTGATAGATTCAGTTTTATACTATAACTAGCTGTTACCCGCGGCTTCGCACGCGAATGTTGGACTTTTAATAAGTATTTTAATATAATTTTTATTGTCTATGTCTATATGGCGTTCTGTCAGCTCGTATAACAATTTTGTACTCATTAGTCAAATTCTCTCCAAAGCTGTTTTTAACACTTGTACTATTTTAACTTGTACTAAATTATTATATTGGTGCAACAGCCTTTGGAGATTTAAAAGTACCCGTTTATAAAGCCTTTGGAGACATTTATAAAGTACCTGTTAAATCAAAAACGCTAAATTCTTTATTTTAAGGTTACTGTGTTAGAAACATTGTATAACACATTAAACGTTATGTTTTCCTCAACCATGGCTTTTATTTATTTCAGCAGTAAACTAAAAACCAAAAACCGTTGTCATCTAACCTCACAAATGAAAACAAAACGTATTTTCGCTTTGCATTAAGTATAGGACAATTTACAATTAGTAAACTTCTTCTTTACGATGCAATCGCATATTATATAAAACATCAAAAATATACTGCAGTAATGGATAAATGTACAGTTCCGATGCGGCTAAATAAGTTTTGTTTGTTTACTTATTAATATGGTAATTAATTCTGGTCTCCATGGTGTTTTTGACACCTTTAGTAATAGTATTTAATGTATTTCATTACTTATTCATTGCATCATCATGAATATGTATAAACATAATTTTATCATAGCTTAAGACAATTACAAAATATATAGACGTATCTGTATACAAAATTACAAAACATATCGATACAATTGCATAGTAAAAACATTAAAAACTGCAGGAACGGGTAAAGGTATATTTCCGATGCCGCTAAATATCATTTGTTTATTTACTCGTTACTATGGTAATTAATTCTGGTATCCATGGTGTTTATGACATCATTATACGCGTCAACGAAAAGGCATAATTTAAAGGGCTTAAATCATGGAACGGGCCAAAATATCAAATTTCAAGTCAGACAGTATTTTTCGTCTTGTGCCAAAGGTTACCTGTGCAAAATTTGGTGGCAGTCGGTGTAACGGTGTGGATTTGTATTCAGTAGGCCTACCCATAAATCCTCAGACTTTGAGTTATATATATATATAATACGACCAAAACAAATTGCAGCGAATTTACAACTTTTACATGCTAAAAGAAACAAAAGTTGTTATTTTTCAATGTAGTCTTTTGCCAGTGGTGTGGGGACGGATGGGGGGAGTATGGCAAGGACTTCATTTTCATAAAAGGCTCAAATAAAAAAAAAGATACACACAAAATCATAATTATATTCAAAACATAATTGTAACATTAATATAACTTACATTTTTTGTTTAAGATAAGAGTTGCAAAACGTAATGAATTTTAATGAATGCATAAGCAAAAAAAAAGTAGTTTACTACAGGGCATGAAAATAAAAATACTTACAATCCAAAATTAGTTTGTATATACAGCTGTGAGTTTTCCGTATCGATCTGCAACCCTTGGCTTGAAAGTGATGTGGAGTAGCCCTGTATATTCTCACAGGTGTAAAGTTACAGTCTGCGATATTTTCTAGCTCAACAGCAAACAACATCAAATCCAATTAGAAACTTTTCTGAAACCACTTATGTGAACAATTAATTTAGTCGCCCAAATTTGTTGTCTAGATTGTTCAACTCTCCTGAAGTGAAATCGTCAATATAATTTTGTAGGACGTCAATAATATAATATTACTTGAACGTCCTAAACCTTAATTAATAAAGGCTCAAGCGAAGCTAATTTTCTGTAATTATCTGTACCAAGCTTGTTAAAGAGTAGTAGGCCTATATTGAATGCGAATGGCTAATGTGTTAATGTTCTTAACTAGCGTATTTTTTTTTTTTTTTGTAAAGAGAAAACAGGCGGGTATAATAAAAATTATAGCTCTATTTATTATGGAGTTAACTGGAAATTACTTTTATTTTACTAGTTACTACGTTATCTACTAGTTACTATAGTATACTATGTAATCAAATTTTTTTTGTATTTGACAAACTTTGTGTAATTATGCTTTAAGATACTAATCATTTAATCGCAATCATTTATTAATATACGTAAAATATTTGAACTTTATTGATTTAGATAGGTAACAGAGAACGAAGACTCCTACGTGCGTACGAATGAATTCTTTAAGGAGTATTTGAGGTATACAGCTTTTTGTCTTGAAAGGCGCAAACACAAAGCGCTGTACAAAGAGCAAGATTTAAATATTTAGGTAGAAAGGAAATTAAACAACCTTAACAATATGTAGGTGTTAGAATTGTAGGCCTACATATCTGTATTCGACTGCTGTTACGCAATTCGGAGAGAAAATAATTTTAGTATATTTTCTTCCCTTTTTCTCTCAATTATTTACCCTTTCTTTAAATATGATTTATTAGTTATTAAAAGTACATTACGATAAAAACCTAACCATTAGTAATTAAAATATCGTTAACAAGTTATTCTTTGACAAAATAAAGAAGTAGAGTCAGAATCTGGCAGCGTGTAGAAATCGCGCTTTAGGCCTATACCAGAATGTTTTTTTTTGTAAGTCGAAGAACTGTTTTAATGGAAGGTTTATAAATTCAGTGTCCTCAGGAAACGCATGTATATAATTGGATCACTTGACTGTAGTCTTTGTTCAACTTATACGTGTAACGTTCAAGTCCTTTACATATTTTTCTGTCATTTATTCTGCCTGATGTAAAACCAAACCATGTGTAGGAGTAGTCGTATACTTCTATAGACTGATTGGTATAGTCATAACCCACATTTGTGTAGTATGTTTGTATAATTTTTCTATTAATTATACGATACAGAACCTTTGATAGAACGGTAGTCGTTTATGTACATATAACGTGCACGCGATTGGGAGTAGCTGTTACGAGTAGTAAGTACCACAGCTATCTTCAGTTAGTAAGTACCACAAGTTTGCGGTGTTCGGTATTTTGTACGACCTTGGGAGATGGCCCATTCTTCAAGTCATAATTCCAGGACCTCGGAAAATACAAATTTTCCTCCAAGTATCATGTTTAATTAAATAACTAAGTAGGCGTTATATTTCACAGTACGCTGGCTCGATACCCTGTAAAGTGTTGAAAATATCATTATATCAAATATAAAGACCAGATTTACAGTTACATTAAACAATTAATAATATATTGTGGTTTGAACAAGAACATATTTTTTGTTGTTTATTATATTGTTTTAACAGTTTTATTATACATTCTGCCATCTTCAGAAATAGAATGTACAAATAAATAGTCGGCACTGACCCAATATCTGTACCCACACATTTTCGTTGTTTTAAATATGTGATTGTATCGATATACTACGCTGTTAAGAAGAAGAAGAAGAAGAAGAAGAAGAAGTGTACTAATTGTAAATTAATTTTATATTTTTTTAATGTAAAACGAAAGTACGTGTCTTTTCATTTCTGAGGTTCGGTAATAATGGTTTTTAGTTTTTAACTTACTGTTTAAAGAAATAATAGCCATCGTTAAAAAAAAAAAAAGTTTAATGTGTCTACACAATGCTTGAAAGAGAGAAACATTAAAAACAAAGAACATAACGTATTTTTAACAAAATCAATAACAGAAAATGTGAAGCGAAAAATACAATTATTTGTGAATAGTAAGATTAAAACAAAAATAACGTATTAACAAATGAAAACAAGCTTTGTTATTCGTTATGTGATCAATATTCTTTTATGTTATTCAGTAAAATCTCTAAAACGTCAGTGAAAGCAAATTTTGTGCAAAACACAAAAAAAGTGGGAGACATGTATTCTACCATGCCGCCTTTCTTCGAGTTGGTAGCTTTTCCAGTGACAGCACGAAAACCGACTATTAGTGGAAAAACAATTATTAGTGGAAAACAAGTTCTCTAACAAAAAGAGAGAACATGTAAGTGTATATTGCCCTCGTCGTAGCGCCAGAGAATTAAAATACTTCTGAAATATAACGCCGAAGTACGTAAATTATAATATTAAATAAAACACTATTGTTAGAAACAAGAATTATTATATGGCAGAGAGTATAGTCTTAAAAAAATACTTGTTCATGATTTCCTTTTGTTAAATTTTACATCTAGTTTATTACCGAATTCGTTCTAAATTTGGTTTTAAATACTCGTTAAAAAATTTGGTTCTAAACCAATAACTTACCAGTAACCGAGCGTATTTTCTCTTGCTCTCTCACTGCCTACTTACACCATACACTTATGCAACAAAAGTCTTAAAAAGTGCAAGACATAATAGTATTTCACGACGTGTGAAAATCAAATATTGAAAAAGAAAGCAGCCTACGAGAGCGTCAATACGTGTTAGAGACGTACGTCTTCGTAATTCAATAGACTGGCTTTCACGCACTTCTAGGAATTCAATATAATATCTAGTTGATTAATGCAACAAAAAACTACACCGTTGGTTTTCACACAATTATTTGAGAAAGAAAAACGCAACGAACCAAGCATGGATTTCCTGAGTTCGGAATTGTTTAAGTTAACATCTTGCGATGTCTTTACAGATCAATTATTAACTGTACAGCTTTCCTATATAAAAAAGCGCGTAGAATTTATTATTACTTTTTATTAGTAGTGTCTGCCACAAATGTGTGCCGAACGTTTAAGAAGTTCACATTTTTTAGTAGCATTCACATTCGCAAAAATTCACATTTTTACTCTGTAAGTGGTTTAGAAGAGGCAGACAGCAAAACTTGAAACGTACATCTTACTGTAGCGTATACGCTACGCTACAGTCGCTTATTATTACTCTAGATTGGCGTTTTGGCGTTACGATTGGTGTTACTACTCTAAACTTCTTTTCTTGTAGGACGAACCTTGAGAACTCGGATCGAGAATAAGTGAAAAACATTATTTAATGATTGGTAATGTTACGTTTTTCTGAGAAATGAAATGAGAAAGTACATTCGCTCTTTGTTTAAAAATAATTAAAAACTGATTATATATATATTGCGACGATACAAATAAATATTTTCGCATAGGATAATTATGTGTGTTGAAATTATGCACAAGTCTATATTGGAGGTGTAGAAAATTTATTTATTTATAACACAAGTAAATAATTCTTTATATGATATATTTAAATTAAACAAAATGTATAGTATTTTATTTGTTATCAAAGAGTTTATATAGTTCAGTTTTGGTAAGTTTTACTTGAAACGTAGAATTCCTTTACACTCGGCGTGACGTCACTCGCTGCGCTGCTGTTACGCTCTTCTCTGCAATGATCGCCGCTCTCCTCTCTCACTCTCTCACACTCTCTCTCTCTCTCTCTCTCTCTCTCTCTCTCTCTCTCTCTCTCTCTCTCTCTCTCTCTCTCTCTCTCTCTGCGCTGGGGTTTGCCGAACAGCTGATAACACTTATGCAGATTTTACACACAAATTGTCACTTTCCGAATCGTTTTTTTACTCGCTCGCAATTGGTTATTATTAATTATTGTTACTCAGGGTGATAATGAATGTTATTCTTTAAAAGCGGTGTATATTACTTACACCTTCCGGCTATACTTGAAGTGTTCCGCGTTAATAAGGATTTATCACGGTAGATAAGTCTCCCTAAGCGGAAAATCTTCCACTAACACGTAATAGCACTTGAATATTTTAAAACTGGTAGTTCACCCGCTTGGTTCTAATCGACAAACTCGAAAAGAGTCCCAAGACTTAGAGTTACTCTGGATTAAACCAGTTCGAAAAAGAAAAACTCTTGACGAAGAGCACACTTTCACTAGGCAACGGCTTCCGATGAACTGCCCCGAAGTACACCTGACAACCGACGGGTCTGACTGAATTTAGGGGCTTCTGATTGGTCAATCAACTGTCTACGTGGTAGATTGGACAAAAGATAGACACGTTACAGGCGAATCTTTCTATAAATCTGCGAGTGCCTGCTCAGATTTTTATCTAGAAATTGTATTACTCTTCAATTGATAAGCGTGAAAATTTGAGTTTTCAATTACTAAAAAACCACATTTAAACAATAGCTGAGAACAACAGAGTATATAGAATATGTAGCTATTTTCATAAATAATTCACCGTCCAAGTCTCAATCCGATCGGATAACAAACGCGGAAGATATAACACGAAGGTTTACCACACGCGAACGCCCGCACATATTCACAAACAAAGTACACGACATTATAGAGCAAAACATTATAGAACAAAGAATTTGGTATAACACAAGTCCTTATCCATCACTAAATACAAAACTTATAGCTAATTGACAAAAATTGCATAAATCAATTTAAAACATGCTAATGTTCGTCATCCATGCTCTGGTATACTTATTCTAGATCATCATCCCGTGTTTTGTTGCAGGATTAACCTCACCACGTATAAAAAAAAATTTGTTTACATAAAATACAATTTTTTTCCCTTCATATCCTAAATAAATAAAACATCATTTTTCCAATAATATCATAATAATAACATAATAAATACAAATCAAAATAAATAAATAAACTTCTTTCAAACAAAACAGTCCTTTAATGTCCTTTTACAGTAATAATACAAACGAATACATGTGGTTGAATCTAACCTATAATCTCAATTCTCAAACACAGATAAGCGTATCAACACTTCTGACGTCATTTTCATAACTGAAAGTATACTCCGTTCATTCAAATCATTTATTCTGACATCTGATCTAATATTCTTAATTTACACTCATATTTCACATAAATTTCTTAAAACATTCATACCACCTATACCCTGGCATATTAGGAACAATTATCTCTGACATAATACGTTCTTAGGGATGATGCGTGGAATTTCCCTATCACACGGTTAGTACTAGTGTTGGTTACAATATAGGTATTTTTACCAACTTGCTCAGATAAAATATATGGGCCATTGTACAACCTAAAGATTTTTGCTGCGGTGTTATCCTCCCTGTGACCGACATTCCAAGCCCTCAGGAGTACCCTCTCGCCAATTTTAAACGTTACCAGCTTGTGGTCTGCATTAAATCTTTCAGTCCGTTCTTCGGCACAGTTCTTAATGCGTCTCCTGGCTTCTATCCGTTTCACCTCGCTCTGAATAGGCAAATTTTGCGTTGCAATCCTCCTGATGCTCCCATCCCAAACGCGTTTGGGCATTTCTCCAGTTTCCAACTCGTTAGGCGTAAATCCTGTCGTGTCATTGTAATTCCCGTTGATGGACGCCTCGAAAAGCTCGAGATAATCCGGCCATCTACTTTGGTTGGTATTACAATAAGTGCGGAACAGTCGACCTAACTCTCTGTTGACCCTTTCAGCAAGGTTGCCCTGCGGTCTCCAGATCGCTGTTAACACAGTATGGGAATGTTGTGCTTTTCCAATTCGGATTGCCACTTCCTATTGGTGAACTGTTTACCCTGGTCAGATAAACTTTTTTTGATGTGACCTATATAGGGATGTATTTATTTAAGACGACATTTAATACGGCCGACGTGGTGGGTCGTCCTATTGCATATAGACTTACATGTTTAGAGAATGCATCCGTGCACACCACCAGATTCCTCATACCCCTCGATGCACGCGGTAGTGGACCTAAAAAATCAATACATAATAATTCGTTTTTGTTTTTAGTAATAATATTGCCCATTTCTACATACGTGTGTTGATTCGGGTACTTTGCAGTTTGGCATATGTGGCAGGTACGCAAAATAGATTTAACTTTTCTAGCCTTATTTAACCACACAAAGTCTTCTGGCATTGCTAAATAGCATTTATATGCTCCCGCGTGTGCCAGACTCTCGTGGCACGCCCAAGTTAAACCTTCGACTAGTTCATCCGGTACCATTATCTTCCACTGCCCGTCTATGATTTTGTATCACATCATTGTTTTTTTTATACTTTGCGTTGTCCTGTACTCTTATATCGTCGCTGATTTTCTTTAATTTACCATCCCGCTGTTGCTCGATGTTTATATTTTTTAACCTAGTTTTTAATGTGTCTGGTAATACATACTTAATTGTCAAGATCTGCACTTCATTCCTTGTTGAGGAATATTTTTCTGCAATTATCGGAGGATATCTAATTAAAGTATCTGCCATTTTGTTTTCACTGGCTTTACAATATTTTATACTAAAATCATATTCTTGGATCGCCATGATCCATCGCGATATGCGCGCATTTGTGAGATTATATTTGAACATGAAAGAAAACGCCTGATTCTCTGATAAAATCTCGAAGTTTTGTCCCACAAGGTAATATCTGAATTTGCTGATACAATAGACTATCGCGAGAATTTCCTTCTCCTACGTAAAATAGTTCCTCTTAGCACCTTTTAATGAATGACTTACGTGGGCAATTACCTTGTGTTCACCTTGGATATTCCGCTGATATAACACTCCGCCGATCGCGTAGTACGACGCGTCACAATTAAGTATATATCTCTTCTTTTTCAGGATGGAATATATGCAAGTTCTTACTATACAAGACCTTGGTAGCGTTGAATATTGCCTCATGCCGCTCTTTCCATCGCCATTTGGTATTTTTTCTTAGTAGTTCCAGAAGTGATTCTATGGTCTTTGAATATTCAGGTGTGAAACGACGAAAATACCCGGTCAATCCGAGGAACGCCCTGATATCTTTTTTTTCTTTCTTGGGGCTAGGAAAATCCATGATGGCCTGGATTTTCTCAGGATCGGTACAGACCCCATCCGCCGAAATAATATGACCCAGGAATTTTATTTGGGATTTTCCAAACTCACACTTGTCCAAGTTAAGCACAAGATTGGCATTTCTTAACTTTCGGAAGACAATATCGAGGTGATTTAAATGCTCCTCGAAAGATTTTGATATTACGAGTATGTCTTCCACAAACACGCTTACGAATTCTTCAACTTCCGGTCCTAGTGCCAATTCTAGAATTGCAGCGAGGCTGGTCACTAACCCGAAAGGCACTACTTTATATTAGGGCACTTGTTCTTAAAAAATAAATGCCGTAAATTTGCGGCAATCTTCGGCTAATGGGATCTGCCAAGACCCGCTTTTGAGGTCCAGCCTCGACATGTACCTGACCACTTGACATTTTATAAATAGATTCTCGGCGTTGGGTGCACAATCTTAGCACTTTTACGTTATGGTGTTGAGGTTTCGCATATCTAAACAAATACGTATATCGTTATTTTTTTTAACCACTACCATAGGATTAGGAAAGTTACTATCGGCACGTTCAATAATATCATTAGTTAACATCTTATTAATTTCTTCCTCAACTTGTCCTTGGTAGTGTAATGGAATTGGATAGGTTTTTCGGACAAACTTATTTTCATCAACTACCTTTATCCTATGCTCATATACGTTAGTAATGGTATGTTTGTTTTTGAAAACCGATTCATATTTGTTTAAGACATTATTTAACCATTTCTCTTGATCAGTTGTTAGTTTATTGCCGGTGAACTGGCCCCTACTGGTTATCTTATCTACGAGATTAAAAACTGGCTTTTGTACGTTAGTACACTGCTCAGATTGTTTCAAGTCACTGTCAAAATATCCCAATTTAACTGTGTATAATTTATTTCGAATTGTAGATGTAAGTTTTTTGTTACTGAAATCGATTGTGGCGTGTATTTTTCTTAAAGTGTCAGTGCCTAATATAACATCATATACTAGAGTTTTAACGATAAGAACTGTCACTTCAATTTCTATGCTTTGTGTAATTATTGATATAAGTGCTTGTTTACAAATAATTTGTGTATCACCGGTCGCCGTAGTAACCATAGTATTATTTACAGGTAAGATTGGTTTTTTCTTAAATTGGTGCTTATGTTTGTTAATAAATTTTTCATTAATTAATGACACTTGCGCACCACTATCGAGCAAAACATTACCAACACAACCATTGATTCTCGCTATCACAACAATGTCATTATTGTCCTCAACTCTAGTATTTTCTACACATTCATCAACACAATTATTATATATTAATTCATTCCTAACATCAACAGGGTATAAGCCAGAAGCAATGTATACATTATTATCACTATTATTGCTAACATATGATTTCTGATACTGCCGTTTGTTATTGTATGTTTTAATTGTTTTTTTACTCTTATTTTTATTTATATTATTAATTTTATTGCACGGACCCACGCCGTGCAACCTTACACGTTTTTTGGCTGCTCTTCATTTGCATTGGTCTCGGTAATTGCCGATACTTTGCTCTTATTGAGTTTTTGAAAATTTGGTTTATTTTTAAACTGCTGTTGTTGTTGTTGTTGTTGTTGTTGTTATGGCTGAAATTGTTTACGTGATTAAACATTATTATTATTATTACTTGGGTTATCCACATTATCCCATTTAGTCAATAACAAGAGTATTTCTTCTAAGGATTTAACTCCTTGTGTAATAACCGCGATTTGAATTCCGCGTCCAAAATGGTGAGCTAACTTACTTACCATATCAGCTTCTGTCACTTCCGGTTCCAGATACTTGGCTCGAGATATCAGCTGGATTAAATAGTTTTCTTTTGAACTTTTCATATTTGAATATTTTCCAAATTCCAGCTGTACACGGATCTTACTTTGTATCTCGCTGTTCCAGTACCTAGCCCTAAAATGCCGCACCAGATCTTCATACATACATACCTTGTCCTGTATGACGGTGAAACATTCAGCCGCGGTACCTTTTAACCTTCTCACCACCCAGTTTATTTTGTCCATTTCGCTTAGGTTGTCATTTATCCGGTCTATATCTCTCTCGCAGTTTTTGAGAAAGTGGAGGGGATTTTCAGTCTCTCTACCATAGAATTTTAATTGCGAATTTGGTTCATCACAAGTTTTATAAATATATGTGGTCTGGTTCGCTGGTGTCGAGGTACTCTGGAGTCGGGTCAGCTGTTGTTTTAACTCCTGTATCCGCTGTTCCTGCTCCGCTACCAATTCATTCACCGTCGATGTATGATTTACCATTCTTTCTTCCATGACATTGATCTTAGCTTCACCGTCACTAAGACGTGAATTATTAGCTTCAAGTGCTAGCTCAATGTTACTGCGAATTAAATCGACTTCCTCTCCGATACGCCTTTCTGTCGATTCTAAAAGTTGTATATTTTGTTTAGCTTGTTCATGCACAGCGGTAAAAATTTCCTTAATCTCGTCTTGTAGTGATCTATTTTGTTTTATTGCTTCCTCTTTATTAGCTCTATTTTCTTCTGACATTTTCTGCACAATGGCTAATAATGCAGCTAACATATTTTGTAATTCAAGTGACTCAGCCATATTTATAGTTATTTTATATATTCAAACAAATATTATAGTCCTTATTTAATGTAAACGGCACTACTATTATCTCTTATTATTATAGTATTAAAGTTCAGTTTAAATGTTGTCTAACGTCACAGTCTAGTATCGTAATCAAATCTTCACAATACTTAACCTAATACCTACACAAATCATAATTCAAACCTCCAAATAAACTAAATTAATAATACTGTTCAAATATCTGTTTACAGAGAATATTCAACAAATTATATACACTCCCTGCTTACAAATAGAACACACACAAAATAGTCCAAATGAATCTAGTCTTTACACACTTAAATATATAATAAAATCGTGCTCCACGTTGACAGGCGCCAAATATCTCTATGCGACGATACAAATAAATATGTTCACATAGGATAATTATGTATGTTGAAATTATGTATGTTGAAATTATGCACAAGTCTATATTGGAGGTGTAGAAAAATTATTTATTTATAACACAAGTAAATAATTGTTTATATGATATATTTAAAATAAACAAAATGTCATGTATAGTATTTTATTTGTTATCAAAGAGTTTATATAGTTCAGTTTTGGTAATAAGTTTTACTTAAAACGTAGAATTCCTTTACACTCGGAGTGACGTCACTCGCTCCGCTGCTGTTACGCTCTTCTCTGCAATGATCGCCGCTCTCCTCTCTCACTATCACACTCTCTCTCTCTCTCTCTCTCTCTCTCTCTCTCTCTCTCTCTCTCTCTCTCTCTCTCTCTCTCTCTCTCTCTCTCTCTCTGCGCTGGGGTTTGCCGAACAGCTGATAACACTTATGCAGATTTTACACACGAATTGTCACTTTCCGAATCGTTTTTTTACTCGCTCGCAATTGGTTATTATTAATTATTGTTACTCAGGGTGATAATGAATGATATTCTTTAAAAGCGTTGTATATTACTCACACCTTCCGGCTATACTTGAAGTGTTCCGCGTTAATAAGGATTTATCACTGTAGATAAGTCTCCCTAAGCGGAAAATCTTCCACTAACACGTAATAGCACTTGAATATTTTAAAACTGGTAGTTCACCCGCTTGGTTCTAATCGACAAACTCGAAAAGAGTCCCAAGACTTAGAGTTACTCTGGATTAAACCAGTTCGAAAAAGAAAAACTCTTGACGAAGAGCACACTTTCACTAGGCAACGGCTTCCGATGAACTGCCCCGAAGTACACCTGACAACCGACGGGTCTGACTGAATTTAGGGGCTTCTGATTGGTCAATCAACTGTCTACGTGGTAGATTGGACAAAAGATAGACACGTTACAGGCGAATCTTTCTATAAATCTGCGAGTGCCTGCTCAGATTTTTATCTAGAAATTGTATTACTCTTCAATTGATAAGCGTGAAAATTTGAGTTTTCAATTACTAAAAAACCACATTTAAACAATAGCTGAGAACAACAGAGTATATAGAATATGTAGCTATTTTCATAAATAATTCACCGTCCAAGTATCAATCCGATCGGATAACAAACGCGGAAGATATAACACGAAGGTTTACCACACGCGAACGCCCGCACATATTCACAAACAAAGTACACGACATTATAGAGCAAAACATTATAGAACAAAGAATTTGGTATAACACAAGTCCTTATCCATCGCTTATAGCTAATTGACAAAAATTGCATAAATCAATTTAAAACATGCTAATGTCCGTCATCCATGCTCTGATATATTTATTCTAGATCATCATCCTGTGTTTTGTTGCAGGATTAACCCCACCACGTATAAAAAAAAATTTGTTTACATAAAATACAATTTTTTTCCCTTCATATCCTAAATAAATAAAACATCATTTTTCCAACCATAATCATAATAATAACATAATAAATCCAAAATAAATAAATAAACTTCTTTCAAACAAAACATTCCTCCAATGTCCTTTTACAGTAATAATACAAACAAATACAAGTGGTTGAATCTGACCTATAATCTCAATTCTCACAGATAATCGTATCAACACTTCTGACGTCATTTTCATAACTGAAAGTATACTCCGTTCAGTCAAATCATTTATTCTGACATCTCATCTAATATTCTTAATTTACACTCATATTTCACATAAATTTCTTATAACATATATACCACCTATACCCTGGTTTTTTTTTGCGGGTGAGGAAAAATGCATTATGCACTATCAGGAGACACCCGACTGGTCTCCCGGTGTGTGGGACTAGCACCCACCAAAAAACCTCCACTTTACAGGGAGGGAACCCCCCCTGGAACAACTATTCGTATGGCTTCAGGGTGGCACCTCGTATTGCGCCTACTAGGCTCCTACAGCTTTATCTATATCATCGACCTGTGAGAGGGTCCAATTCAGGCTTCTTCTGCCGTAGGACCATCCTCACGAAGGTCACAACCATGTCCCAGTTCTCTTTGCTGTTGAGCATGACGCCTATGATGTTATCAGGCGTCATGGGGCCAATCTCCGATTCGAGTCCTCGCCTCTCCAGCACCCACCGTTGACACTCGAAGAAAGTGTGATGAGCGTCATCAGAGTCTGAGTCGCCATACACGCACAACGGATCCTCCATCTTACCCATCCTTCGCAGGTATGCACAGAAATAACCATGCCCTGTCAGGAATTGAGTAAGGTAATAATCTTTCTCGCCGTGCGTTCAGTCCACCCATTCAGGGAGGTTCCCAATCAACCTCGCCCTCCACCTAGCTCGACTCTCCTGCTCCCATCGTAGTTGCCAGCTCCACATGGATTGTTCCCTGGCCACTGTTCTTGCTTCTACAAACCCCAAGTCTTCCTTGGCCTTGTAGACCCTCCTCCTCACCTCAGCCATCAGATCTATTGGCATTACTCCAGCGACGACCAACACTGCTGGTTCCGACATCTTTCTGTGGGAGCTTGCAATTCGAAGTGCTCCTCTTCGTTGTACCGCGGCCATCTGCTTGCGGTATTTTTTTTTTTTTTTTTGCTTCAGTGCGTCGGCCCAGACCTCGCATCCGTAGAGGAGAATCGAGTTGGTCACCGACATCAGCAGTCGCCGTCTTCCCGCAGCTGGGCCTCCGACATTTGCTATTAGCCTGCTCAGCGCAGCAACGACCTTAGCGGCTTTCTCCGAGGAACATCGAATTTGCTCCCAGTAGGAAAGCTGAATATCCAGGTGCACCCCTAGATACTTCACCGTTGGCTTTGATGTTATCGTCTTTTCCCCCACCACGAACTGTGTGATTGTGGGTATACGTCGTCGAGTGAGCAGCACAATCTCTGTCTTCTCCGTCGCAAGGCCCAGACCGTCTTCTTCCATCCAGATGCGGACCCTGCGCATGACCTGGTTCAGCATGCGCTGCGCCTCCTCTGCGTCTCCCGCGGTGATCACGGCAGCCACGTCATCAGCATATGCTACCAGAAAGGTATCATCTGGCATCTCCATCCGGAGGATTCCATCATTGAAGGCATTCCACAGGTCGGGGCCCAAGATAGAGCCCTGAGCTACGCCTCCTGTTATTTCTCTGCTGGGTGGCCCATCTGCTGTGTCGTACCGGAGCTCCCTGTCCTCAGGTAACTTCGTATTATCCGGAGCAGATAGTCCGGCGCTTGAATGACGTCCTCCAAAGCCGCTAGCAAGTCTGTGCACCTGGCCGAATTAAAGGCGTTGCGTACGTCCTGTACAGCGAGTAGCACCGTCCTTCCGGAGAAGTGATTACCCCGCTGGGCCACCTGGACGGCATTCAAGATCTCCTGTATGGCTCCAATGGTGGATCTGACCGTTCTGATCCCGTACTGCCTCGCTGACAGATCTCGGATCGAGCCTTCGGAGGACGCGTCCTCCTCCTCTCCGTGGTCGCCGGGGCTTTGCTCTCCTTCCCGGGCTCCTTCTTCTGTAGCCGTCTTTTCGCTTCGCGGACCGATCTCCTGGACTGCACCGTCTGCCATACAGTGAGTGTGTCTTCTTTTACCTTCTTCTTATCTGTGGTCCTCTGTGGAAGGGGGTTGGTGGCAGCTCGCTTACTGCCACCTCCCGCAGAAGACGAGGCCCCACTTTCTTGGCCCTCCTCCGCTGTGTGGCACGGTCTGCTCCCTTCACCTGCTTGAGTCCTCGCAGGAACTCGAGGACTTCCAACGCCTCCCGTAGTTTGGACAGGCCAGATTTCACCTCCATTGAGATGTTTTTCTGCCTGTCCGTGGCAGTCTTCATGCTGTTGAGAAGAGAGCGACAGTATCGCCACATCTGCGCCTCGTTGCTCGTGTCCGGCACCCTCTGTTCATCTGCAGAGCTCTTGCCTGGAGGCATCTTCTGGGCAGTTGTTTGCACACCCCTCTCTGTGTACTCCCCGGAGGAGTCCTTTGCACCCGCGAACTCTTCGCGAAGGGGCTCGGCGTTCCTTCCGCTGTATTGGGACTGTTTTCCATATTATCATACTACAGCAATGGCCCCAATACCATGCTTAAGCTTATTTAGACTAATTCAACTTTATAATAAAGTCATAATCCGACACACACAAATTTTTAAGGTCTCTATAGAGCTCAAAAATTTAATAAATTGTCTTACAACAAGTATTCCTATTTAATTTGTACTTGTGTACACAAAACATCCAAAGAAAATCTCTCTAAGCTCTCAACGGTTTAAAGTCCAAAAATAAAATTCACCAAAAATTTACAATTAATCCGATTTGGATTATATCTGAAGTGCTACACTTTATGCATAACTATGAAAAATGACTAAGTCCTATTTACACCTTATTGTATTAACAAACCAAAAATTTCCAATGTTCTCTACAGAAAAAAGTAACTAAGTCCTATACAGCACTGATGCACTGATGAAAATATTCTAAGTCCAATTTCCCTGCTGAAACGTAAATTTCCCTTATGTATGGGAAAGGCGCCAAACTACGGGTACTCTAACCTCAACAACTATCTGCTCTGTTCCTGTGCAAACTTACTACCAAAGGTCAATTACGGTACTGAAAGCCAACCAATATGGCGACTTTTCAATCAGCTGTTTTCTGTACCAAAATACTATACTATTAATTTGTTAATTTCTGTCTTTAAATATTACCTTCCTATCCTACACTATTCTAAAAATGTAGTATGAATGTATTCAAAAAATTCTGAATAGCCATGCGCAGTTCTACACTTAGTTTAAATATGTCTATTTAACTACTAACTAGTTCACAATATTATAACTAGTCCTACCTTAGGACCCTGGCATATTAGGAATAATTATCTCTGACATAATACTTTCTTAGGGATGATCCGTGGAATTTCCCTATCACACGGTTAGTACTAGGGTTGGTTACAATATAGGTATTTTTACCAACTTGCTCAGATAAAATATATGGGCCATTGCACAACCTAAAGAATGTGACAAAAACCTAATAGCTAATTGACAAAAATTGCATAAATCAATTTAAAACATGCTAATGTCCGTCATCCATGCTCTGATATACTTATTCTAGATCGTCATCCTGTGTTTTGTTACAATATAGAATATATACAATATATTATATATAAATAATATATATAATTATATTATATAAATAATATATATAATTAAAACTAATTAAAATATCTATTTTATTCTATTTTTTATTTTTATTCACTATTGAGGCACAACTGTTATGCAGAAAAAAATTTGTATGTGAGTGACTGTACAAGTAGTACACGTGTTTACTCCTACCGAAATTATACATACATGATTAGTTTTTTTTGTAAAGTAGAAGTACATAACCAAAAGTGTATTATTTGCAACAATATATTAACAAGTAGCCCTACATTCAGCGAGTATAAACTATTCACAGTTCAAAAAGTAAAATTGAATTTTCATCGTCTCTAGAACATTTAAAACAAATTGTCTCCTTAGCCTGTTTGAATGTAAATAAAAACAAAAAATTCCATCGATATTAGCGTTTACAGACGCAAATCATATAATACAAACAGTACCAATGAGTGTCACGACACATTTTAAATAATTACTTCCGGTATATGGAAGTCTAAAAATATAATTAAAATGTCGTAAAAAGAAGTGCTATATATATATATATATATATATATTATAAAGACCTTTTGTCTATCTACCTATTTTCTGTATATAATGATAGAACAAATCTTACTTGCCCGTGACTTTTTACTTTACCTGGGCACCAGAACAAATTCCAGATACAAATGACACGGATTCAGCTTAGCTCAGAGCACAGAGACACACTATCTCAGGATTCGTTCAGTGAGTGGAATATTTAAGGGGAATCGTTACAAATAACTCTTAACTAATGTTGAAATTTGTTTAATTAATGACTTTGTTATTGAATTAATTTCTTTAAAAGTTAATTTAATGACTTATTGCTAACTTAAATCTTATTGGTTAATGAGTGTGCCTGAAAAGTGAAGATTAAAACGTACAAACGACCAGTTGCTCTTACCAGGTTGATTTAGGGATTATATATCACCCAAACCAGTGCTAAACAACGGGTCCCAATACTACACCTCACTCTCCATTCAACACTCCTATATTACTCTATATCTAATCTTAATAATTAAATACAAATTTTGAATTTATATAGTGTCTTTAAAAAAAGTTTATTGATTTGATTATTTATTTTGTTATTTTATGTTCATTGATCAATGAATATATTTCTTATCTGATTGATGTGTCGACCGTAGATAGTAATCAGTAGAGATACTCCTTTTGATGGTTCTGCTCAGAAGAAATGATGTTGACCAATAACGTTGACTGATGATCCTGGACAATTACAGATGCTGTAGCTATCCTGGTGCACAGGTCACTTCACTGTTAATTAATTATTAATTAATTAATTAATTATTACGCAGCGAGATTATTTATTGAACTTTACTAGTTCCTCTACTACTTCGGACCACTTCGCGAACTGTTTATTTAAATAAATACTTTGCGTTGTTTGTGCAATTGAGATCGTATTTAACACACGTCTTCCTTATTTAATGCCCGAACGAAGAGTGCTCAATTCCCTCATTCTGAGTTAGCGTCTACTCTTAATACAGGGTTGTGATTGGTTGTTCCAAATAAATCATGTGTTTTCCATTTGAAACAATATCGAACAGGTCGATCAAATTCTCCTTAAAAAGTTTGAGATGGTAGAGAATTTCTGGCTAATTTCATACTTCCGCTATTTGCAAATCGTTTGATTACAGGTATTTGCAAACGTGTTTTCAAAGATTTGACCACAGAATATTACTTCTTTGGTCTTTCTCTGTATGTGTGTGAAAATACCTAATTCGTACCTAGCCTAATTCTCTAGTTATACCTCTTGGCGTTCTTCTTCTGTATAACTTCTTTAAATGTTAATTATATTAGTTGATATTTTGGCTACTTATAGAGATTTAATTGCTGAACACTATGCAGGTTTCAGAATTGCCGTATATTTATTAGTTTTGAAGATATTGCAGTTTAAATAAATAAAATTAATTGAATAAAATTTCATGTCCGTACACGCGTCAGTAGTAGCAGTGGCGAGGTTAGACAGAGATGGCTGTGATTATTCCCTCTCTCTCTTGCTTACGCCGCTAGACTAGCACAGTTTGACACTTTCATATAACGATCTCATAGGTCGACTATATGAATCGTTATAATATATATATATATATTGTGATTAAACGGGTATTACTGGGTTAAGCCCCACTGTTGGGTTCGTCAATTTGTGATTAACCCTCGGCTCTTACGGTTACGGGATTCTCGTTATTTCAGCCCCAACGTTGCCGGCGTCAATTTGTAATTAGACAAGTACGTGCGTCTTGTTCGTATCACGCAATGTAAACCTATTTGTTACTAGGAACGGGTATGCTTCTCTGTCTCTCCTCTCTTCGGTCGTGTTAATCTAATTTAATTTCTGAGATATTTGGAGTTGGGGAATATAGTAATATTATTAACTAATATTAGCTTATCTCTCTAAGAAAAATATCAGTGTGAGTGTGCTTGAAACTTATATAATTAATGTGTTATTCTATAAATTCGTTCAACCCTAGTATACCTTGAAGAGAATTATGTAAATTTTGTAATTTAATGCTCTTCTCTTTGGTGTCGGAGAATTCCGCAATAAGCGCTGTAGTTTCGGGGCAACGAAACTTATAGGTTAATTCACTGTTTACGTTAACCAATTATTATATACTTAGTCAGTTACTTTTGATTCCCAACTCATTAAATAATACCCCAAATGATAAGATTTTGCTACTATACAAGGTTTCTTTATTTATTCACTCCTTCAACATTAAATAAGATATATTCCAATTGGCATATACAAAGGCTATAGATTGCGTGAATCGATTATTGTTCGGTCCAATACTTTATTTTATATTTGATCATATGATTTGTTTTTTGTTTATAATTAAATTAATTCAGGGTGTGAAGGTTCTTGTAACTGTGGGGAAGATTAAAAATACATAGATAAGAATGCAAGATTTACAAAATTGAAGTGTTGTGTTGTTAATATGATTTATACAATTATAATTTACCAGACTAGAACGAAGCGACTCGTGTAGGCCGTTGATTGATAACCTCGCTGTTCAGGAGGAATATGTCGTTCGAGATGCTCTTCTTCGGTTTAATAAAATGGAATTCTTGTCCTGTTCACCTCGGAAATACAGCTCCCTGGATTTATTTACGGCTAGACTGGTGGTCCTTCTGTCCTTCTGCAAATTCTGGATCCAAATGCGTTCTTCTATCGTTTGAAGTCATTAGTGATGTTCCGTGTATTTAAAAGGTTATGAGTTCCAGTGTGGTGTATATTATTTGTTGTGACACATTTAATTCTTAGTATTGGGTTTATTATATCGTCAATTCCTTTCTGGTATAGGACAATTCAAGTCCTTCCTTGTAGAACCCAGTTATTTATTTTTTTTTGTGATACTGTACTATGATCTCATTTGGTTAAGCTTTGCTGGCTGGCATAAGTCAAGAAGATTATCATTAGAATTTTGCGGTTTATAATTGTATCGAAAGACTTTAGTATACTCTATTTACATTAAACATTTCTTTGGGTTTTTTAATCTCATCACGTTCAGATCATAAAAGGCAATAATTGAAAATCAACAACTTCTTAGTTCCTGTTGTCCGTAGCAACAAATTATTTTTCTTCCTTCTCAATGTTTTGTATATAGTGTTTATTTCATATATTTTTCGTCCATTCCTTATTAATTTTCTATCATATCGCAATATAACTTTACCTATAGTTTGTTTACCATTTTCTATATATATTCTGCTGGTTTTTTGATCTTAGTCTGTTTCTTGTATATTTATTACTTTTTCGATATCCAACCTTATCAATCGAGATCATGGCATTGTGGCATTATCATAATTTGTTTAAACTGAGGTGGTTTATTATATATCATTACTTATCAAATGTTTTTTCTTAGCTCTTTGAACCGTATTCATTAATTATTATTAACTTCCGTACCTAACCTTTATGTTATGAGTGGTTATATAGTGTTATTGTCTGTTAGGCCTTTTATTGTATATGGACCTACCTTTGTTTATAACTGGTGAACAACTATAGCCCTTTTACATAAGTTCATGCATATAATCAAATCTTAACTATTAACATTTACATAAATAATTATTCTTTCCATAACTAATAACAATTTTATCTTGATCTATGGATTACATATAAGGAAATTGTGATCTATTAATATTAACTCTGTTTCCCACATCCTTCTATAACAGTAATTGAATAATACATTTTGTTTCATTACTTTCCATTAACTCAACAAGTAATTAATATAACATAACATAAACTTTAACACAACATTCATCGTTACAAAATAATATCATTTAATTCATAATCCTTACTTACTATTGCTATAAGGTAAATTATTGTCCCATTTTTGTTTAATTTCATTGTCATCTACTTTGACATTTTCTGTACTAGTTTCTTTCTTACAATTCTCATCAGTATAAGATTTATTTACTTTTCACTGAACATGGATCTCTAACTAATGTCTAATTTACAGGTTTGTTTATTATTGTTATTTCTACCTTGCATCCTTATTCATTTTTGTATATAATTATAAACGTATTTATTAGACCTTTGTTTTATCATGGGGTTAAATATTGATTTACTTATTATTTTGTTAATATAATATTTATGTAACATGGGTGACTGCATTTCTGTTGCGTTACATATGCTCCCCCTCCTAAAAAAGTTTAGTTTACCTGAATGAAGTTTAGGTCAAATAAACTTGTCTTTTTCACATGCCTTTTCTTCATCTCCACATTAATGGTTAACGATGGGATTCTCAATGTAACTTTGTTAGATTAGTATTAATAATTCTTTGTTTAATAACATTTCATTATTTCTATTAACATTCTTGATCATATTTAATTTCTGTAAACAGTATTTGTTGATAGTTGGCTACAATATTCAATGATACTTTAGGTTCACATCTCTTCTACTTATAATTACTGTAATCACTGTATTTCTCAATTATTCTTCTGTCAGCTATTTTCTTTCTGTTTTCTTCGTCCTACTCTTCTGGAATCTGAGGTCATTCTTGCAACGATTCTAATATTCCTTAAATATTTAATTTCCCTAACAATCCCTAATATGTGCGTTGGTACAGTTCAGAGAGGCACTGTTTGGCTTCATACTCTGCTGTCAACACTACACCTTAATATAGTACTGCTGGAATTCATCTACAGTCAGCTATAAAATATAATAATCTCCTAATAATCTCCTTAATTAATTAATAATAAACATTTGGGAATTTTTTCACATTGTTGCTTTTATATTTCTTTATTACTATCCTTCATACTTTGTGATTCCATTTTAGTTTCCTTAAACATTTTTTTTTGATAATAATTCTGACAGTTATCATTTGTAATTATTTTTGTTTTTCTTTCTTGTTGTGATAATAATGCTAAGTATCTTCTTCCTTTGTTCTTCTGATCTCAATATTTTCTAAATAATTATTGGTTTGATTATTATTATTACTGTTTTTCTGACTAGATACAGTCTTTAGCTCAACTATTATTTTACTTATCTTATTTTTCTTATTTTGGCTGGTTATATTTCAATGAATTATGTCGATAAATATTTTTTCTCGTTTTCTTTAATATTACATTGGTTACAATCAATCGTTTATTGAGGTTGTTCCTTTCACTTGGCAATGCGGTAGGTATTTTAGGTCATATTATTTTTCTTTTATTATTTTGCATAGGTATGTTTGATATAAAAAATTTTATCTTGAGGTTTCATTATTCATTATTCACACTATTTCTTTGTAGACATGTAGTAATAATTCTGGTTTTCTTCTGTAATCTTGGGGTTTGTTATTAACTCTTCTTAATACCTTCTTCATAACTATATTTTAATTCAGACTTACTTCATTTTGAATGACATGTTTTCTATTTATATAATATTGTTCAAAAAATTCTCTTTTATTTACAAGTGTTTTCTCTTCAAAATTGGTAATAAGTTGTTCTTATTGTATTTTAGGATTTAGTAGATTTATTCATAATATTTCTTTATGGACTCCTGATTGTATGTTCCCAATATCTTTTTCGTGATAGGGTTCATTATTTCATATGTATTGTTATTATTATTTTTTGTTATCACATATGGCCCAGTATATAATAACAATAATTTTTTAGTTATTCCCTCTAGAGTGCTGGGTAGCTCCCGGTTTCTTATTAATATTTTCTCGCCCACTTGGTACTTAATTGGTTTTGGATTATTCTTTTCATATTTCCTTTTCTTCATTTCCGCCTTTTCCATTACTCGGTTATAAAATTTAACGGTTTCAAACTGATATTCTGGGTTAGTTGGAAAATTTATAATATCCTGGATTTCTCTAGGTGGAAGCCTTTCAAACATAACAGTATAAGGGGTATTTTCGATGGATTGATGGTAAGATATATTTAAGAACTCTTCGGTCAGTGACAAGTATTCGTACCACCTTCTCTGTTGGTCATGACAATAAGTTCGGAGTATTCTGCCAACTTCCCTCAATACACGTTCTGCCGGATTGCTGCTGGGGTGGTATACTGAAGTCTTATTTGTTCTAATGTTGTGTTTTAGAAGATTATTTCTCCATTTACTTCCCTTGAATTGCGTACCATGATCGGTGATAATAGATGACGGTTTACCAATCTCTGTTATGTAATCTCTGTTATAGTCCAATGACTATTTCCAGAATTTTCTTGGTCGTGGCTCTGCTAATAGCGTAGAGTTTAGTATATTTGAAAAAGTGATCAAAAATAATAATTATGAATTTATATCTATAGTTCCCTCCACTGCGTGGGAATGGTCCACATATATCCAGAAATACTTTCTCCAGCTTATATTTGGATGTGATAGGGATCATGACTCCCTCCTTCTTATCATTGTTATGTTTAACCATCTGGCAGATGTGACATGCTTGTATGGATTTTTGCACTTTTCTGGTTATATTTTTTATGTACACTTGTTCTTCCAGGGCTTTGACGATTTTTATGGCTCCCATGTGTCCATATCGTTCATGGTAATCCAAGATCAATTTGTTTTCCACCGCGGTGGGAATTACTAATTTCCAGTTTATTTGTTTAGGGGTGACTTTAATAAATAATCGATCATCATGTACACAGTAATATTTAGTAATAACTTCATCAGCATTTTGCACCTTCTGGCGTATGTTTATTAATTTGGGATCCAATTTTTGGTGTTGATTAATTTCATTTGTGATAATTTCTAAATCCTTCCTACTCTTAATGACATGGTACACTTTTGCAATCTGTTCCTTTTCTTCCTCGAACGATTGGTCTTGTATGTTTATTCGGGACAAGATATCGGCTGCTATGTTCTTTCTTCCAGGTATATATTCCCAATCGATGCAATACTCTTGCAATGCAAGGACCCATCTAGTTAGCCGGCCATGACTAAGTTTACATCTTTTTAGAAATGAAATTGATTTATGGTCACTTCTTACGGTCACTGGGTATCCGAGTATGTAAGTTCTAAATTTATTGCATGCGTACACTACACTTAGCAGCTCCTTCTCGGTAACGTTATAGTTGCGTTTGCAGTTGTTCAGCACTCTGCTGGCGAAGCTGATTACCATGTGATGTCCTTCTTCATTTTCTTGATATAGAGTAGCTCCTAAACTAACATTGCTCTCATCACAATTTAAATAAAAGCGTTTGTTAAAATCAGGGTGGTACAACATAACTGTCTCTAGAAATTTCTTCTTGATTAATTGCAGAATTTTATCTTGTTCTGGTCCCCATGCCCACTTGTCTTTGGATGATAATTGTTTTTGAAACTTGGCAGTTATTTCCGAATAGTTATCTTGGAATTTGCGGTAATAATTACAAATTCCAAGAAAGGATTGTAGCTGTTTTCTATTTTTTGGAGTAGGGAACAGTTGAATTGCTTCTACTTTTTCTGTTGAAGGTGTGATGCCCTCCTCAGACAAATTAAAACCTAAGAACTTTACTTGGTTGGCGATAAAATTAGATTTATTCAGCTTGAGTGTTATGTTATTTTCGGATAATTTTCTCAGTACCTGTTCCACCCGCTCGCAATGTTCATCCCAATGTGAAGAAGTTATAAGTAAGTCATCTACATAGACCGTAGTGAACTGCAGTGTTTCTTGTCCCAATACTTGGTCCATGCATTTTACAAATATTGCAACAGAATTGATTAATCCGAAAGGTAGCCTTTTAAATTGATAGTTCCTTCCGTCAAAAAGGAACGCCATGTATTTTCTACTATCTGGGTGTAGTTCAACCTGCCAGTATCCGCATACCGTATCCCAAGTGCTGATGTATTTAATGCCGTGGAATTTCTTTAAAATTTCTTCAATTTCGCCCGGGGAAGTCCTATCGTTGATGATCATTTTATTTATTTCCCTAGCGTCCAGGCAAATTCTCACCCTTCCGTTCTTTTTCGGGATTGCCACTATGGGACTCGTATATGGTGATTGACTATATTCTATTATGTCATCCTGAATCATACGACTAATCTCGGCCCGGACTTCGTTTTTGATTGAATAAGCTATTGGGTAGGATTTTCTGCGAAAGTCCACTGGTTCTTTAAAATTTATCACACACTGATATCCTTTTACTTTACCTGGAGCATTGGAGAATATGTGTTTGTATTTATTATATATTTGAATTAAATTTTCGGCCTGTACCTTACTTACTTGTCGACAAGTTTTTTTCCTTGGAATTCTCGGATCTCTTCTAACTTACTCTGCCACAGTTCGGGATCGTCGTCCTCATATTGAATGACTTCGGGTATTTTATTTTTCTTACAAAAGTAGCTTTTTATGGCCAGACATCTGTTGTTAACTGGAACGGTTCTATTAGCGTCAACTAATTCGGCTGTCCATAATCCTTCTTCGGATGTTAAAGATATTATGCCTTTATGTAAGTCAATTATTGCGGAATGCTGTCGCAAGATATCGCATCCAATCAATACATTGAACGGTAATCCCGTTGCGACCAAGAATCCTATTGGTAGGGTTATATTATTATTGGTAAGATCGAGTGATACTTGTTTTTTAACTGTTTTATTTTGCCGTCCAGTGGCTCCGATAATTATCACATTATTGACAGGTAATGTCGGTATAGGCAACTGGCCTTCTCGCTGTATTTTTTCCAGTTCAGTACTGTCTATCAACGAGATGTTGGATCCAGTATCTATCATTATGGTAGAGTGTACTCCATTTAATTTTGCTGTTACATATATGATTTCGTTATTACTATTACTGTTTACATGATTCTTATCCTCTTCCAATAAATATTCTCTAATATTTTTTAAATAGTGGTTATTAATTATAGTTATGGTATTATTATTCTTAGTTTTATTTACAAGTCGTTGTTCCCCAAGATTACGGTTTAGTGAAGGGTATTCATCATTTTTCACTGCCTCTATTAGTTTAAATGAGGGCTTCCCCCATCTTCTCTATTTTCATTTGAATTATTAGAGTGATTTTGTACAGGTTCGGTGCGGTCCTCTCTATTAGGTTCCGCTATCCTATAATTTCTTTCAGGTTGATAGTTGTCTTCACGCCGGGACTGATCATAATGATTGTCATATCGGTGACTCCTTGGGTAATACCGTCGCTGATTACTTTGAGGCCTGGAGTAAATATAATTAACGTTATGCCTATAATTATTGGGTCGTCTGTCCCCATCTCCTCTATTATTGCGACTATCGCGGTAATTATAAGGATTATTGCCACGATAATTATAATTCCTGGAATTATTATTCGAGTGATCGTTCTGGGTCCGATTTGCATTAACGTTCTGAGCGGGTCGATTGTGATCATTATTATGAGAATTGGTTTGTGGCTCGTTATTATTATACTTCTGATATTTATAATTTAACATTCTGTTTCTTTGGTATTGATTCTCGTGCTCATAATTCTCAAGGAATTTGGCCATGGCTGAAATCGTTTTGATTTGGCTACACATGCGTGCATTTTTTATCCCTTAGTCATAATGGTAGGATAGTTGTATCACCAAACATTCTTCAGGAATTCTGGGCTCTAAGTTCCGTGCCATACATACTTTTCCTAGAAAGTATGAAGTAGGAGACTGTCATATGTTCGTTTCGTATCGGCCGTTACTCAAATTACTTCTAATCATGTTCTGGGTCGATTCCGACCAATATTTCTCTTTAAATTGTTTTTTGAACTCGGTCATGTCCAGTATCTCCGGGCGCACCGCTGTCCACCAATTATCATAGGTATCTTTAAATGTCTCATCAATCATACTGCGTATAATACTCCAGCGATTTTCTCTATTTCTTGCGATCATCTCTTCCAACCTCTTTAAAAATTCCATCGGATTACGCTTGTAATTACGAAAATTAATCGACTCACGGTTATCGTGGTTATTCGTATGACTATGTTGACATGTCCTATCCCGCCATGAATCTACTTCTTCTTGTAACTGTAGTTCGCGTCTACTAATTTCCTCTATTTTATTTTTACTGGTATTAATTTGACCTTCCATATTGTTTAAATTGCCATATACTCTTTCGAGTCGTTCACCCATGTCTGTCTGTATTTGCGTAATCCCTTCCTTATTCTCTTCCCGTACCTGATGTACTTCGTTTCTAATTTGCTCATATTTTCCGACAGTTTCCTGTTGGATTTCTTCGACCATTGTTTTACTCTCAATTTTTATGTCATTAATTTTATTTTGTAATTCTTCACGAACCTGTACTATTGTTTCGTTAGTTTTTTCTAACCCTTTATTTGTTTTGGCTATTTCTAATTTTCTTTCCTCATTATATTGGTCCACCTTCTGGTTAACTGTTACATGAATATTCTCAATTTTTTCATTAATTTGCCTTAAATTTTCTTCATGTATTTGTAAGATGTCTTCCTTCATTTGTTTTAAACCCTCATCATTCCTATCTAACCTTTCGTGAATTTGGTTTAATCTTTCGTTATTTCTATCGAACTTTTCGTTCATTAGTTTTGAGGTTTCTTTAATTTCCTCATTTATTTTCCTAAAATTCTCCTTGTTTTCCTCATTTGTTTTCCTAAAATTCTCCTTGTTTCCTCATTTGTTTTCCTAAAATTCTCCTTGTTTTCCTCATTTGTTTTGTCGAATTTTTCCTCCAGTCTCTTTGAGTTTTCATTAGTGAGTCTGCTATCTTCCTTAATACTACTCATTAACTCCATTAATTTTTCCCAATTTAGTCCTCCTCCGGCTCCCGCTTTATCTATTTGGTCCCCTTGGGCATCTTCTTCCATTACTTCCTTTTCCTTGTCCGTAATTATTTCAGTTTCCGTTATTTCGTCTGTCTGTTGTTCCATTTCCCTATCTGTTAATATTTCTATTTCCTGTTCTTGTTCATCTATTTCCTTCTCCGTTTCTTCTGCCCTCATCCTTGTTCTACCTCTGGTATGCATGTTTATTCTCCCACAGTTGCCTGCTCTGGTTAAGTAAGCTTATTATAATTATAGCTACTTAACTTAAGCCCTACACAAGTTGATCGCCAATTTGTGATTAAACTGGTTTTACTGGGTTAAGCCCCACTGTTGGGTTCGTCAATTTGTGATTAACCCTCGGCTCTTACGGTTACGGGATTCTCGTTATTTCAGCCCCAACGTTGCCGGCGTCAATTTGTAATTAGACGAGTACGTGCGTCTTGTTCGTACCACGCAATGTAAACCTATTTGTTACTAGGAACGGGTATGCTTCTCTGTCTCTCCTCTCTTCGGTCGTGTTAATCTAATTTAATTTCTGAGATATTTGGAGTTGGGGAATATAGTAATATTATTAACTAATATTAGCTTATCTCTCTAAGAAAAATATCAGTGTGAGTGTGCTTGAAACTTATATAATTAATGTGTTATTCTATAAATTCGTTCAACCCTAGTATACCTTGAAGAGAATTATGTAAATTTTGTAATTTAACGCTCTTCTCTTTGGTGTCGGAGAATTCCGCAATAAGCGCTGTAGTTTCGGGGCAACGAAACTTATAGGTTAATTCACTGTTTACGTTAACCAATTATTATATACTTAGTCAGTTACTTTTGATTCCCAACTCATTAAATAATACCCCAAATGATAAGATTTTGCTACTATACAAGGTTTCTTTATTTATTCACTCCTTCAACATTAAATAAGATATATTCCAATTGGCATATACAAAGGCTATAGATTGCGTGAATCGATTATTGTTCGGTCCAATACTTTATTTTATATTTGATCATATGATTTGTTTTTTGTTTATAATTAAATTAATTCAGGGTGTGAAGGTTCTTGTAACTGTGGGGAAGATTAAAAATACATAGATAAGAATGCAAGATTTACAAAATTGAAGTGTTGTGTTGTTAATATGATTTATACAATTATAATTTACCAGACTAGAACGAAGCGACTCGTGTAGGCCGTTGATTGATAACCTCGCTGTTCAGGAGGAATATGTCGTTCGAGATGCTCTTCTTCGGTTTAATAAAATGGAATTCTTGTCCTGTTCACCTCGGAAATACAGCTCCCTGGATTTATTTACGGCTAGACTGGTGGTCCTTCTGCAAATTCTGGATCCAAATACGTTCTTCTATCGTTTGAAGTCATTAGTGATGTTCCGTGTATTTAAAAGGTTATGAGTTCCAGTGTGGTGTATATTATTTGTTGTGACACATTTAATTCTTAGTATTGGGTTTATTATATCGTCAATTCCTTTCTGGTATAGGACAATTCAAGTCCTTCCTTGTAGAACCCAGTTATTTATTTTTTTTTGTGATACTGTACTATGATCTCATTTGGTTAAGCTTTGCTGGCTGGCATAAGTCAAGAAGATTATCATTAGAATTTTGCGGTTTATAATTATATCGAAATAATTTAGTATATTCTATTTACATTAAACATTTCTTTGGGTTTTTTAATCTCATCACGTTCAGATCATAAAAGGCAATAATTGAAAATCAACAACTTCTTCGTTCCTGTTGTCCGTAGCAACAAATTATTTTTCTTCCTTCTCAATGTTTTGTATATAGTGTTTATTTCATATATTTTTCGTCCATTCCTTATTAATTTTCTATCATATCGGAATATAACTTTACCTATAGTTTGTTTACCATTTTCTATATATATTCTGCTGGTTTTTTGATCTTAGTCTGTTTCTTGTATATTTATTACTTTTTCGATATCCAACCTTATCAATCGAGATCATGGCATTGTGGCATTATCATAATTTGTTTAAACTGAGGTGGTTTATTATATATCATTACTTATCAAATGTTTTTTCCTAGCTCTTTGAACCGTATTCATTAATTATTATTAACTTCCGTACCTAACCTTTATGTTATGAGTGGTTATATAGTGTTATTGTCTGTTAGGCCTTTTATTGTATATGGACCTACCTTTGTTTATAACTGGTGAACAACTATAGCCCTTTTACATAAGTTTATACATATAATCAAATCTTAACTATTAACATTTACATAAATAATTATTCTTTCCATAACTAATAACAATTTTATCTTGATCTATGGATCACATATAAGGAAATTGTGATATATTAACATTAACTCTGTTTCCCACATCCTTCTATAACAGTAATTGAATAATACATTTTGTTTCATTACTTTCCATTAACTCAACAAGTAATTAGTATAACATAACATAAACTTTAACACAACATTCATCGTTACAAAATAATATCATTTAATTCATAATCCTTACTTACTATTGCTATAAGGTAAATTATTGTCTCATTTTTGTTTAATTTCATTGTCATCTACTTTGACATTTTCTGTACTAGTTTCTTTCTTACAATTCTCATCAGTATAAGATTTATATACTTTTCACTGAACATGGATCTCTAACTAATGTCTAATTTACAGGTTTGTTTATTATTGTTATTTCTACCTTGCATCCTTATTCATTTTTGTATATAATTATAAACGTATTTATTAGACCTTTGTTTTATCATGGGGTTAAATATTGATTTACTTATTATTTTGTTAATATAATATTTATGTAACATGGATGACTGCATTTCTGTTGCGTTACAATATATATATATATATATATATATATATATATATATATATATATATTACAACGATACAACGTTGCAAATATAAATTTATTTGTGTTTGAGGAGCTCCACGATCTGAGACGCCATATTATGCAACGATATAACGTTGTAAATATAATATAATTTACATTTGTGATGCTCCACGTTGGAAGCGATAATTAATATGCAACAATACGATATACATAAAATAGGCGTGACTGGTCTCACGTTCAAGATTGACAAATTATGTAACAAAATAGCATTTAAATTGGGTTTCAGGTGTATCTGCAATAAGAACTCTATGTAACTTGTAACGGTATTTCAAATTTATTTGATATTAATAAAATTGTGCACTTAGCACTTACTTCGACTTAAAACATTCGTTATTATTTGTTATTATGCCGTAAGGCTTATGCTATATACATCCTTACTGACTAAATATTCTATTCTAGAATAGGTTGACAGACTACTCAGTCAATTAATGTGTTTCAAAATATCAATATTTAAATATCTTTTTATATATTGTAATGTACTCAAAATATTAATAGTTATTGAATTTATCTTTTGTTTCTCAGTACTGATTTATATCAAACACTAATTGTTTTCATTTAAATTCTTTGTATTCGTTTTATTTCAATACTAATTTGAGCTCTTGTTACGTTAATCGTATTTCTAAAACATTTATGATTTTAATTCTACTTTAAAATAAACATTGGCTCTTTCTTTTAAATAAAACAAGAATGTCTTTAATTGTATTTGAGTTCATTGTTCGATTAAGAGATAAATAAGTTGTTTATCATCTTATTGTCGTCAATCATACTCGATCATTTGATCCATCTGTAGTCGTCCTCGTCTCGCACTCCAGCGTCCTCTTGTCCAGCGTCAACTCGCCTCTTGTCCAGCGTCGACTCGCCTCATGTCCAGCGTCGACTCTGTCTTCTGTCCAGCGTCGCCTCGCCTCTTGTCCAGCGTCGACTCGCCTCTTCTCCAGCGTCGACTCTCTCTTGTCCAGCGTCGACTCGCCTCTTGTTCAGCGTCGACTCGCTCTTCTTGTCCAGCGTCGACTCTCTCTCTGGAACTTCTCTCCGTGCTGTTTCTGACGTCAATGGATCTTCTTATGTGGATCTTCTTATGTAATTTTGTTATTATTTAAAAACAGTTGGTTTGACAATGGAGTTACATAACTGTAGGTAACTGGAAGGATGAAATTATTTACAAAAATTTAAATATTCTGTGTGGACGGGCAGAAGCTCCCGCTGCACCGTGGATGATTTAAGAAAGAGAACCACTGTAGCTTGTGTGTCCTATTTATACCCATGTCGTGGTCGACACCTACAGTGGTACGAAATCGACATGTCAGAAACTGTCTCTGGATTCAGTTCCCCCACTCTTTGTCAATTTCGCTATTTCTTATATTTCTGCGAATTGCAGAGTCCTGTACGTATACTCTTATACTTATCTTATAACTATTTTTACAACACATGTTCACTGTAATTTTGGACATTGCAACTTAACCCTTTCGATTTGTACACAGTTATTTCACTATTACACTCGTACGGTGTGTCACTTTCACATGGTTTTCGTACACAGTATTTAGTAAATTTTCTTACATTTTATTGTGTTTTTGGATTTTACTCTTTAACTATAGTTTATGAATAATTACGGAAAAACAGTAATTATGCAATTATTCATCTTGGGGTGGTAAACTCGCCTGCATAGACCTGCGTTCACACACACTAGCAAAATACTGGTGTACACACTTTCAGCTACATTTGTGTGTGTGTGTGCACGTCGATTCAGGTCGAAACACCTGTTTATATTTTTGTCTGAGCCAAGCTTGCAATCCCTGACATGCTTATTTCTAATATATTATTAATTATTTACAGTTTATTAGGTATATTTAAATTTTTATATTCAATGCTCAGTACATCACTTATTTGTACTGTCGCAATATATATATATATATATAGTATATTTATCTTTTTCTTTTTTCATTATATTTTTATATTTATATTTAAGTTTATCTGTTTTTTTTTTGTTATTGTTGTTAGCCCCAAATTGTTGGTACCAATTGTGTAAGTCGACTCGTACGTGATGTTTTGTCTTATGTGATTATCTTAATTGAACTTAAATCCTTATCTTAACTCCTAAACTTCTTAAACTTACCCTTCTTCTATGTAAAAATTAAACTTTTATGTTAAATAAATAATCAAACTCCTTTTCTATCTTGACTGAATTTCAATAAAATTTATTATTTCTCTTTAACATTACTTACTTGTATTGACATTCAATGTCCCTTCTTTTATTGGTATCTCATTTCGGTTGGATTACATGGAAAATCTCAATCTCAGGGTTAATGTATAATTAAAGTCAAAGTATTGTTCAAGTCATAATATAACATAAAACATAATAATTATAATGAAGGTTTTTTAATTGGGTGTTGTGGATGTATGTTGACTACTGAGTCCTTTGGATCATACAAAAGAAGAATTTAAAAAGAAACTTAATACTAAAAGTTATGGTGTTCAATTAAAATTCACTATTATAACGTTTATATTGTTTTGGTTATAGTATTTCACTGTAATTCGATCGTTAAAATGTAGTAATGTTGGTTCAAATATCTGGCTTAACATATCGGAGCAATCTCACCAATCTGGTAGTTTTCCTTATGAACTTATTGCTTGATTCTTCGCTTCTGGCCTTCACGTTTCGGTACTTTAGATTAAAATATTAGTCTTCTAGTTATTTCAATAGTCTTTCTTTGTCATCTCGCCTTCTATCTGCAATTAATTTGTATAAAAGTCCAGCAGTCAAATTAGCATATTCTGCCTCGTTTCAATATTTTCCCAACAATCCCTTCCTTTTTACCAAAATACTAATTCCTTCAGTTAAGGCTTTGGCTATGATATGTTTATGGGTGACAGGTTCGGTTTCATCTTTTATAATGAATATGATTCCTTTGAATCTTATTTTTTCTTCGTCACTACATTATTTTGTAAGTTTGTAACATAAGATTTTTTATTTTTTAATTATTTACACTTTGTTTGATCTCACTATATGGGCTACATAACTGTTTCATATAGATTATATGTTTCATTTAATGCTCATATTATAACTATGATTAATCACTTTCATTATACATGATTTTTCCTTTTTAAAGTCTATCACTGTTATTCTCACTTTCTAGCACTATCATACAACCTAACTTATATAATTATAGTTTGATATTAATATATTTGTAAAATTTATATCATTCACCGTTTGTAGTTCAATGATACAAAATAACTGTCTGAGGTACGCAGACCTTCTCATAGTTTTAATCTAATGCTTATGAACTAACAAATGTCTTTTTACTTATTTTCTAAGTTTAACATTTGTACATTATAATTCTATTAATTAATCATTATTTACATGTTTGTTTGTCACTTGATCTTCACTTATGTGTATTATTGTCATCGTCAGTCATTGTTTGTTACTGTCATTAAATTATTTACTTCATGAGTTTTATTCCTTAATTCCCTATTATTTATTTATTGTAATATTTTCCTTTTTGTTTTAATTACTTTTTATTTCTTGACCTTATTATTTATCTTTAAATAATATGTTGTGTCTTCATTTCTTTATTTATTATGTTCATTTTATTCTCTTCTTTGTACTTTATTACTAAGAAGATTGCATTTACGCATATTTCACGGTGAATTTTGATGGTATAATTGTCTTTATTCTGAGGTGTAATCTTGTTATGTTACAATATATATATTGTAACGTATGTATTTATGTCGGTCGTCCCGTCTACCTTCTAACCTCACCTGGTATTCGTCAATCTGTAACGAATTATATAAGACGTACCTGCAAAATGTGTACATAAAAAATAATGTGTTTGGATGATTAGTGCGTTCGCCTCGCACCGGGTCGTTACAGTAATTTTGATGGCTAGCGATGTTCGTAGCGTAGATCTGATCACCTGTATATTACGGCAGTAACCTTACCTGTTATTCTTAGGGGGTGTGATAATCCCGGGTGGCGCCAAGTCGTTTTACAAAACAACTAAAAATTGTGTTTGAACAAGTTATCAGCGTTGCGGGTTGGTGCATTCAAATAGTTCCCGCTCGCACGGCCGTCACAATCGTCGCTTCTGGCTGTGTGTCTGACAACCTGCTTACTGCTATGACTTATTCGTAAACACAAGTAATTATTATATAGCACTCCCTATGAAATGATAACGCTGGTTACTCCCTGTAATAAATATTTTTTAATGGGTGATAATTGAAAACCTTTACAATTACAACAAAATAATTATCAACTGGTTACATGAGATCTTGTTTTCAGGGCGGCGAATTAATTTAGAAACCATTTAACCTAGCATCACTGTTTACGTTAGGCTTATTGCAATGTTTTGGTTTCAAAATCCGTGGATTCTTTTGGCTATGAGTTAGAGAACTACAATGGTTACAATAAAAATATAAATTACCTTAATCTAAGTGTACAAGAAATATAAAGTGTGCTGTTACAATCTGTTGTGTTGTGTTGTAAAAGTGTTCTGTAAGTTCGTGTTCAATTCTTAGGTTCTTCTATGTTAACAAAGTTTCATTACGTTTTAATTTGCTTAAATACTCTATGAAAGAGAAATATTGTTTCTATAGTGTGGTAATTTTACCTTTCAAAATTATTTAAAGTGATTAGGGTTGGTGGAAATTAAATAATTGGATTGTACTTAACAACTCGACGTGTCTAGGCCTTTGTAGTTGGTTCGAGATAGGAGTTGGCTGCATAAAATCAGTTTTCTTGGATTTTGGGCTTCACTAAATGTGGCGTCCTTTTCGTCTTGGGTTTTGACGTTATTTTTATGGATAATTTCCATTTATTCAGGTCTTGGGTCTTGTAATATCGGTTGTAGTGGTCATCTGCTTCTTTGGTTATCGGTTTTAGCAACTTTGTACTATTATTTTCATTATTTACACTGAAAAAACTTTCTGCTGAACTCTTGCATCTATCTTGGCTTGGTGACGCTTCACTTTTTTTTTCTTCTACTAATTTCCAACGGTATTTTCTGTCAACAACCGCCGTTTCCATAGTAACGGTATTATTCGGATTGGCTGATTTTGAGTTGATGTATTGTTATCAAAAATTCGAATTCTTCGTATATCTTCTGATTACTGTTATTCCTCCATCTTCCTTCCTGGTTAATAAATATTGTCACTATAGTATTTATTCTCGTTCATAGATTATTTTGATACCCCACAAGCTTGGGTATTTTCAGATTTTAAGTTTTTACAATTATGTTAATGCTTGTTAATTACATTTCTTTTTATATAATAATGCCTATTACAATATTTTGTGTTATAAATGATCTACAATTTATACTTGGTGATTCCTTCACCTCAGATTTTCTAAATTCTGATTCAATTTGTTATAATTTTTGGTTGTTTGGTTCTGACAGTTATGTTTTTTCTAGGCCTAGGTAGCCATTATAATAATTTACTTATTTCGTTCAAATCACATTTTGGTTCAGCCTATTGGGCCTTACTTTGTTATTTTTATTAGTTGTGTTGTGTTTTGAGTCTGTAGGTGTGTTGTTTATTGTTCAATATTGCTTTCTCTATTTCAATCTTTAAAACATAATATTAGGCTTATGGACTGCACATTTCATTCAGCCATATCATCTTCATAACATTAACATGAACACAATTTTTGTTTATAAGTTATTAGAGTTATTGTTTTGATTAAAGAACATTATCACTCCCTTCTAACTTATCCTTATTTGCTAATTTTTTAGTTCATAACACATATTATTTGTGTTGTGATAAACAACCTCATTTGCTATGAAATTAATAACAATTCTTTATAATTTTAGGTATCTTTGTTAGTTTTTTGACTTCTTAATCTCTAAACAATTTTTATATTCCCTCCATGGTAACACCTTCAATTTATTCTATTCTGGAATCCTCCCTTTTTACTTACTACTGGCTATAATTAAACTTAGCTCTATTGAACATTTTTTTTAAATAAAAAGTCATCATCACTTCTAGTGTTTACTATACCTTATACTATAATTCACTCTTAATACTATTTATTCATCAGCTATTTATTCACTGTTAATTTCCAATCTTTCTCTTACCTTCACTTGTAAATTATTTATTGTTAATTATAACTTCACTAGTGTCACACTTCACTTTGGGGTTCTTACACCTACACTATTGCACTATATCACTGTTTATATCATTTGTTTTATAGTGGGTGACCCCTATACTTATTTCTCTTTCATGACTTAATCCTAATGACAATTAATACTTAATAACTAATACTTACTAACTACTAACAATTTTTATCTGTGGTTTAGGTTGCCTTTATAATGGGTAGTAACCGTTATCTCTCCTTCCTCCTGATAACCATTGTTTTGGTTTCAATGTTCTTGTTGAGTGCTTTTTTACTTGTTTTGGTGAACCATTCTTGGTTTTCACTTTTGCTTGTCTCCCTCCTTCTTCATTTTCCTTGTTCGTTTAATATATTAGATTTTTTCATCCGTTTCTTTGGGCATTTTGGGGTCATTTAAACCCATAAACTTGTTTCCTTGTGGTTTGGGTTTATTATTTTCTTATTCTCGTTGTTTATTTGTGGTTCCCTTCTTTATTTGTTTCTGGATGTTGGGTCAATCACTTGGGTTAGGTTAAAGTCGTCGTATTGTCGTGTCATATTCCTGATATTTTAATTAAAATCAATCAGTTTATTTGATAAGAAGTATTTTTACGATTATAAATATATTTTTTATCCCTGGTACTGGGTTGGCTATTTGTGTCGTGACAATATATATATTGTTACTTAACCTATGCCAATGTGTTTTGAATTATTTTAATTATTTAAATATCTGAGATATTTGGAGTTGTGGGATATATTGATGTAATTAATTAATATTAACTTAGCTCTCTAAAAAATATCAGTGTTAGTGTATCTGAAACTTAAATAATTAATGCGTTATTCTGTAATTTCGTTCAACCCTATTATACCTTGAAGAGAATTATGTCTAATTTTGTATTTTTACGCTCTCTCTTTGGTGTCATATAATTCCGCTATAAGCGCTGTAGTATCGGCTCAACGAAACTTATAGGTTATTTCACTGTTTATGTTAACCAATTATTCTATACTTATTCAGTTACTTTTTATTCCCTACTCATTAAATCATACTCCAAATGACAAGATTTTGCAATTATATGAAGGTTCTTTATTTGTTTACTTCTTTAACATTGAATAAGATATGTTCTAACTAACATATGCTTGGGCTATAGATTGGGTGAATCGATTGTTGATTATTCCGATCCTTTATTTAAATTCAGTTATATAGTGTGTTTTAATTTGTAATTAATTTAATTCAGGGTGTGAAGGTTCTTGTAACTGTGGGGAAGATTAAAAATACATAGATAAGAATGCAAGATTTACAAATTTTAAGTGTTGTGTAGTTAGTGTGATTAATATAATAATAATTTACCAGACTAGAACGAAGCAAATCGTGTAGGCGGTTGATTGATAAATTTACTGTTCTGTACGATTATGCCGTACGATATTCTTTCTTCGGTTTGATAAATGGAATTCTTGTCCTGTCCACTTCGGAAATACAGCTCCCTGGATTGATTTACAGCCCGATTGATGCTTCTTCTGCAACTCCTGGATCCAGATACGTTCTTCTCTCGGTTGAAGCAATTAGTGATGTTCCGTTTATTTGAAAGGTTATAAATTCTGGTGTAGTGTATATTATTATTTGTGATACTTTTGACTCTTTCTATTTGTTTTAATGTATCGTCAATTCCTTTCGGATATGGGACAGTTCAAGTCCTTCCTTGTAGAATCCAGTTATTTATTTCCTGTTGCGATTTCATACTATTGTCTTGTTTGGTTAATTTGTACTGGCAAGAGTCATAAATATTATCATTAATATTTTGTATTTTATAATAGTATTTACTAATTTAGTATATTCCAATTAAATAGATATTTCTTGGTTTTTTATTAATCTCATCACATTCAGATCATCAAAGCAATTATTGTCAAATCAACAACTTCCTCTTTTCCTGTCGTCCCTAGCAACACATGATTTTTCTTCCTTCCACATGTTTTGAATATAGTGTTTATTTCATATATTTTTGTCTATTCCTTATCAATTTGCTATCCTATCGGAATGTAACTTTACCGATAGTTGGTTTATTATTTTCTACACATATTCTGCTGGTTTTTTGGTATGAGCCTGTTTCTTTTATATTTACTACTTTTTCGATATCAAACGTTATCAATCGATATCATGGCATTATGGCATTATCATAATTTGTATAAATTTTAGTATATATCATTATTAATTTAATGTTTTTTTCTAGCTCTTCAAATCGTATTCATTAATTATTATTAATTGATGTACCTAACCTTTATGTTATGAGTGGTTATATAGTGGTTTTGGCTGTTAGGCCTTTTATTGTAAACGGATCTACCTGTGTTTATAACTGGTAAACATCTATAGCCCCTTTTACATAAATTCATACATATAATCAAATCTTAACTATTAACATTTACATAAACAATTATTTTTTCTATATCTACTAACAATTTTATCTTGACCTATGGATCACATATAAGAAAATTCAAATCTATTAACGTTAATTAGCTGCTTCACACTTCATTCTACAACAGTCATTGAATAATACATCTTGTTTCATTATCTTTCATTAACTCAACACATATTTGGTATAACATAACATAAACTTTATCATAATATTTGTTGTCACAAAATAATATCTCTTAACTCAAAATTCTTATTTGCTATTACTATAAAGTAAATTATTGTTTCATTTTTGTTTGCTTTTCACTAAACATATATCATCAACTATTATCTAACTTACAGGTTCGTTTATTCTTGTTAATACTACCTTGCATCCTTATTTACCTTTATCTATAATTATAAATGTAATTATTAGATCTTTGTTCTATCATGGGGTTAGATATTGACTTGTTTATTATTCTGTTAACCTTGTTTTTATGTAACACGGATGCTAGCATTTCTGTTGCGTTACAATATATATATATATATATTATAACGATTCATAATAGCGTCCTGTCTGAGCGTTATATGAAAGCTATAGACGGTACGAGTGTAACGCCGTAAGAAAGAGAGAGAGCGTATAATCGCAGCCATCTCACTCTAACCACGTCACCGCGACATCAGAATCCAGTTCAAAGATGTTATTTTACTCAAAGCAAATTATCAGTTCAACCTGCGATAACTTCAAAAGTTATAAATATACGGCAATTCTGAAAACAGCATTGTATTCAGCAAGAAAAGCTTAATAAGTAGCCGCAATCTCAGTTAATATAATTATCAATTGAAGAAGTTAAACGGATGACGCACGCCAACAGGAATAACGAGAGAATTATGCTACGTAGGAATAAGGTGTTTTCACACACACACAGATAAAGACCTAAGCAACAATATTCTGTGGTCAGATCTTTGGAAACACATTTGCAAATACCTGTAATCAATCGATTTGCAAATACAGGAAGTACGATTTTGACAAGAAATTCTCTGCCGTTTGGAACCTGTCACGGAGTGTTTGACCGACCTGTTCGAGATTGTCAAAACTGGAAAAACGCATGATTTATTTGTACAACCAAAGGAATTAGGATCCTGTCCTTGTGGATTATTAAATGTTTACACTTGTTAATTATTTTATTAGAATAATATCCTGTTATGATACACAAACCTATTTCTATTACCGTCATTAATAAAAGTTACATTTAGAAACCACAGAGCAAGTTCGCGTTCGCTACCAGCTACGTAAAAACAGAAATTACAAATATGGCCCATTAAAAACCAACAACAAATTTACATAAAAAGTAACCATTTTATTCAAATATATTTCTATACGCGATATCTAACAAGAAGGTACAATAACATAAAAAAAGATGGAAATGGAAAAATCTCTTTCCGTGTGTAGCAAAACCGCAGAGAATTTGCGTCCGGGATAAGTAAGTTGACAATTTTATTTTTCCAAGTGACTACTTGATCAGATTTTGGAGTCACAATTTGGCCAAATGTTCAGTACAGCGATTTAAAAAAATTGTAAAAGTGTAAATAAGCTTTAACTGTACAAACTTACAATTCTTACTCTTAATTGGATGTCACGCAAAAAACATGAATCGTCCCACATTTTTAAGCAAACTAAAATACAACCTACTTGACTAAGAATTCTTATGTAATTTTAATTTATATAATTATGATTACATAAATAATTTTTCACTCTTCAAAAAAGTATTTCCTATGTTATTGTCGTTTAGTCTGATGACGCGTTTTGCATTAAATTCACACTGTGATATCACCAGTAACCGAAACGCATAATTGTAAAGTGAACAATACGGTGGTATAGAAAAAATATTTTGCACAAATCGAATGAATACCGCTAACAAGTACAATGTATCAAATGTATAACACATTACAATTTCACAGTTGTTAAAAGAAAAACGACCCATTGCATAAAAGGCTTCATATACTGCTATAAGAGGACACAAATTGTCAGTAACAATTAATAGATTAATTACTTGATGTTATTATCGACACAATAGTATAATATATTAGTTTAATTATTCAACTAAAACTAATTATTCAACTAACTATTCAACTAATTATTCGTACTACTTTTTTTTAGTTCATATTTGATTGATAGATAAACTCAACACAATCAAATATATAGCAATAAAAAACGGATACAACCCTAATTTAATAAACAAACTACACAAACACATCATAAACAAAACACAAAATACCAACAACACACAACAAACTAAATACATCACACTCACATACCATAACTCCAACACACACAATCGCCAACACATTCAGTGAAACACAAGTACAAAATAGCATACATAACAAACAATACCATCAAAAAACACATCAATTATACAAACACAGACATAGACAATTACAACAAAACAGGTGTTTACAAATTAAATTGTAATGATTGCAATAGTTTCTATATAGGCCAGACGGGAAGATCTTTTTCATCTCGTTACTCTGAACACCTAAAAGCTTTATCCAACAACAATATACATTCCGCGTTTGCCGCACACATACACACAAAAAACCACAGCTACACCAACATAGATACTAATCTTGAGATATTACACTACTTACTCAAAGATCGAAAACTTAACACAGCAGAACAATATGAAATATACAAATACCACACAACACAACCAACAACATACTTAACGACCAATTACAGTATAAATCACACACACTTTTTGACACAATTATACATAAAACTAACAATAATTTGGATCCCCGCGCCAATCCCCTTCCACCACACACCACCCCCACTATACCTTCCAAATAAAAACCGTTACAAGTTAATGGCAGTCTGTCTCAAAGCTGACGAAGGCGCGCATCACGCCGAAACGCGTACGGAAAGAAAAGACAAGTAAGTTTCATAACTTGAATGTTTCAATATTCTATATTAGTTTAGTGCTGTGAAAAAAGAAGATGAACAATCAAAACAACTATGGAAAATAAAAATGTTGCTAAGGAGAAAAATTGTTGATTGTCGTATAATAAAAACTAAAAAATGACGTCTTTCGATGGTAATTTTGTTTTTTGAAATCTTATGTATGTAGTATGCAGTGCAATGAAAGCAAGCATTTTGAAATGTGTTTCAATAGATCCAGTTATAAAGTTATGAACAAAAACGTTATCCTTCCCTGTGCCCAGTTGGACAAAAAAAATCTAAAATACGTGGTCAGTGACATTTGAGAGACGAAAGTAAACCATTTGATACAGGATCCGTCAAAGTCGTTCTCTTTCTCACAACACAAAGGAACAAACGTACCGTACTTTGTTTGTTTGGAATGTAAAGAAAAACATTGCATTGCTTTGCTTAGTTAGATAAAAACGAGTACATCCAGAATTGCATAATCTTTGGTAAACATTACTCAGAAATGCATCCTTTCGTAAAGTGTAACTAAAGTTACACAGTACAAAATAATCATTTACGGTAATAAGAAAAGTACATCTTACATGCCAAACACTTATTAAAACAAGTCAGTACTTAAGTCAAGTTATTAAAGAAATAGTGCAAGGTATCGAGTAGCTAACTAGCGATATATATTATTTTGATATTTTAAATTGGAACTGTGTCTTGGATTAAGCCTCCCCAAGTACGTTCGTTACTTTAATAATTCCCAGCGGGAGTTGTGTTTTAATCTTCTGCCTCTGTACGTGCGTTGTTTTTCTCGATAATCCGCAGTCCGTGGGGGTACTAACGCCCGTCTGTTACTGACTACGCTTAAGTGGCTGAGAAACTCCAGCATGAAATTCATCTTCGTTAAAATTAATCAGACTGCCTTCGAATTTATCCAATGACTTTTCTTATTAACATTGTATATCTTCTGCTTTTCCATTTTGAATACAACTACTTTCTAAAATATTTCATTTATTTAACAAAATATAAAGCACTGTACAGAAATATGCGACACGCACTTTGAAACTGTCAAATTAGTACCAACCAGTACCAGTTAACATTACGTGTGTTCTGCATGCGCACACGTATACGATACTTTAACAGATGTATTAATAAACTCGTCATTAAATAAATTTTGCACTCTGAAAATGTTTATACATTGCACAATTGTACGCCGTACTGCACACATAGGGCAGTCTACTCTATCTCTCTCAAGGCATTCCGATTGTTTAAACAGTAGACTATTATTGTTGTTGTTGTTGTTGTTGTTGCAGTAGTAGTAGTAGTAGTAGTAGTAGTAGTAGTAGTAGTAGTAGTAGTAGTAGTAGTAGTAGTAGTAGTAGTAGTAGTAGTAGTAGTACTAATAGTTGTTGTTGTTGTTGTTGCTGCTTGGCTAAACGTCTTCTTCTTCTTCTTCTTCTTCTTCTTCTTCTTCTTCTTCTTCTTCTTCTTCTTCTTCTTCTTCTTCCTCCTCCTCCTCCTCTCCTATTCTTCTAATTCTACTTCTTCCACTTGGCTACAGTCCGTATTGCGCCCTGACTTTCGCGATTGACGTCTTACAGGCGTCCCAGTTTAATGTCTATTTCTCCCAAACCCCAATACATATCACCTTCTAACGACGTTTATTATCCTGCTCTCACCACCACCTCTCCCTCTGGTTGACTTGCATAAATCTTTTTGAGGACTTTGTCTTTCGGCATTAGCGAAACCTGCCCCGTATATTGCTTTATATTGTCCGAGAGTTTGGGATCTTTTTATACATCATAGATCTCGTGTTTTTTCTGTGCATTGCTAGTTCCTACCTTCGTTCACCTGTCCGCATATGGTATGTAGCACTTTTCGCTCAAAGATGACCAGAACGTTGCGAGATTTCCCTGTTCAGGTCTAATACTCGCAACCATAAGATCCATTGTCCGAAAACTGTTATGTAAAACTGAATCTCATTTTACCAGTGGGCACTGTGACATTGTCATGAGTCAAAATCAATTCAAAATAAAACAAATTAAGCGCTTTGTTGTACAAAGGAGTGAGATCTCCTATGTTTTTTCCATTCACGTTTATCGCTTTACTTGTAATTTCAGCAGCTTGCTATGCTGATTTTTGTTTTACCGAAGAGCTGTTCCTTTCAGCATATCGGATTTAATACAAACGACAAACGTAACCCTTTTGCATGAAAAATTCTACCTAGTCGTCAACTCAAGGTAGGCGACTTTTTTTTTTAGAATTTGCCGATTGCTCTAAAATTATCCTGTAAATTGGGATTATCAGTAATTAACTCGCTCTAAAAATGAATCTGAATCTGATGGACTTTATTATATGTTGAGGTATCAGTTGAGAAGCCTTTCAAAAAATTTCTTCCATCTAGGTAGCATTTACTCTTTTATTGCCAGAACCTCTCTGTACGCGATCAACCAAAGTGGCAATTTGTTGAAATCCTCGCCTCCTCTAAAATGGTTTATGCCCTTATATAAGCAGTGCGGGGCTTATATAGTTTCAATCAGTATGAAACTCTCTTTTTCTTCAGCATTTTAGCCTATGGAATAATGTATTAAAAAGAAAACTTTGTAACATAAAATTTTGGATTAGTCGTCTACAAAATCTGTTGTAGCTTCTTCTTTATTGCTATCAAGTATACTAATGGCAAAAAAGTTAACTTTGGTAAATATAAAGTATTTAACCGTTTAAAAATAATTTTGAATTATTATTTGATACTTTTATACATCCATTATAAATATATGAAGTGTCAAATCTCTATGTGCGCGTGTGTAAGGTAATACAAAAAACATTAATAACAACAAAATATAAATATGTATTCACTAATAGCCCAGCAAATTACTAATCACTTGGTGGTTCACTTGTAGATTACTTGTTGGTAACTTGTAGACATACAATTATTTTACGATTTAACAGTATTTTACAGTTTTATTTTACGACATTACAATTACTTTACAGTTTTATGCCGCGCGTGTGACGGAGAGAGAGAGACAGAAAAGAGGCGGGCAAAGTATATGATACACTCATTTGAATGAGAGAACATGTGAAGTATTATGTGGCTGAATAGAATGTCTGACAAAACACTCCACAGGCTGCAAATGATACAAATGATGCAAATAGAAAACTGATACCTGAGAATAAAAATAGAAGGGCTGACAAATTTACGCTTGGGAGGGTGTAAAATATTATCTAGAGTGAAAACCTTAACAGTGAAAGCGTGGGTAGGCGTGACGCGAACAGAGTGGGGTCGTGCCTGCCGGCACGCGGCCGACTGGACACGCAATGGACCCGACCGTATATCAGTCCTACAATACTCGAGACCACAGTAATCGTAGTCTGGAACATTATTCGCTAAGCACAGTTGGCTCTTATACGATATACTCGGCTTTGCAATAAAACCGACAGCTAGATTTGAGTCCGCGTAATGGTGATTGAATGCACCAACCGACGTGAACGCAAACAAATGGAAAACTACAAAGCGTTGAATTTTATAACAGTGTTGGCGTTAAACCGCTAGAACTGACGTTCGATGCGGTGGCCGAACCACCCACTCTCCCGGTCCGTACAGAAATCGTTACCCATTCCTATCTCGGCCCGGCTCTGAATCCTGCTAATCCCGAGGATGGATCTCGCTCATGTCGGTCGCACTGAAGTTTACGTTTTCCAGGTCTCCAAACTTTGTCCCGTGTTTGTCATTCATTTAAGAGCGTGCGTGTAATCTCAATGTAATCTACTTCTGTATTCAGGTATACAACAAAATAGACAATACGTGACGTTCATGGAAACAACGTCGACAGTACAACGTAACTTGGAAATGTTGCCAACATAAACCTGACATAAAATGTCATTTATAATTGGGATTTTACTCTATGCCGTCTGATTTACTATCGTCTCATTTACATTTTCACTAGTATTAGTAGAAATGTTTGATTGTAAAATATATAAACTATCACTTCTCGATAATAAAAATTATTGCCTCTAATCACTTAAACAATGTGGAATATTAAGTCATCTGATTCCACTATGTAATCAGAATTTTAAAATGTCACGGTGATACAGAAAATCTCTGGATTGTAATAAAACGTAATTGATTGATGTTTAATTGTTTAATTATTATTATGTAGTTCAACAAAGTTGTTTAATTATGTAGTTCAAAAGGTTTAAAATGAGTGTTAAAATTCTCTTGAAGCACTGGTAGATTTACCGTTTCACTTACCAATGATGATTGTTGTCAGTCTTCCAAAATAGGCCCTGTAATACCCTGAAATGTCACAACACAGTTTATAAAATATGTCACAGGTGTAGTTGTGTGTGTACAGTAAATAAAATGACTTTGTATATTTGATACTGTTTTGAAGTTCAAATATTGGCCGCTCGTTTGTCGTACTCCCACTTTGGAAAATAATTGCTCTGTAAATATTTTTTCTTTTGCCTATTTTGAAATAAAAAAACTGATTCAAATGTAAGAAAATTAGTATTTTATTAACAATAAGTTAATTTAAAATTAGAATCCTTTAAAACAATTAATAATCATCAAAAAACAAGTTAGTTAGTTATTGAGATTCTTACAACTCAGGGCTGGTAACACTGATTATTTTATATTGTATAGCTGTTAACCTAGTTTGGTTAGTTTTGTTTACAATTACCAAAAGTCGTGTGTTCTTTTAGTTAACATGATACAGGATACAAAAATGCTTAAATATAACAATAATACATTATGGAGAGTAATTAAAAATCAATAAAACAAGTTTAAATTACGTTATGGAAAATTATCGTATTTTGTCCACCTGGTGACAATTCACCAGTTATGTAGTGGAGTGTATGACATGATTGCAAATACTGTGTGTCAGAATAGTATTACTTGGATGGTTATTAATAATGAAATATATTATAATTACTTCATAAACTCATTTTAACTGAGTATATTCAAATGTGTATAAATTTAAAACACAACTCAGTATGACTGTTACAACTCTCGTAACATATAGGTTAGATTGCCTTTTACTCAAAGTGAGTTAATAAAATATTTCAATTGATGGCATTAAAATCTTAAAACTATACATAACATTTATGCATGGTAAGTATGTTGTTTATTAACTGTAATGATTGTTCTCTGTTATTATTTGATAAATGATTTGACTTCGTACTAATTATAGTCAAGTTGGCATCTATATTCAATCTCGTTTATTTCGATATTCATTATAATATTAAATTCATTTGTCATTTTCTTCAAAAAAATCAATAATATTTTACTTAAATTAATAAAATCGAGAACTTCTGTTCAAATACTGGTTAATTAACATTCATAAATTAGTTTAGCCATGTACAACTGTACTTGACTAAAGTAGTACCAACGTAAAAATTTATTTGTTGGTAAATATTAGTTTTCATTAAAATATTGTTAATAATAAGTACTCCCTTAATTTCCCACTCATCATCGCCTTTATTATACACTGGCAATGGATGGATTATTATTTCACATCACTCGTTGCACTTCACACGTAATGGGTTATGCACCTTTAGTGAGGTTATATTTACTTGTTAATACGGGGGGGCGAGCACATTTTTTAAAATCTTGCTCCCGACGAAAACTCGTTCCGTTCACTCTGATGGTCAAAAAACTAGTAATGCTTTCCTTCGAAGTTGCTGTCGGCGTCTCCTGAAATTAGCTCTTCCTATTGGTTGATAATCTGTTAATCTCGACCCCATATGCCTTAATAAAGTCAGAAATTTTATTTTTTAGCATCGGTCTTTGGGTTCAAGAGTATGCTATGACGCGTTCAATTCCTTTTGGAATTGAAGGAAAACTTATTATTGTTTATATCTTTCTTATTACATTTCGAATTAAGAAATTAATGGTATTATTATTCTGCGGATGCTTGGCTCTTTATTTAGAGTCTACACAAGCTATAAATCCGTCCATAATTAACCTAAATAACTTTTCGATAATGCACTTTTTGTGGTTCTTAATCACACTTAAGTCCTTTCCACTTTATTATAATATATTCTGATTCTAATACTTATTGTAGGTGTTTAGAGCCCTTTTCTCTTAATAATTACTTCTAAATACCAAAATATTTACAATTCTTTTCAAATGCTTTTCAGGCGTGTAAGCCCTATATGTCCCTGCATTTATATTTACTAATTTTAATACATATCTCAAAATAATACACTTCTCAGGTGTTTATGTTGTACCTTAAATATTCATACACCTTTGGTGAAGCTTTGTTCCCATTTATGGTACTTCAGTTATTTATATGGTATGGCTTTAATACACCATGTCATAGTTCTTTCACATTGATATACATATATTATCATTATGTGTGCTTAATGTATGTATTTTTTATCCATTAATGTGTACTTAGACCTTGTACATTGTTTGTTTAGTGTGTATAGTACTTTTTGCTGTGTTCAACATTCATAAATTTTAGTAGGATTGCCAGTTGCATCTAGTCCCATTGGTCATGTATATTTGTTTATTATTATTTTCATATAAATTTATGTATTTAATGTGTGTTAAAGGTTCTCATAGAGGTATTGAGTATTCTAGTTACTACTGTCAATCTATTTTCCTCTCCTTTATCAAGTTTAAGTGAGTATTTTGTGTAAGTCTGATAGTCATCTTGTGTTTTGTTAATGGTTTGTTTAAACAATATAGATTGTATAATTGTGTTTCTCAATCATACTGGGTTCATTATGTTACTCATTTATCTTAGTTTGGTTGTTGATTTGAATAATTACTTTTGTCTGCATTTTTCTAATTATTATATGTGGTTCTGTGTTGCAGATTCTGTTCAGTTGAGATTATGTGTCTCCTACTGAATTGACAACAATACTCATCTTCATTTGTTCATTTTCTTGCTTAATTACTATATTTTTACTATGAGATGTTATTACTATTATCTATTACAATATTTTCATTATTTTATCTACATTATATACTATTTGTTTACACATTATTACTTAATTCTTACTTGTTATTGTTATACATATTATGTGTTTATATTTTGGTTTGGGTAAACTGCCTTGTCTTTCTATGGCAGGTTGTCTTATTCGCAATACATTAATAATTACATTATATATTGGTTTTACTCTCTATTCTCTTGCTATTTAAACATATATCTTATTAAGGATTTTATATTCAATTTCAGTCATTATTGAGCAATTATTTCTCTCTTTATTATCAGTACTTTTGTGGTCTTTTTAGGTTTGTATTTTATCATAATCTTGTTTCATAAATCACACACTCATTGTTTGTGTTGTTTATTTGTGGTTTACTATTTCTCTTTGTTAACACTTCTTATCTTCCTCTTCCATAAACATTGCACTTTTATTGTTTGTGTTGTTTAGTTTGGGATTGTGATATTTAGTATTAATCGATGCACTTATATAAGTCACTCACTATTATTGTTTGTGGCTGCTTATTAGTTTGTCGACACTTGGTTCTTGGTCACCTTTTCTTCTTCATGTTCTTTCTTGTTGGGGGTATTATAATTCACTTGTCTGGTTGTCTGGCATTCTTCACACATGCCTTATTATCTTCCTTGTCGTAGTGTATTCCTCACACTGGGAATGTTATTGTCTTATCCTTGTTAAATATTCTTCATTGTTTATCATACATTTTTCTTCTTCTTAATTATATACACCTTTCCTTTTCTCATATTCAGATTGCTTCTTCTTCTTATATATATGTTTTTCCACTTGCAGGGTATTTTCCCTCACTTGTATGATGTGTCGTCTCTTGTATGCTATATTCCTCACTTGTGTGATCTTTTGTTTCACTTATACGTATGATATGTTCCCTCACTTGTATGATCTATTGGGTCTTGGTTGCTAACGTAATTGTTTGGTTTATATTTTTTCCTCTTCTTATCATATTGATGATACCTTCAATTATAATTCTTCCTTCTCCTGTATTGACTTACTTCGACTTTATTTATTCATGGATACACGATTGGTTTTAATACTTTAGAGGTTTTTTCTCATTTTTGCTTAGACATGTACGTGGTAGGTTCTTATTCTAGGTATTGGATATCATTTATATGTAACTACAATTTTGTTACGTTACAAGATATGAAGTAAATTGCTGTACTTTTTAAATCCAGCCTAATCCTACTAACGACATACGGCACACGGATGTTGAATATAATACAACAAAAGTTCTTTTTTATCTAACAATGTTTTAGTAGATGGTTAGTGAGGATCGGTCAATAATACAAATTTTAGATATTTTGCGTCGACGTTTCGATAATATTTATTGTCATCTTCAGGACCTGTTTATGAAATACAATAGAAATATCAAACATAACGAAACAATTAAATATTTGGGTGAACGTGTTGGTGATGTGAGTGTGTGCGTGCGTATGTATGTATCATTTTATATGTGAAGACTTATGATAGTTTGTTTACATCTTCAAAATTGTCTTTAAGAAAACGAGCAAATTATAGTATGAGAGAACTTAATTTATACAGTATTACAATTTATCTTACTAAATGTAATATTATTTTAATTAATTAAACACACAGTAATCAACAATTGATTAAAATAACATTACATTTAGTAAGATAAATTGTAATACTGTATAAATTAAGTTCTCTCATACTACAATTTGCTCGTTTTCTTAAAGATAATTTTGAAGATGTAAACAAACTATCATAAGTCTTCACATATAAAATGATACATACATACGCACGCACACACTCACATCACCAACACGTTCACCCAAATATTTAATTGTTTCGTTATGTTTGATATTTCTATTGTATTTCATAAACAGGTCCTGAAGATGACAATAAATATTGTCGAAACGTCGACGCAAAATATCTAAAATTTATATTATTGACCGATCCTCACTAACCATCCACTAAAACATTGATTGATTGACGGTCACTAAAAATTTAAGGATTTTTATCTAACGTTGATATCGTGAAAAATTAAATTATGTGTTGTTTTAACAAAAAGGAGCAAACCAGGTATTCAACTGTTTGACTGAAATTTCGTTTGAATTACGTTTTACATAAGCAATTTTCTCTGTTTCTCAGATAAAACAATTTTACTCTGTCTTAAATTGATTTAATACATGTAACTACACATGAATTGTGTAAATTATACACACGGGAAATGACACGCATAAAAACATTACCTAAAAACAAGCTAAAATAAGAACTAAAACCATTTTAGTAGTTTTATACTATTATATTATAAATATTGTATACAAACAACGTATGAATAAACAATGACTAAATGACAGCAACTCAAGAAGGTCTATAAAAACGGGCCGAATAAATAAAACCACTGAAAAAGAATATGTCTATTTTTTATTTATAATCTAAATCGTAACAGCCAGTCGACAGCGGCAATCGTAATGCTTATGAGTTTTAAAAGAAAACAACTTCTAGTCTGGCGTAAAGTCAGTGAACATACAGTCGAACATAACAACTTCTATTCTGGCGTAAAATCAGTGAACTTTACAGTCGAACATAACAACTTCTAGCCAGGCGTAAAATCAGTGAACATTACAGTCGAACATAACAACTTCTATAATAAGGCCGATTTATGAATGCCTTGGAGGAGCTGGAAAGTTATAATGCATATAATAATGATAGCAGTCGCGAGTTTGTTCTGAATGAACAATTGAACTTTGTATCTAACCGCCTGTATGATACTGCTTTGAGACTGCTCAACGAGTTCCAATCAGTAGCAGACAATACCTGAACGGGTGCGCACCCTACAACACGTGAACATAATATGCTTGTTTCTGCAATTTTATTTCTTGACAAACGCAGTTTTGTGTGATATGTGTGTTTTGGTTTTTTAAACGTCTGATGATGAGGCATATGCCTTGAAACGCGTAACGTTAAACAAGTTCGAGAAGTCACACGGCGGACCGCATACAAGGTAATCATTTATTATAAAGATAAAAGTGACTTGGATACCATTACGAAACATGAATGTCAAATAACAACTTCTAGCCTGGCGTAAAATCAGTGAACATTGCAGTCGAACATAACAACTTCTATCCTGGCGTAAAGTTAGTGAACATTACAGTAGAACATAACAACTTCTAGCCTGTGGTAAAGTTAGTGAACATTACAGTCGAACATAACAACTTCTAACCTGGCGTAAAATCAGTGAACATTACAGTCGAACATAACAACTTCTAGCCTGGCGTAAAATCAGTGAACATTACAGTCGAACATAACAAATTGCTATTTGTGATTTTCATTGATAAAACTTTCACTTTTAAATGTAGTCTTATACAAATCTCGTTCTCAGTTTAGTAATTGTTGCATTCACAAATATATTGTTGTATGAATAGTTGTATTCAGTAACACACGTATCTTTTTTACCTTTAGCACGTTTAGCCTTACAATAAGATGTTTGCCCACTGCGCATCTCTAAGCGACTGGTCATAATCTATCGTCAAGTCTATACCTTCGCTGGTTCCAAGAATTACTTTCTCTTCGGAGACTACGTTCTGTCATTTGACTAAATTACCTATTCTATTTGTGTGTGTGTGCGCGCGCGCGCGCGCGCGTGTGTGTGTGTGTGTAAATATTAAATGTTTTCTATCCAAACGCACACGTACGCTCATCTTATATGTGAACAGTAATTTTGAAAATAATTATACTGACTAAATTTGTATACAATTTTCTCCTCGTCTCGAAATATTTATCCACCCTTGTGTAATATTATGCAACTATCTTGACGTTTTGAATTTACAGCAAAGAACGTATTACAGTCAGCAACTGGATCCATGTTCATAGGATATTGATGTAAGTTATTATTTTCCATTAGACACTGAAGTTATTACTGACTTAATAACGCTGATCTTTTTTTTAATTACTTCTACATTTACTTTCATTGCAGGAAATATATTTAAGTAAAGAAACCGGGAGCCTGAAAACACAAAAAATTATACCTGTAAAAATAGGCCTATAATGTATTTAAATGCCAAACACTTTTAAGCTGAAAGTGGTTTTAAGAGAAAAGTTCACTTCCAGTAACATTGTAATCCCAATTTTATTAATACAGCTAATTAGCTTGTATTTTTTAGGCTTTAGAAAATTTTTAAATTAGGTTGGTTTAAATGCATTATTTTTTTCGTTTTAGACCAAACGAAAAAATTCGCACATGCACTCATATTGCAACATTATTTTCATTCATCTGGCAATCTCAAAAAAAGTATCAACTGATGGGTTAATAGGTTCCTCTCATATATACTACGTGCAATGAGATTACCAAACACAGAGGTTTAAATGAATAATTACACACTTTTGGAAAAAATTTAATAATTTGTTTGTTTATTAGGTCTAAAAATTTTACGGTTCATTATTTAAAGAGTTCTTATTTTTTGAATCAACCAAATTTTTCTTCTTTCTTGCTAATTAACGTTAAATAGATCTATATTACTTCACTTACTTCGTTACTAACAGACTACATCTAAAACTCACTTTATTCGCACACTGACTGGGTAATAAACTGTTACGTATTAGAATATTTGTAATGTGTAGCAAATCATTCATAAAGTCATTACAGTTTCACTTTCTGTAAATATTATTGGTGAGTCCTCATGGTGTAAGAGTACCCACCTAATACGTTCGTTGATTCTCCGTTATTCGTCGTCCTTCGCTGTCCTTCATTAGTAGTTCTTCGGCAACCTTGATTCCAGATATTGACTTCCAGATGACAACAGCTGTAATGCTATTTTAGTCATTATTAAATTCCACTTAATTTTCCTACTAACTTGGCCACCCTAACAACTGATTGGAAATAATTACAGCCCTAATTCGGTTTAACAACTAATTTGTTGTCTGGTGTTGTGTATGGTCTCTTCCACTCTTCCACTTTGGAACCACTCTACGCCGGAGTTGTCAATTCACCACGTGTACGCTTGACGATCACTGTAAGAAAAAATTCGTAAAAAATTAATATTATATTTTAAAGCCACATCTATAATCTTGATTCCACAAGTAAACTAAAATTGTTCTATACGGTTTTTTACTATTTTAAATTATGCCATAGAAACTACATCATGATTCAATATCCAAAAAACTTTATATTTTGCTTTCAATAAGTATTGCACTAATCTGCGTACATAATCAACAGACTTATTTTTTATACAGCGAACCTAATGTTCCATCAACAAATGCATTTGGTTATGTTTTATGCGTGTATCGTTTTAGTTACTCTATTCTATAGCACAGACAAAATAAAACGGAGCTAATCCTTTACAAATGTCATATACCTAAAGAACACTTCGGGTGAAAAGGAACATCGAAACGTCGAGGACAACAAATGTCCTACAGTCATAACAGTAAGAACAAAAATAAATATACACCAGGCTGCAGAAGCTAGCGGTGTAGCCGAGGGGGCTACTGGGGGGTTACCACCCCCTTCCAATTGGGTTAGTCGCCAATTAACTTTTACACAATAGGAAAGGAATAGAAAAATACTAGACAATAAAATTCTCATGGAGAATCCTGGCTACGCTACTGACAGAAACCTACAAAGTCGCACCCGCACATGTACGTATCTCTTGTAGCCTACCTTGTACATGAATGCTCAGAAGCATGGAATAACTCCTCCATGTTTTATTCTCACAGAAACGTTTGTTTCTAGCAACATTTTTATGAGTTACTTTCGTTTCCTGAACAAATTGTACGTTTAACTTAGCTTCCCTGAGCTACTTTCGTATCTTATAAAACAAAACGTTTCCTTTCTTTCAGAGAGGAAATAAGATAACAAATGTATTTATTATTTTCTCGTAACAAAATTTTGTTTTGTAAATTTGCCTTCCATGACGACACAAAAATATTTACGAAATAGTCTAACGTTTTGTTTGCTCACGTGATTGTACAATAGAGAATTAAATAACAACGTTATTTTCCCGACGAGTAAATATAGAGTTCTCGGAATAAAGGGTGAAGTCGCCGGTCTGTGACTTCATTCAGCGACGAAACACGTGGAGCATGGTTCAACGCACTGATGGCAACATCGCAAGTGCAGCGCTAGTCAGGGTGGTCGTTACACTAATGATTTAACACACAACCCCTAATTACTGCATGAAAAACGTCACACTATTTCCCTCGCTCTCACACATAGCATATTTCTCTTTTCTCACGAAATATATTTATTCGTACACACAAACACAAAAATGTGGAGAGTTTGTAACACATTAAACAAATTACTTTCACACGTGGATTATGTTAATACAGTTTGTGTCGTACAATTACTTACAAATTGTATAAATTAACTAACGCAATAGTTATTAGTACTTACGGTTTATAGATTCAGTTTTCACATAATTTTATCAATTTTTTTAATACTTTTGCTCCTAACACTTCGACAAATCGTCATTCAATATACCCTGCTGAACAAACATCCTCATCGAGGGGAAATAGCTAACATCCGCCATGCACGTATGGAACTGGTCAAACTCGAGCCCTTGTGTATGTCTCAAGTAAATTCATCCATATACTGGTCAATACCAACCATGATAACGGATAAAGATGATTCTAATTCAAATGAGAAATTTTAGAGATACTGGTGACAATGAAGAAGATGATGACAACCTTACTATTCATTCTTGTATTGTTATGATTCTGTTCTTGATACTGTTGATGATAGTGATGATGATGATGATGGTGGTGGTGGTGGTGGTGGTGGTGATGGCTGTCTAGTGGTGGTAGTGAAGAACAATAAATTATATTAGAAAGTTGTCAGTTCAAATATGCCATTGGGTGTTATTGGTTTATAACGACCGAAATGTTTTGGGCAAGTTTCTAGTGTTTAATTACTTCACCATCGTGTTTAATCAAATGAACAAGGTTATCGACATTGTCACTTGTATAGGCATCCATCCGCCACGTTACTTTCCCTTTGTACTAAACTAATGTACACTTCTATGCTTCTTACTATTAATTTTTACTTTAGCTTCTTACTTCTGTTTTTATTTATTGCCAAAAACAGTTGCCTAGTCGTTATCTCTCAATTTCATTTACCAGTACTGGACATACAACAATTTTCACAGGAAATGTTACTCGTTCTGCCAAAACCATTACGACCAAGGAAAACGTAGGTAGTTGTAGTAAACATTAATAAACCAGAACAGCTGTTTATTATTTTCTCAGTTCAATCTGTAATATGCTTTCAACCAATTACTACTAATGAAATAATGCTACTAGTTCTTAATGCACAATCAGTTTTTATAGTCAGTTTATTAATACTTACAAGAGTAATTAATCATAACCAGTGCAAATCAAAGAATTTACTTAACGTTTCTTTAAACTGTCATTATATTCTATAGAACTTAGTTTTCTATTTCAGAAACTCGTAATACGGTGATACGCGGTTCCTTTTTGAGTAATACTGTATAACGGAATGTTTAGATACTGAATTGATTTTCAAGTAGTGTGGTTAAAAGACTTTTATCATATTACGTATACCCCAGCTAAAGCAAACACTAATGCATGAGATATGTATCAGAGAGTAGCACATCAAGTTTATACTGCGGATAGAAGTACTTCGTTCTGACAGTAAAGCTCTACGATCATGTATACAGATGAAAGCTAAGAGCAAGTGACACAGATCTTATAGGAAGAGCAAGTATGATGTTGCCACACAACGGGATGATAAAGGTAGCGCCTGACAAACACATGCAGGCTGTCTATCCAACTCTGTCCGTGCTCTACTTATCCCTCACAGTCACGCACACGTGCAAAGGTTAAAGTTTAACATGATAAACGGGAAAATTACATGGAAGGAGCGAATAAATGGAATATTATTAGACAAGGGAAACTGCAGCTAGATGCCAGTCTACGCGTTACACAGGAATAAACGTGCACATTTGTTGCGTTTTAACAGTAACTGAAGAAAACAAATACTGTAAACATTAAAGGTGCTTTAGCGCTTTGTTTGGTTCTCAGCACTTACAATAAGCAAGTTTTCGCGTGTAAGAATTACATAAGACAGAACGTAACGGTGAATCAGAAATAAAAAGCAAATAATTAAAAAATTACATTTGAAAAATATTTTATAATATTCAATATGGAGGAGACTGTAAGAACAGTAATTCTATTAATAAAGTAGCCTGCCGATACCATGTTACTAACAGCTATTGTGTATATAAGTATAGTCTAAGAGTCAGATCGCCACGGTACCAGGCAGCAATCTCCTGTTTTATATTCGCTGTTGTTGCTGAGTCTCGACCTCCTCTAAAGACTTCCTCCAACTGTCCCCGCTTCTACACCATTTTTCTCCAATTTCTCAGAAACAACGTGGCATCGTTGTTCACGTCAATCCGACGCAACTCCGGCCTTCTCTTTTCTACTTTCATCACGTTGCATTGTCGTAACCTTTTCGGTGTTTCATCTTGTGCCTTCACTCATCAGATGCTCTACCCACCTTATCCTTGAAAATAATTTAATTCATTTTATGATGTCCACCGCAACTCCTGAAATTGAGTTTAACTCCTGGTTGTACTCCTGGTTGAGTATACGTTGGTTGTTACTTAAACGTCATATATACTGTCTGCATATAAGGTCATAATTTTTTCTTATTATCTTTTTTCAAAAGGTGGGTTTTTTATTATCTTTAGTTTATTTTGGTGATAATCCGTGTTTTTATAGGTCAGTACTGGTCTTGTCAAAGTTTTATGGAAGGTGAGTTTTGTTGATCACGATATTAGTTTACTTTTGGTCTGTTATACACTACTACCCAACTATACTCTAGACTTAATTTAACTATGAACTTTCACATGTTTGGTAGTGTTTTTTTATTTACACAGAGTAAACATGTACTCGCTGGAATTGAAGTATTACTAGAAGGAATATATCATAGTTTACTTGGCCATCATCATAAGTAATGCAACCTATGGACACGATTGTTGAATCATAAGCTAGAAATGAAAATCGAATTGAATAGGAATGGAATAATGGATGTGTTCCGTCAAGTTATTAGGTTAGACGGACAATGCATATGGTGAGCACTACAGAGTTCAAGAAGTTGGGATTATACAAATATGTCTAGAGGTTGAACGAGCAACGACGGCTTCAGAACCATTCAAGTAGAAGAACAAAATTAGAAAACTATCGAGTCGTGAAGAGATACATGTTGTGATAGGCAGTATGGTTTCCATACTGACATTGGAAACCACGATTTAAGAGATCTGTAACAAACTCACAAACAAACACAGCTACAGAAGTAATTTAACAGACGAGCCGCGAATGTTTTATCTCGTATAACTGCCTCTAATCATGGTATTTTGTTGTGTGCCTCTCGTCTGGCAGCTGGATAAGTTGTAGACGTATCATTATATTATATACCATACTAAGAACGTTGGAGATCACGTTTATTGTTTTTTATGTAAGTGTGTGTATGTGTGTGTGTGTGTGTGTGTGTGTGTGTGTGAGCGATATATATATATATATATAACAGCACCTACGTAAGCGGCAACTGCACTACAGTAGTGTAATGCATGCGTCTGTTGTAACCATGAGAAGCAATGAAAGCGCTAATTTTAACTGTAATTTATCAAATTTGGTTGAGTGCTGACTGTCAGTTACTTTATTTGTTATAGACAGTAAATTGGTACACAACGGATACTACTAGTGACGTAGGAACCATTGATCCGTTCCAAAAACGATCCGTCAAGATAACATGTCGAAGTATTATTCCTGTTGTTAAAAACGTATACCATTAAGTTACTACAGTGTTATGAGCACCAATCTTTCGGGATTTAAGAAAACTGTATTTTCTCTACCAAAAATGATTCATGTTTTCCTGGTTAGAATTTGTGTTTATTTATTATTCCAGTTATTAACACTTATGTTACGTACTTGGGTATTTAGCTTGATCAGTATTTCAGTTATATAAACAAGACTTAATTGTTTTACTTACGGGCAGAGAGCAAACATTCCTGTAAACATATGTAAGTCTTAAAATGACTTTTAAAAGAATGGAATCGGCAGTGCCCCACTCCACCCTTCTATATATAATGGTTATCATTAAATAAGTCTAAATAATAGTAAATAAAACTGTAATAACAGCAGCTAAAGCAAAATAATTCGACACCTCTATTAACAGTGCTAAAATGCTATTCCGTTTTGTATTAAATGGAAAGACGTTAGTAGTGAGTACCACCAATCCAAATGTTCTGTAAGGAAAACACAACGACCAGCCAGAGTCCATACAATCGGTCACTCTGATAGAATATTACAATTTCATAGCCGTAGTTAGAACAACTAACAGTTTCCATTTCGTATATTTCAGTTCTTATACAAAGTAAGTCCCGGAAGTAAAGCCAGGTAGTATCTGTTACCTATATATATATATATATATATATATATAACTCAAAGTCTGAGGATTTATGGGTACTGAATACAAATCCACACCGTTACACCGATTGCCACCAAATTTTGTACAGGTAACATTTGACACAAGGCGAAAAATACTGTCCAACTTGGAATTTGATATTTTGCCCCGTTCGCACGATTTAGGCTCTTTTAATTATGGCTTTCCGTTGATGCATATAAAGATGTCAACATCACCATGGAGACCAGAATTAATTACCATAGTAATAAGTAAATAAACAAAAGTTATTCAGCGGCATCGGAACTGTATATTTATCCATTCCTGCACTACATTTTCGATGTTTTATATAATATGCGATTGCATCGATATATTACGATATGGAAAAGAAGAAGTGTACTAATTGTAAATTGTCCTATTACTTAATGCAAAGCGAACATACGTGTTGTTTTCATTTGTGAGGTTAGGTGACAACGGTTTTTGGTTTTTAGTTTACTGCTGAAATAAATAAAAGCCATGGTTGAGGAAAACATAACGTTTAATGTGTTATACAATGCTTCTAACACAGTAACGCTTAAAATAAAGAATTTAGCGTTTTTGATTTAACAGGTACTTTATAAATATCTCCAAAGGCTTCATAAACGGGTACTTTTAAATCTCCAAAGGCTGTTGCACCAACATAATAATTTAGTACAAGTGTTGAAAACAGCTTTGGAGAGAATTTGACTAATACGTACAAAATTGTTAGACGAGCTGACAGAACGCCATATAGACATAGACAATAAAAATTATATTAAAATACTTATTAAAAGTCAAATATTCGCGTGCGAAGCCGCGTGTAACAGCTAGTGATTAATAATCTGTGCCATACAGTTGGAATCAGAAGCGGAAAACGATAGTGTCAAGGTTAGTTTACTGCGCGGAAATAGTATCATAAATTAAAACATTAAATCTGTTTTATTGTAACAGTTCACGCTAACATTTATGATGACGTGACAGCCCATAACTAAACTGCAATTACTGTTGCATTAGTTCTTTTTTATCCAGTACTGATTTGTTGGAAGTGGTTTATAAAAGTGTACACTCGAACAGCCAGCAGACTCGTGCATTCAAGTTTATAAAAGTGTAAGACATGCGCGCGCACGTTACATCGTACATCATTACTTCTACTCTCTACTGTAAGCTCCCTGAGTTGCAGAACTCGCTGTCTATTTTGAACGAAGTACATTTATCACTATATTAATTTTGATGTTAGTTAATTTTTTAATTACAGTAAAAATTACAAAATTTCTGAAACTAATGGTTTAGCAATAATATAACACTTCTTAAGCATAAGCATACAATAATGATTCAAAATTTGAAACATTCGCATTTGGGTTACAATAACTTTTACTCTGACATCTTGCTGAATTTTGTCACTTTTTCAAAATTTCTATCTATTTCTTTTTAGGCCCTGGGGTTCCAAAATTTGGAAATTTTCTAAACTTAACACTACATTCAGATGTTAGTTAAAATTCCCTTTATTTAATACCCCACACGAATTTTTTTTCACACATTTTTAGGCCCTGAATTCCAAATATTTTGAAATTTTTGACACCATATTCAGATTGAAATTAAAATCCCTTTTAACTATCAAGATATCATATCCCGCACGGGCTTTTGCGATTTTTTAAGAATTTTCACCCTCTCACATTTTTGCTTCCTCCCCCCAATTTTTGAGGACATCAATTTAAAAAAACAATAGAGTTCTGTAGGTTAAAATTATGGACATGCACCCGATGTTTTATGAAAATCGGTTGATGCCTTCAAAAGTTATCGCGAGACATACCGCAAATAGATAGATAGGTAGATAGACAGACAGACAAAATAATGTCAAACGGTCTAGTTAAAAATGATAACTCGCTTCGCTCGTCCAATTTTTTACATCTCTCTCTCTCTCTCTCTCTCTCTCTCTCTCTCTCTCTCTCTCTCTCTCTCTCTCTCTCTCTCTCTCTCACGCACACAATATTCGACTTCAGTCGGTCCTAGGTTATTTGTATTAATGTACCAATACCAACAGTCTGTAACGCGTATTCGCGTCTCCGAATGGTTGACTCAAGACGGGTTGTTTGATTTTTTAATAATTACATGCAATATACTTAAATAAATCCCAAACGTACGTACAAAACATCCAGATAAAAAAGTGGAATTTAATTGTGTCAAAGTACCAGACTGTTTGACCAAGTTTTAACAAGATGAAAAAGGTTCTAAGAGCAGACGAAACGATAACGTACAATCCGTTAGAACCATTAAGTGCATTTCATTCTTTTCTACTGTATAACATTTGGGGTATTGTAAGCATTCATTCGTTTATTCTCACTATTGTTCACATTGTTATTTCAAGTTGATATGTATACTTGATCACGAATGTTTATAAGAATATATATATATATATATATATAATATATATGCGCCTAACAAATATTTATTAATAAAATTTTTCATTTTTTGTAGAAATAGGAAATGTATATATATTGCTTATTACTAATTTTGCAGAATCACAACCTGAAGTCACGAATAAGTCATGTAGTCTGTTACACACTTCCTCATTCTCAAAATTCTCAATTTCTACAGACAAATGTTATTTTTTTCTTTTTGTAATTAGTCAAATAAATTAAAATATTTTAGTCTATAGAACGAGCTTTGCAAACATGGAACGCAGACGTAGAGGTATGGATACTGAAATTAATGATAAGAACACATACGGGGTTTGTCAACCGATAAAGTGTTGTTATATCACACTGTCTACTGAGCGGCATCGATTAAAGTGGTATGGTATGTCCGACACTTGGGACATTAAGAAACTGATTACCAAGAGCAGTGTGGCAGTGTGTGCCATGGAGGAGGAAGAATGTTGAAAGACAATACGATGAGCCACAAACGAGAAAAGCCTAATGGATGATTGTTCCCTAGACAGACAAGACTGGCAATTGAGTTTGGAAGTCATTAGTGTCGAGAAACATAATCTACGTTTGTTCAATTCTAAAAATAATTTTCAATGGTACATTGCAGTAAACGAAAAACTTTGTATATCTCGTTTTGTATATAAAATAAATAAATCTTTTTTATTTTATGTATATATTCCCCTTTTATTTTTATTATATCAATTTGTTTTGTTTTTATGTTATAAATAAAATGAAATAATATGGTTTAATTTATGTAATATAATTCTTAAACCCTAATCTAAAAAGTGGGTTTTGGTTTGTGCAATGATCAGTGTACTTTCTTCCATGGATCATGTTTATGATCCATGTTTATGAGATTTAGCGTACTTGTCCTAACAGGATTGGTTTCGCCGGCTGAGAAATTTAAAGATAGTCTTACTCGAATACCATACACATGAAGTAATACAATCCGGTCTAGTTCGTTGACAGTTAAATTCTCTCAACATTGTAAAAGGGTTAACAACTTTACGTTTAGGTTAATCACAATTTATAATGTTTTTTAGAGTCACCAGCTGACTCTTAAATAAAATAAACAAGACTGTGTAGCTTAAAACAGTCTCAAACAAAATTAAAATTTTATAGCAATATGTTTTATTTATTTTCTTCGAATTTTACTTGCCGAGTAAACGAAATTCGAGAATACAGACGTCTGCTAGGAGAATTAAGAACACGTAGTGTGACAGACAGGCACGCGCTTGTGTGTCTGTGAGTTATATACGATTATATTTGAATACACACACACACACACACACACACACACACACACAGAGGGTGGTGCAAAACTTCAGGATATGATTCTACTCATTAAAGTGAAGGACAAATGTGGAAATTAAATATGCCGAAAACTGCTTCGTTTCCCGTATGTATGTTTCTACGTGTTAAAAACAATAATAACAATTAGGCCTACTTCCAAACGAAATGATGAGATTAGGAGTTGAAATTTCGTTTACACTGTAAGTTTAAAAATTTACGAAATAAAACTCGGAAGGAAACCCGTATGAAATTTTATAAAACAGTAGCTGTTCCGACATTCCTTTACGCAAGTGAGACATGGACCCTCGGTAAAGGGGAAGAAAGGAAAATTCAGGCTGCCGAAATGAGATTTCTGAGAAGTGTCCAAGGATTCTCCCTTCTGGATAGGAGAAAAAACATTGACATTACATTAGACAAGACTTAAAGATCCAGTCTATTAAAGATCCATACTTAAAGATCCAGACGATTAAGGTGTATAAGAGGAGATGGTGTGGACATGTAGCCCGAATGCCAGATACCAGATTGCCAGTGGCAGCTCTCAAATACAAGCCGAGTGGAAAGAGGGATGTTGGTAGACCGAGGAGGAGATGGGTTCCGGAACAGGCCAACTAGGGCCTAATCCCTGTAGTGAAGATGAAGATAATGATGACTGTAAGTTCACCATTTCTTTTAAGTACAATGTTAACAGTTTTCAATACAGCATCTGCTTGAAAATTTTAATTGGAAATTTTAGAAAACTCGGTACATATAACAACAAAAATCATATTAGACAAAAAATTGCCCTTTTTTCATTCTCAAACTAATTATTGTTTATCTAATTTGGATAAAAATAACAACACTTTGTTTTTTGGAGTTATTTTCTTCCTAACAAAACATTTGTCTATTCTCCTTATTATAACCGTGTATTTTAAATGTATTTTTAAAAATTCAAAGAAACTAGATTTTTTCCGAGTGCAAAATTAAATGAAATAAATTTAAATAAACGTTTAAATATTAATTTACTCATTTTTATTTTTAATATTAACTATAGGATACATATTGATGCTCTACTAATTAATAGCCTATGAGCAAGTATCCGTTCGAGATATGAGTTGCTATGTGGGCTGAAAAAAAGTATTATTCAGTAGAATTAAAACATGTTGAATTATGGTAAACAATCGAAAGCAACTTCAAGCATCTTATACAACTAATCATGGTAATATAACATACAATAAAGATACTCGGTAAAATAAAATATACATGGTAAATACTCGGTTCTTATAAGGGAAATAGCCAAAATCTTTTGTTATTAGAACAATGTAATATCTCCGTTACTTTTTATCCGGATCCCATAAACAAGGGATCCGGATTTTATCAGGATTTATCAGGGATTTATTTTTTATCATTAGATTAAAAATAAAAGACTTAAGGGGTCATATTGTTACGTAACAAAATTTTATTGTTTGTACTGTTTTTTGTGAAATGTAGAATTTAAATTTTCAATCGGTTGCCATTTTGAAAATTTTTAAGATAATAATTAGGTTTGTTTTCTACTTATAAGACATAATAAGCGCACTGTGTAAACCAGATTTCAATACCACATATTATTTCGTTCGACAGTAATTAATTTCTTTTAACACAGAGAAATACAGACGGAATTTTTCGGCGTATGTTTATTGGACATTTTTCCTTCAGTTTAAAGAATAGAATCATATCCCCAAATCAGTCACCATATTTTTGGAACATTATATATATATATATATATATATATATATTTGTCATGTATAGAAGTTATTGTGCACACGTATTGATGTTAAAAAACAACGTCTCAAATACTAATCCGCTACGGTTTGTCAGTAATCTGTCATAACTCTAGCCTAATAGATATAACAAAAGCATAAGACTTTTATTGGCTTATAAACTGGGGTTAGAGTTGTCACTAATGTTGCTGCTCTTGTTATTGTTGTTGTTGGCTACGACACGCGTAATTAATACTGCTGTAATGAATGTGTACAGATTTGGTACTAATGCCAAAACCGTGTGTCGTGACTGGCAGTAGGATGTCGTCTTCCACAGAAGAATAATCCGTATTGTGAATTACGGAATTTGGCACGTTTTCTGGTATAAAATCTATATTCTTCTGGCAGAAACGTCGTTTTGTGAGATGACTGGCTCATTACTTGGATGCTTTCCAAGTAGACGGGTGGCTCTCGTTGTTGCCTGGCTACTGTATGTCTAGCGCCACAGACCACGGTGTCGCCAGACACTGTAACTCACACACACACACACAATGGACATCTTGAACCTAAACACATACAAGTTATGCAGAAACTAAAGGCCTTTACTACTGCATCTAAAAGTAGTACACTTTTATAACATGTACTTACCTGTTTCTTTGTATATACGAATGTATTCATACCATGACGTCAGCGGCGTCTATCTCTGGAATGTAACTGAGTTTGTTAGCATCTCGTTACATGACACACATCACTCAATCCGTGTTGTATGTGTGTATTGCATTTGTAGAGTTCGAACACGAAACGTTTTCAGTCTAATAACTCTACACTACCTTCTCATAAACTACTAAATTACAATTGGTGAATATAAGTCATGTTTGAAGTCATTTCTATACTCGTGAATGTGACAGTACGGTTTTGATTTAAATTTCTGTACAGCGTGTTACACGGTGACATAATTGGTTTAAAAGTTTTCGTTTTTACCGATGCAGCAGGTATCAACGTTTAGCATCACAATGATGTTTTTAAATTAATGTCTAGAAGCAATAAGTTTTCGTTTAATTGCTCCACTTAAAGTTATACTAAATGTACTTACTTTATCTGTTCATCCGGCATATCCCGAATATTTCATATATATAAAGTGTGTGTTTGTATGTCGAGGACTGGTGTTTCTTCACAATACTTGCCCGTTTCCACAAACTAAGTGCCACTTTTCTTTGTTCTCCTTGGCGTCCTCGCTTATACTTTTCAATCCGTTGATACATTAATTCTGTCTTTCCATGCCATTATTTAGTTTAGCGATCCTTCACTTTATTGTGTACTGTGTCCGTACGAAACACTTTTTAGGTAATCGTTCCTCGTCTTCATGTGTCTATACCGTGACACCTGTTTCTTCAACTTTATATGTAATAGTGTTTCTCCTATCTGCAATCTTTATCTAAGGTGCGAAAACTCTGACAGAAGAATCCTAGACCTCCAAGTCGGAGGTTGGTTTGTTAGGCAAGTTTCCCAACACTTGAAAAACATTTCACTAAAAATATTTTGCTGAGAATAATCTTGTGGTTAAGTCGAATTTTTATGGAAGAAGCTTAAACTGCAGAAACGAATTATGAAAGTTGCATTCTGCAATATAGAACTTTGTGTGCTTAGAATATAGAGAGATGTTTAGCAAGATGGAAACGCCGAACATAGATGTAGCCGTACTTAGTAAAACAGAGTTCATTACATTTACATTATTGAATTCGGGGCGGGACTGGTAGATGAACGAAAAACTTGTACATTTGTGATATTGGTAGTAACGTTTTTTTAGTACTGCAGAAAAGAATTTAAATCAACAAGCATCAAGCAAATAGTTTCACTTTGGACGTAGTTTTTACATTTGAACGTGGGTTTCGGCGATGTAAGACTCACCGGCCCGACATTTAATCAATACGATGGACGCGTCTTGGGAGATCAAGCCATACAATTTCACCAGACCTTGAATACTACAAATATTAAAATGGCTTTTAATATCTCCTTGTAACACCAACATATTTAAAGATAATTCTGACTTCCACTCTACTATTACGAGTGTCAACTTCACCATAAACAACAACCAAAAGTTATCTTCCTTACGGTGTTACACGATCTTGAAATTTTGAAAGAAAATATTTAAATACCTTCTATTTAACAAAATATTTTAATTCTGTTCTGTTAAGTTATTTTGTACTAGACGCGTCTTAGAATACTTTAACTTAGAGTAAGCAACAATAATAATATAAAGGTTGTTTCTCATTTGTTACGTGCATGGGGTTGTGTGATTGAAACTGCATAATAATATGATAGTTATCCCATATCAAGTGGCCTTTAGTTATCTAAAGCCTTTCAGGACAAAAGTGGATTTTCTTTTATTTTTAACTGTAGTTTTATCGTCACGTGTTTGGACAAAACAATGAAATAATTGAAATTCTATTCTTAACCAATCACACCAAACACCTGTGCAACCTGTGTTTGACCCAAAAGATGTGACCCACTTGTGTTTCTTTTCTGAAAAAAAAAAAAAAAAAATTAGTGTTATGGGGTTTCGGAGATTACTAAATTAACAGACGTCTTGAATGGGCAATATTAATGGAATATTCTGTATCCCCAATACATTTAGCATTTTCCTTCTCTATTTTCATAGACGAAGTTATGATATATTGCAAAAGTACAAATGTATAGGGTACTGTGCATTGCACAATTAATTAAAATAATTAATATAATTTAAATAAATAATCCATATTGTTAGTAATAATAATAATTCAGCTTTCAATCTGAACTGTAAAGTGAACAACAAATTTGCATGCTTAGGCAGATTGGTCACGCCACACAGCTGCGTCTGTGTGTACACGTGTATCTTACGTGTGTGTGTGTGAGATAAGTTGATTCCTGTCAAGCGTCACCTCTAAATAAACATTAAGAAATATATGAATTATTTAAATGGTGATAAGTGTATATGAAATATCACAAAACCAAATACGCCACAGTGTGTATAATATAAAGACGCACGTGTGTATGAAAGATGGTACGACAATAAAATAAAAAGTGGGAATACAGTGAAAATAAACATAAATAAAACCCATAATAATCAAGATAACGAGAAACGGTTTAAACACAGTTGTACACATAAAAATTACCGACCAGATATCGGGTAATTTGCAAAAGACTTCGCATGTTGCGAAGACAAGTGAGCAAATTGAGCGAATAATCGTGTTTGTAAAAGGACGCCACGAAAAAACCTATTCCTGCAGAGAATTGTCGAAACATGAATTTTGCGCCCTAGACTATAAATATGCGAGGCACATCAGTCTTGTTCTCTTTCTCATTCAATTACAGTGGCAGCCGGAGGCTCTGCCCAACGACTTCAACTCTTTCTCGTGCAACCACAGTGGGAGCCGGCGGCTCTGCCCGGCGACTTCAACTCTTTCTCATTCAACTACAGTGGCAGCCGGAGGCTCTGCCCAACGACTTCAACTCTTTCTCGTGCAACCACAGTGGCAGCCGGAGGCTCTGCCAGGCGACTTCAGTTCTTTCTCATTCAACTAAAGTGGCAGCCCGAGGCTCTGCCCAATAACAACAACAACTCTTTTTCGACTACAGCGGCAGCCGGAGGCGATGCTTGACAACATCATCACTTTCAAGACACCATCGCTGCAGCCAGAGACCATTACGGAGGACGAGGAAGCAGCACACTACATGGCATAAATTCCAGACGTAGAGGACGAGTCATCGGACTTCCGAGAGGACCCGGAGGACGAGGAAAGGATCCAGGACTTCACGACTACGCAGGATTCACAACATCAAGGACTCAGGACCAGAAGAGGAACCGCTACAATTAAGATGAAAGAAAGCCATGTATTCCTCATAACAAAAGACTTAAACAAAGACAGATAAACATTGTCAAAGAAAGACAATAATTCCTACAAGTGTAATTTATAACTTGTAAATGTAAATGTTTTTGTATAGTAATTATAGAATAATTTTTGAATTAATAAATTATTGAAAATATTTAAATTTAAATTGTATAGTAATTATGGAAGCATAATTTTTTAATTAATACTTTATGGAAAATGTTTAAATTTAAATTGTTGAATTATGAAAGCATAATTTTTTGATTAATAATTTATTAAAACTATTTAATTGTAATTTAGAAAGAATAGAAAGTTACTAAATTAATTAATATAAATGACAAATGCATATGCAATAACAATAAGATTTATTTAAAGAAAAGGAATATTTCAGAATATAATAAATTACTCATAATATACTGAGCAAGTCGAGAGCCATATTATTAATAATCAAATGTATTTATAATTATAAGAGTAATTATGTTTGTATGGAAGATGCGATATTGCGTGTATGTAACCAATAAGTATGGGTACTGATAATACCCATACACATGCAATAATAATGAAGTTTTAATTCGAAATTTATTTTGAAATTTTAATAAATAAATGTTTTAATTATTTTTAAACAATTTTACGTGGTGTTTTATTACGATTACACACACTGAAAATTTGTAACGTTATAAATATTTGTGCTACTCAACAGGGGGCTCATCAACGATACAAATAACTTTATAATATGTAATGCCTTTAGCAATTATAGACCAACAACCGTCTAGGAAGAAATACAAATTTGTTCTGAAGTAAGGAGAAATTTAAAAGAAAAAAATAGTCTTAAATATATTTTCTTATTAATGTCTCCTTCTCATACGAATACTTAGTGTTAGTCTAATTTATTTGTGTAATTTATTTTAATAAGTCTTCTCTTTGGGTAAAAACGTTCATATGAACACGTATAAAATAATAAACAATTCCCAGTGCATGTATGTAACATATTATGATTTCGCAATACCACACAAAGTCTAAATTACTTTCTGTATTTACTACTGTCCCGTTTTATTTATATAACACGATTTTTTAAAATCAGATTTTGTTTAATCTTACCTTGTCGTTACTAGCAGGTTACAGAAGCTCAGTTGACTAACAGTTACTAAATCATCGTTTTCCTTTTGTCTTTCAAATTTGTTCTCAGGATTTTACGATAAACACTGTACAGTACAGATTCGTCAATCCAGATCGGCTAGACCGGACTTCCGGTAATACAGAGTAACTTTTAAAACAGGAATAAATAAAAATAAATAAAATGTCTACCAAACATTATGAATGTTTGTTGAAAGGGTATTAATTTGCCTATACAATACAGTGTTAATACGGTATTTGTGTTTAGAATAATGTATACATTCTGTACATTTATATACTGTAAATACGCCAACTGTACAATATATAATACAGAAATACTAGGCAATACGTTTTTGACTTTGTATAATCTCGCTAGAAGTTTGTAGTGGGGAACTAACGTTACTGAAAAGTGTTTTCATTTTCTGATTATAATTTCTTTCTAAGACTCTGTAGCGTGAAAATATATTATATCACTTAAGTACAGTAAACCCATTTATTTCAATTTTCGTCTTTTATGATGCAAAATTTAATTTATGAACTGTTTTTAAAATTGCACTTAAACGTAAATGAGTACTAACGTTTCTCAATTTCTACTCTACTTTAATTATTAAATGTATTTTCAAAAATAATTGTAGACAGACTATTTCGTACTGTTTCTGGTTTATCCGGATTTTTGGTAAATCGGGAGTGGTTCCGGGCTTATCAAGTACGAATAGACGGGACTTTTCTGTATTTGTTGAAAATATAAGTCCGTAAGTTAAGTAAGTTAACAATGTGATTGTTGAAAACTCCCACGAGAAAATTGTTTAAAAACGGTATTTTAATGTTTTGGTATTAGATATTAAACTCATCAACAGAATCTCAAACAAATTCCTCGTACGGGATTTTAAGTATTTCTGCGTTTCTTACAAGTGGAAGGAACAGAAGATGACACGTTGTGCAATAATACGTACTTAACAAACAAACGAACAAACCAAACAGTGACTCTAGTGATACAGAAGAGGTGAGTGTTGTAGAAGCAGACTGAAACTGATTGACATTAAACTGGTTCCTAAGTGAAAGATGTCTTTGGCTACCCGAGCCATCTTGGTCAATATTTAAAACTTTCAGAGTCAAAGGCCGTGGTCGATAATTAAAATTGACGTCTTCGTTACATGCTGACATTTCGGCGACCCGCGTGGCAGCTATCTGCAGAGCGGAGAAATATAAAAAAAATCGTCCCAATTATTTGTTACCAATCGTCAAACAGTTCTTTCCTTCTCTCCCCCCCCCCCTTAATTGAGAATGGCTG